>OY744528.1:127642854-127662854 GCA_963556195.1 Sepiola atlantica | reverse complement strand
AGAAAACTAACGGAATTACTGAGAGAAAACACAACTTTTGCTAAGGACATTTACGAGTACGGTAGACATTAATCCAATGTAAAATCAATTCTTTTATTTTATTAATAATTACTCTTCTATACAAAAAACCCAGACCGAGTTGTAGCTGGACGAAACGACAAGATTGGTGACGTCATCATCATCATCGTCGCCATCCCGGCCTAGAGAAATTTGGATCTATATTTTTTTTATTGCCACTACGACGATTAGCATGAGTGGGGTTTACAATCTGGCACCGCGACCAGGATATCACACCTTAGCGGATGATGACCACCGTGTGCACTAGTGGGGTTCACAGCTTAAATAAAAATTGGCTGGAAAAATATAGTCGCCATCTTTATAAACAAAGATGAATATGCTGGCTAAGGAAGAACAATAACTTTCATAATTTTCTAGTTAAGAAATACATCTTTACTATAAACTTGAGGTATCGTTCTTCCTTAGCTAGTACTATGGTGAACGAACATATACTACCCTGAACCCCCCCCCCCCACAGACGATAATATCAAGATGAACGAACACGCCTTCCCTCCACTCAAAAAGGAGAAAGTTATTCTTGCGTGGACGATCTTATGAGAACAGAACCGATACTACACTACCCCCCCCAAAAAAAAATAAGAAGATATTCTGACTAAATCGAGCCTTGGGGATTTTTTTATTCGGGGAGAATTTCCCCCTACACATCCTTAAAAACGGAGGAAGTAATTCCTGGGAGGACAGTCTTATGACAACAGAACTGATACTACACTACACTGTCCATTAAAAAATATTCCAATTTAATCAATTTTTTGTTGTTTTGTTTTTAATTTAAAAATGCCTAGTCACAAAAATTAAATTTTTATGGTTCCGTGGCCTTTTGGCAAAGATCAAAGTGTAGTATCTGTTCGACATCTCAGTGATATTTGTACACTTTACAAAAGTCGGAAGTAAATTATCTCCCTTGTAAATGAAATTCAAAATAAGTTTTTAAACACTATCATTTTTTTAATAAAATCTCTTTATCTTATTTTATTTATAATTATGATAATAGTACTATCGATAAAACGGTTGCGTATGTAGATGAAAATTTGACAATTCAAAGTAGAAAGGTATATTACAGAATATTAATTCATTAAAAACTTAAAAATAAATAAATATGCAAATAAGCAAAATCGAGATTTGTTTGAGTGAGCAGAAGATACCTTTATATAGGGTATAAATTATCCTAACATGTTTGTTTGGCTAAGATCAAAGTGTAGTATCTGTTCCGATGGATACTGCACGCCTGTCCTGTGCAGTTCTAGGAGGTCCACCCTCCCAGGCTTCGCCTCCCCTCTTTGGGGAGGAGTAAGTTTATTGCTTACTGTCTGAGGCGCCCCTACCGGGGAATGCCGACGGGGCTGCCCAGGCAATTTTTAAATGGCCAGAGTGCTCACCTCTCGAGCGCTGGCTTTTAACCCCACTTTCTCGACCCAAGCTGTGCTCACATCTTACTTGTGGGAGTAAGATAAAACTGGCCTTGTGCCTAACTCCTGGGGAGGAGTAAATACCATGTTTGTTTGGCTAAGATCAAAGTGTAGTATCTGTTCCGATGGATACTGCACGCCTGTCCTGTGCAGTTCTAGGAGGTCCACCCTCCCAGGCTTCGCCTCCCCTCTTTGGGGAGGAGTAAGTTTATTGCTTACTGTCTGAGGCGCCCCTACCGGGGAATGCCGACAGGGCTGCCCAGGCAATTTTTAAATGGCCAGAGTGCTCACCTCTCGAGCGCTGGCTTTTAACCCCACTTGCTCGACCCGATCTTGGGTCACATCTTACTTGTGGGAGTAAGATAAAACTGGCCTTGTGCCTAACTCCACGAGGAGTAAATAAACATGTTTGATGTTAATATAGTTAGGATAGATCAAAAAAACTTTTGCATTAATTCATTTAGATTTTTAAATCATATTTACAAAAATTGATATAAACAAAGAAAGTCATAGAACAAATATACTTACTTAACTTTCTACAAAGCTCTAAACTGAGTTCTGTTTCTACTGGTTTGTTTGGAAATTGCTTCTCAATTGTGATATCAATCTTAAGCAATTCACTTGTTTGTGGTAATGTAATTATGGCAGTTGGACTGACATTCTGAAATGGAATCAAAGAAAAACAGAATTAATTCATACATGACTCAAAATTGTTTTTTGGAATAAAGTAAAAATACATTTGTGCGCAAAAAAAATCTCTCAACCTGTGACAACACTTTCATCTTAACAATAACAGGCACAATCAAATTATTTAGATTATTGCAAAAATAAAAATAAATAATTATATATATATATATATATATATATATATATATATATCATGGACGGCGGCACCGGGGGGGGGGGGTCCAAACCCCCCCCCCCACTTTTTGACTTGGCCCCCCCACTTTACGGTCATCAATAATGAAGTTATATATGTATGTGTTTAACCGGCCCCCCCCCCCACTTTTATAACTGTCCCGCTGGGCCTGTATATATATATATATATATATATATATATATATATATATATATATATATTAATAGAAATTGGTAGTTTGCTGTAAGCATTGCTGGGAGTAATAATAAAAGTTTTTAAAAAGGTTTAAGGCAATGCGAAGATCCGGGTTGCTGGAAGCTGTGAAGAACAAAAACAGAACAAAACCGAAATAAGTCGGATATAGATCAGAAGGTTTGTTTATTTTTCTAGACAGCAAGGGTGTTAGTTTGTAATGTCCGGATTATCAAGAATCAATTTGATATTTCGAGAGATTTTTTTTTTTTTTTTTTTCTTCTTCCTCTCCTTGTCAAAAATAAATAAAAGAAAAATCCCGGGTACCGAGAAAATGCCAGGAGCGCTGGGGGTTAAACCGGAAGTGTTCAGAGTAAAGTATTCAGAGGAAAACTAAATAACAATAACAATGATAATAGAAATAATAATAATGGTTATATTGCCACTAACCAAGAGCAGATGAGGGCGCTAGGTGAACAAGACAGCTATAAATATTTGGGAGTTTTGGAAGCAGACACAATCAAATCAACAGAAATGAAAGAGAAGATTGGAAAAGAATACCTGAGAAGAACAAAAAAGCTCTTAGAAACAAAATTATATAGCAGAAACCTAATCAAAGGAATAAATACCTGGGCAGTATCACTAATGAGATATTCTGGACCATTCATAAGCTGGACCTAAGAAGAACTCAGGCACCTTGTCCAGATGACTAGAAAATTAATGACTATGCACTACATCCAAAAGACGATACAGACAGACTCTACGTGAAGAGCAACGAAGGGGGAAGAAGACTGGTAAGTATAGAAGACTGTGTGGACGACACTAAAAAAGAGCTGGAGAAATACATAAACCAGAACACAGAAAGGCTGATCACCGCAGCAAGAGACACTGTCCAAATGAACAACGCAGGAAGCATCGAAACTGGACACAAACAGACAAGAAAAGAAAATGGGAAGAAAAACAACTACATGGATGCTTCATAAGACTCACAAGAGAAGAAACCAACGAAAATAGCTGAACATGGCTAAGAAAAGGAAACTCGAACAGAGAAACGGAATCTGTACTGATGGCTGCACAGAACAATGCGATTAGGACAAACTACATTAAAGCTAAAATAGATAAAACCCAGGAAAACAATAAATGCAGACTGTGTGGACAAAGAGACGAAACAGTAAATCATATAATAAGTGAATGTAGTAAACTTGCCCAAAAAGAATACAAGAACAGACATGACTGTGTTGGGAAATAGATACACTGGGAACTGTGTAAACAATTGAATTGTGAATATGCAGACAAATGGTACAAACATAAACCAGAAAAAGTACTGGAAAACGAAAAACACAAAATCCTCTGGGATATGGATATACAAACAGATACACTCATACAAGCAAGGAGACCTGATGTTATTATAATAGACAAGAATGAAAAAATCTTGTAAAATCGTAGACTTCGCCGTTCCAGTAGACCACAGAGTGAAGATCAAAGACAGGGAAAAACAAAGTAAATACACAGAACTAGCCAGAGAACTGAAAGGAATATGGAGCATGAAGAAAGTTAGTATAATACCAATAATCGTAGGAGCACTAGATAGAATCACAAAAAACCTGGAGAAAAGACTGGGAGAAATTGGAATCAAAGGGACCATCGAAACCATACAAAGGACGGCAATGATCAAAACAGCTGCAATCTTAAGGAAAATCCTCGAATGTGGAAACCAACACGCATAAGCTACAAAGGGTAACCAGTCACAAGGAATTTACAACAGGGAGAAAACAAAACCACACGTAGAACACCACATCATGAACAAAGGAACAGAAACTGCAAAAAACATCACTTCATAATTCCCCCCCACCCCCAATAAATTACACCGGCCTCAGCTATCACTACAGAAAAATGAACCAAAGAAACAGAAATTACAAGAAACACTATAAGCTACCCCTCTCCCCCCAAAAGAAAATAAATGGAAAAAAAAAAAATTTTAATTAACAAAAGTGAAAAAAAACATTTTTTTTATTAAAAAAAAATTAAAATGAATTAAAAAATTAAAAAAGGATTAAAAAAATGAAAAAGATTAAAAATTAGAAGAAAAAAAATTATTAGTTTTATTTTAAAAAATTTAATTTTTTAAAATTTACTTATTCATTTATTTTTTATATATTTATTTATTTATTTACTTTTTTTTTGTGTGTATATATATATATATATATATATATATATATATATATATATATATATATATATATATATATCCTAATCGGTAAGGAAGCCTTAGTAGAGTAACTGTAGTTTCAAAATCTTGCCAAAAATAGAGCCACGCTGAAGAACTGTATAATGCAAACGCGCATCTGTGGATAATTATTTTATTAATAAAATGATATTTAGATGTCCCCACTGTAAAAGAGGTAACACCTTCATAGCATTCAGGTGCATGTTTCACAATAAATAATTATAATTTATATATATATATATATATATATATATATATATATATATATATATATATCTAAGCAAGCGTTGTTGAACGTCACAAAACTTTCTTGTTTGTATATCTTCTTCGTGAGGTTCTCAAACCGTCGAGCTATCCTTCTGGTTTCAGGTGGCAATCCGTATAATACTTCTCCGATTGTTCTTAATTCGGCCATTTTTTTCAGGCGCTTCGACTTTCGTAGTCGTCTTCAGGATTAGGTTGTTTTTTTTTTAAATAAGAAGTCTTCTTATTTAAAATCAAGATTAAAATCAAAATATAATGATGCTACAACTTATGTCTAGAATCCTTATTCTAATTTTTATCAAAATCCATTGCATGATTTTGATTTTAGAAAATATCTAAAATTCAAGACATTATGAGAAGAAATTGAAATTGAGGGAATCTTGCATCATCTGTGTCTAATGACTATGGATAAAATTCAACGCCAATCTGATATATTTGAATTTTTAAATGGGTGTTGGTGGTCATAGTATGCTTTTTAAAAACCCTTTAAAATACTCCAAAGAAACTGAAATTTGGGAAATATTTATGAATTGATGTCTAATATTTATTGTTAATATTTCACAAAAATCGGAGATATCTGAATTTTGATGAAAGGCTTCCACCCCTAACCCTTTACCCTCTTCGTCTAAAACTCAATTAAACTAAATATAGTTAACATTAAAAGTTAATCATGTACATACAAATTCATAAACATACCTAATTTAATTTTATATATATATATATAAAATTATGTTTATAAATTTGTATGTACATGATTAACTTTTAAGCTAATTAAGATATATATAAATATATATATATATATATATATATATATATATATATATATATATATATATATATATATATATACACACGAGAGGCGTTCAATAAGTAATGCCTCTGACCCACTTCCAGCTGTCTGATCTAGATTAAATTTTGCATGTGTAATGATTTATATCTGTATGGGTTATGTTGCAAAAAACAGCTCTGAACTACCTGTGGTTTCTGATTTACAGGTGTTTGAACTGAGTCAGATGTGAAATGGAGCCAGTTGAGTGTTGTGCAGTGATCCGGTTTTTGTATTTGAAAGGACGCACACTAAAGGAGACTTTTGATGAAATGAAAGAAACTTATGGTGATGATGCCCAATCATACGACCTTGTCAAACGCTGGCATCGTGTATTCAAACATGGCTGGAAGTCTGTGGAAACAGCTCCCAGACCTGGTTGTCCCTCTTCTGCCATTGATGAGGCATCTGTCCGTCAAGTTGAGGCTGCCATTTTGGAAGATCGACGCATTACTATTCGCCAAGTAGCTCAAGAGGTCAAGATTAGTATAGGGTCTGTGGAAACTATCATTCATGACCATTTGCATATGCATAAGGTGTCTGCCAGATGGATTCCCAGGTGGCTCATACCTTTCCAGAAGCAAGAACGCGTACTCAAGGATGAATTTGGAGATGTGCCAAGATGATGAGTCAAAGTTTTTCAAAAGACTGTTTACACATGGTGAAACTTGGGTCCATCACTATGATCCAGAGATGAAAGCCCAGTCAATGCAGTAGAAGCACTTGGACTCACAACCTCCAAAGAAGGCAAGGGTGCAGCCCTCCGCTGGCTAGGTCATACTCACAGTCTTCTGGGACCAGGACAGATTTCTTGGCAAAGGGTACCACAATTACAGGAGCCTATTACGCTTAACTTTTGATGAAATTAAGTCAGGCCAAATTTGTAGATGAATATATATATTCCGGACCAAGACAACAATAGGGACCCCAGATCATTAACACAAGACGCGGGACATATTTTGGAAGTCACCGGTTGACCTCGCAATACACGTGGTCTCTATTTACAAAACACTTGTAAATAAATCTTTTATTTATTTTAATAAATGCAGTATATTTCGGAATTTTTTTTCTTTTAACATGTTAATATTTATTTTAAGGCAGAGAGTCCATAAATAAAACAAATAAAATATTAACATGTTTTCTTTTAAAACATGTTTTTGTGTCACTATTTACTTGCCTCCCAACGAGGGCAGAAATGGGGGGGGGTATGAAATATTTATCACCGTACTTAAGTAATCTTTCGTTTTGTAGGGAAAAATCAAGCTTCCCAAAAAGGGGCACTCTGGATCTTACCTCAGTTTAGAAGGATTTTTCCATACTACACTTTGCTCCTAGCCCGAGGAGGCAAAACGGAAGATTACGCAAGTTATTTTAATAAATAAACGAAATATATACGCTTTTTAAAAAATCGGCTGACTTGTAATCTTTCGTTTTGCCTCCCCACGAGGGCGGAGTTAGACTTCAAAAATCAGTTTCTAAACAGAAGCAATTTATGAAGTTTTTGTCCTTTTTTTCTGTAAGCAACAAATGAAATAAGATTTAACAAATACATAATTTTATTTAAAATCTTTTTATAACTTATTTGTTATTAAAAAACAAAACTTCGCTATTTACTTAAAAAATCAGTTTTTAAGGACAAAAGCCTTTTACTCACCGTAAAAACAACTGGACCATCTGCATAAGTAGCAGTCATATTATAATAACGTATATTCCTTGTATTCACAAGACTCATCCTAAGTGGAATTCTTGCATTAGTCAAAGTCACAGAAA
This sequence comes from Sepiola atlantica, assembly GCA_963556195.1. NCBI lineage: Eukaryota > Metazoa > Mollusca > Cephalopoda > Sepiida > Sepiolidae > Sepiola > Sepiola atlantica. Next base: position 127,655,232 of record OY744528.1, on the reverse strand, counting down.
TTGTTGGAGTCTTATCTTGTGCATCAAATTTGAAGATATCATCACCAACGACAATCTTTCGGACATCATCAAGATTGGTTGAGGTACGTATATCAACAACACCCTCATCAATATTCTTATATGTTATTTCCTCATCATGAAGACATATTGCTGCAAAAAATTAAATAATTAATTATTAACCTCTTTAAACCATAAAAGGAAATTCAGTTTTTAAGGATGTTTATGAATGGAAAATAACATGACTTTTTAAAAGTAATTCAGTAATAAAAATGCAAACAAAAACAAATTTGATGATTGAATCAGGAAAGAATTCATCAATTTTACTGAAGTGTTTGTTTTATTTTTTATGTTTTATTGAATTATAGTTCAGAGATTTTAGAATATTCCTCGATTTGTATTTTGTCCTGATATTTAGACAACAATCGTTAGAGTGGGGTGTAGACACGGTGGTAGTTTTCGTTAACAAAAAATATAATAAATTTAGTTTCAAATAAATGTAAAAGACATACTTGTTGTTGGTATTGTTGTTGGTACAGTAGTTGGAATAGTTGTTGGTACAGTAGTTGGAATAGTTGTTGGTATTGTTGTTGGAATAGTTGTTGGAATAGTAGTTGGTATTGTTGTTGGAATAGTTGTTGGTATTGTTGTAGGAACTGTAGTTGGTACGGTTGTTGGAACAGTTGGAAGCACTGTGGTTGGTATTGTAAGATTTTATTGCACAATGGTTGGAATTGTTGTTTGAATAATGTATGTGCAGTTGTTCAAATTGTTGGTGGTACATTGGTTGGAAAAGTCATAAAGATAATGGTGATTAAGAATATTCAATACATTTTTAAATTTATTTAAAAAAAAAACAATTTATTCATAACAAAGTAAAGGAAAAAACAGACATCTTTATTGGCAAATTGTGTTAATAAAAAATTCCATCATAAAATAACTAATTTTTTCATTTCTTTTGTCAACTTTTGTGGGCTTATCCGGATTCACCCATAGTGACAAGATGGATTCGTCAGGTCACTATGAAGTCGACACCTTTTCCCTTACCAAGAAGAACCGCTTAACACGTCAGTCCAGAGCTGGTAATGGTGACCAACATTTTGTAATTAAGTATTCTTAATACAATTTTCATTCCTTTCAATTCCTGTCTTGGATTGTTTACTTATTGCTATTCTTACGATATAACTAATTGGCGATGAGAGATTACGATTTAAAATCCAGTTTGTTAACTCATAACAAATTGACGATCTTTAATCAGGACTCACGTAAAAAAAAAAAAAGATGTTTTTTTTCCAAACAGTGTATTTTTACATACACTGTTCTTGATGGTAACATTACAAAGACACAAGGAAACGCTTCTCATGTAAGAACAATTTGTTTTTCTTCCAAAGGAAATTGCCAACCCAATTGTTTTTACAATTTGACAGTGACTTTTTTGAAAGGATTTGAGAAGAACAGATATTTTTGTTTTCATTGTATTTGGACTGTACATATTATTTTTTCCTTTTATAAAAGGCTACAGCGTATTTTAAACAACTGTTGGCTGAGGAAAAACAAAACAAAATATTTTTTTTTTAAATGGAGGAATTGAAGCAAACTATGGCCCAACTTTTAAAAATACAAACACCAGCAAAGAAATGACAAAAGGTTTGAAAAAATGTTGGAATTTATTGTCCAATGAACACAAGAACCAAAGTAAGCTGGATTCTTTTCACCCGATACAGTTGCATATTCGATTGGAGAATTCACGTATGACCCAGATGATGGTTCTATTTTTTAGACTTACTTACGGAGGTTTGCCGACATTTTCAAGGAAGAATGTTCAGAAGCGTCACAAGAAGAAATGGTTCACCTACTTCTTCAAAAATTGAACCCAGCGTGCGATGATAGATACTGCAACTATATTCTACCAAGGGTACCGGGCGAAATTTCATTTGATGAAACTGTGCAAATCCTGACAAATGTTTTTGACGAAAAGTCGTCCCTTTTTAACCTACGTTGGAAATGTTTAAACCTAACAAAAACGAGACGACAAAGAGTTTTTTTGCCGGAATCGTGAATAAGGAATGCCAGCAGTTTAAACGGGAAGAACTGACTGCAGACACATTCTAATGTCAAAGATTCCGAGATAAGGGCGAGAATTTTGACAAAGTTTGAGCAGGACCCTAATTTTACGTTGCAAGCGATTGTTGATGAATTTAATAGAATCATAAGCATGCAACACCATTTGGCAAAGATTGAAGAAAAAGACGTGACTCCGGTCCGATATGCCAGAAGAGACGGTTAAAAAAATAGACATTTCAAACCGATTCGTCGCTATGCAGAACGCACACAAACGTGGAAACCAAAAACATGGGAAAACACACAGAAGCAGAAACCAGACGCATGTCCTTCATGTTTAGGATTTCATAGGAAAGGCAGGTGTCCCTTTAAAAACAAATTTTTTTTATTTTTGTTGAAGATTATGGCATGTAATGCATCTGTGTAGAGAAAAAAAGTTGAGCACTAAAAATTTTGTAAATGCTGTAATTTCCAGGAAATATGGTGGCGGGCATCATGAAAGAAAGTTTGTTGATATAAAAATGAACAACAAAAATATTCGTTTTCAGATAGACACTGGTAGCGACTTGTCTATAATCAGTGAAGACTCCTGGGAAAAAAATTGGTAAACCAACATTGGTTCACAGCGAAAAGGTGGCAAAAGGAGTAACTGGCAGAAAGCTGAATTTCATAGGAGAATTTATGGGCAACATTTCTTTTGGAGGTAAGACGTGTAAAGCAAAAGTCTATGTGCTGAAAAATACTTCTGATTTATTCGGTACCGACTGGATGGCTTTATTTGACTTGTGGGATATACCGATAAGTACATCCTGCAACTCGGTAAAGCCCCCTCCCCAAACACAAATAGTAAAAGTGAAAAACTTAAAGACTCTGAAAAAAGATTTCCCTAAGATATTTTCACAAGGTTTGGGCAGATGTACAAACACAAAAGTAAAATTGGAAGTAATGGAAAATGCTACCCCAATATTTAAACCAAAGCGTAGTGTACCCTATGCAGCTGTAGAATCGATAGACCAGAAGCTCAATCACCTAGAACAAATGGGGGTACTTAGAACAGTACAATATTCAGAGTGGGCATCATCAATTGCTGAATATGGATTTAAGCTCAGCAAGGATAAGTGCAAATTTTTTATGTCCAAAATACAATATATAGGACAAATTATAGACATAAAAGGCAGTAGACTCGACCCAGAAAGGTTTATTACAATTAAAAATATGCCTGCTCTGACAAATGTTACTACTACTCCTGCTACTGAACCAAGCCGTTCAACGAAAAGAAAGAGAAATTCAACAGAACGTCTAGAGATTGACCCAAAGAGGAAAAGATATATTTCCAGGAAGAAATAAATCTTGTGGACCGATATGAATTCACCCATAGTGAGAGGACAACCTTAGAAAAATTATTTTACATTATATAAATTTATATATAACACATAATTTAATAAGTCCAGATCCTAACTAATAAAGCCAATAATTTTAGCAAATTTTCCTATCAATCTTCCTGTAGGCTTATACGCTGATCCCAACGCTTCTCTTAAAATTTAATACATTTTTGGTAGACGATTTGTCGTTGGCCTCAAAATACGTCTCAGTTTCCCATATCATTCTCTGTTGGAGCAAACTCTCATTTCCCTCATGTATTCTGTTGCAGTCTGCAAACAGCCAATAGTTGCAGGGAGCCAGATCTGCAGAACAGGGGTTTGTGCAGAAGTTATTCAAAGTGCAATAAATGTACTTTTGCCAGCGTTGCAATTGATATATGACATTGTTCATTGTCTTGTCAATTTCTTCCTTCAAAAGCAGACATCTTTATTGGCAAATTGTGTCAATATAAAATTTCATAATAAAATAACTAATTTTTAAATTTCTTTTGTCAACTTTTGTAAACTGATCTGGATTCACCCATAGTGACAAGATGGATTCGTCAGGTCACTATGAAATCGACACCTTTTCCCTTACCAAGAAGAAGCGCTTAACACGTAAGTCTAGAGCCGGTAATGGCGACCCACTTATTTTAATTAAGTATTCTTAATACAATTCCTATTCCTTTCAATTCCTCTCCATAAACTCCCCCTATATATATATATATATTTATATATATATATATATATATACATATATATTAATTAAATATTTAAAAATTTCACAAAAATTAATCTTATTTACTATAAGCTCTGACCATTCATTTGATAAAATAATTGCTCACAACTTCTGACCATTCATTTGATAAAATAATTGCTCACAATTTCTGACCATTCATTTGATAAAATAATTGCTCACAATTTCTGACCATTCCATCAATCGTTTTGCATCCTCTCATCATCCAACTGACAATCTCATTAACCTTTAGCCTTGAGTGGCCTTTGGCCTTGGTAATATTTCAATGTCAGGGTTGATATGCACAAGCACCCCTTTTCCCTTACCAAGGAGAACTGCTTAGCACGTCTGCCTAGAGCCGGTAATGGCGACCCACTTATTTTAATTAAGTATTCTTAATACAATTCCTATTCCTTTCAATTCCTCTCTTCGGTTTCTTCTTTACTTATTGTTATTCTTATGATATAACATCAACTTATTTAATAAATTTGTGTTCTCAAAACGTTTGTAAAAATCATGTTTTGTGGGAACTTGTTTACTTTTGAAACCTGATTTAAATACTTTTGAAATCTTTGAATGGGTATTCTTAAAGCGCGATTCTTCTGTGAACCGAATATCAGTATTGTTTATCTTCATTGCAAATTCTGTAATCTAGCTCAATAAGAGAATTTCTTATATGAATCTGATTGTAATTATAAAAATTATTTTTTATATATATATATATATATTACATAATTCGATAAGTACAGGGCCTAACTAATAACACAAATTTGAGCAAATTTAGACTTTTTTCTTAGCTCAAATGTTTACATGTGCCATTTGAAGGTTAGTAATTTATATGAAAATGATATGAATTTTTTATTGGTGGTGCAATCTATTATTAAGATTATTAAGTGAATTGTTATTAGGATTATTAAGTGAATTGTTGACCCTACCAACATGCGGGGGTTCTCCTAATCCGTCAGCCCGTCCCTCTTTCTGCCACCTTTGGCTTAGGAACCATGTATATTTTTCTCCAGATTTGCTCACTACTCGTGAGATGAGACGGAAGAAAAATACCTATTTTAGATTTAGGTGAGCCTTATCGAAAATTGCTGAGTCAAAATCACAAAACTGGCAAGGAACAACATGTCAACTGCATTTACCCACATATCATCGTCTTGCTGATTCAAGTAATACTTTATACTACATATACAGTGCATCGCATCTCTTGTCTGATCGTCCACAGAAATTATAATACGATTTGCCTTTTTTTAATTCATAAAATGACATTTAATATTTATATATATATATATATAATATATGCATCCCAAAATACGGAGGCCAAAACCTTGCCAGCTGATATTTGCGTCTTGAGTCGCCTTAGACGGCTTTCACTTGCTGCTGTCTACTCAGCTGACTGTTGATTTGACTCTGAAGTTCAGTAGTGGATCCATGTTTCATCCATTGTCACATATTGATGAAAATGCTACTTTTCATTATGTTGAAACAGTTGCAAACAACGTTCTGAATCGTCGATGTGTTGTTGTTGTTTTGATCGACTGTCAACAAACATGGCGCCCACTTAGACTAGTGTCTTATCACTCGCAAACGTTGATGCAATTGGTGAATATACCGCCTTCTAGTATTTTCAACTCCTCTGCTATCTCATGCAACTTCAATTTACAATAAGCTTTTTTATTTATCTACAACAACTGCTGAAGTTGGATAACCTGAGCATTCAGCATCATTTGGGTCTGTATGACTGTGTTTACAGTCAGCATACCATCTCTTAACAATTAGTTTTGATGAAGAAGAGCCTGAATAACACTTAGCAATGGATTGCTTTGCTTGAACAGCATTTTTTCCCATCAGAAAGCAATGACATTTAGATTTTTCCATTTTTTAAAAATTTGCGACAGTAGCTTTACTTAACTGTAATTTGTAAACTAATGATCAAATTAAGCTACAATTTTGGCATGTGCCATGTGAAGGTTAGTACTTTATATGAAAATCATATGAATTTTTTATTAGTAGTGCCATCTATATGAATGTATATAGAAGGCTCGGAACTTATTGAGTGAAGTGTCGACTGACCCTACAAACATGCAGAGATTCTCCTAATCACTCGGCCTGTCCCTCTTTCATGCACCCACATATCACCCTCTTGTTGATTCAAGTAATACTTTATACTACGTATAAAGTGCATCACATCTCTTGTCTGATCGTCCACAGGAACTATAATACGATTTTGCCAAAATCAGTGCGCCCTCTGTGCATGAGCCGTCAAATATAAATACAAATCATAATCTATATTCTAGGCCTCTTCTCTTGTCTCATTTTTACAATAATATTGAATTAAACCCACCATAAACTCCTCCTATATATATATTTATTTTAATTTGACAAATTCAACAAAAATTAATCTTATTTACTATAACCTCTGACCATTCATTTGATAAAATAATTGCTCACAACTTCTGACCATTTATTTGATAAAGTAATTACTCACAATTTCTGACCATTCATTTGATAAAATAATTGCTCACAATTTCTGACCATTCCATCAATCGTTTTGCATCCTCTCATCATCCAACTGACAATCTCATTAACCTTTAGCCTCGAGTGGCATTTGGCCTTGGTAAGTGGCGACTGATGAGTATCAATAAATACACATCCAAGCATTCTCTCTCTCCTTCTCTTCCCCTTTATCTATCTTTCTCACCCACACACATATAAAATATATAACCACTCCCTTCTTTCTCTCTATCTCTTTCCCTCTCACCGACCGACATATAAAATATTAAACTACATTTACAGAACATTTTTAATGAAAACACATTTGAAGAATTATCAATTCATTTTCATGTTAATTCAAATTTGATATTAGATCAATATCATAAAAGCAATTTTAATAAAAGATAATTCATAAAATGACATACCTGTTGGGATTGGAGCTGTGATAAGTAGAACAATTGAGAATATTAATGAAAAATTTATAATTTTCATTAATAAAATGTAAAAGTTAATATTCAAACAGTAAAACATTATTTTTCACTCTGAATGATGAAATGCATCCAAACAAACCTCGTTTCTTTTTATCATTTTGCTTGTACAGTCATCATAAAAATACGATATAAAATGGATTCACATTAATATGACAAACATAAAATAATTCAACATTTATGACAAACTGAAATACATCCAAAAATAAAATAACTTTGTTAATAAAAATGGCTATTAGTAAAATATACAATAACTTGGTTAACAAAAAGGGATATCACTAAAATATACTATTACACACTCATATATACATATATATATATATATATACATATATATATATATATATATATATATATATATATATATATATATGCCAGTATCTCTGACTCAGTCTTTTAAATGTAATTATACAATTTTCTACACAAAGTTTAGAATAATTCAATAAAAGTTATATTTTTACACTTGTATATTTGTATACACTGATGATGATGGTTTAACTGATTATTATACATAAACTGATGATGATGATGATTAACTATTTAAGATCAAGCAATACTTATTTGACAAATCAGATAAAACATTTAAAATTCATGAGACAATACAAAGTAACCATTCAAATATAATTCATAATTAATAAGCAATACACTATTTATTTACTTTAAAAAAATATAATACAAAGAGAAAAATGTTCAAGAATGTAATCATTGAAACAATATTTAATCATGAAGAATTCAAAATATTGTTTTCATTTTTGACACGTTATTTCATGTGATTCTCCTGCAAATTCAACCAAATAGATTTTTCACATTGTTTTATTATTTTTAAAAGTAAAAAACAAAATCGTAATACAAAAAAAGTGATCAAATAATTAAATCAATTGCATATGTCATGTATATCATATTTAATATTTTGAAATTATATTTACAAAAATTGATATAAACAAAGAAAGTCATAGAACAAATATACTTACTTAACTTTCTACAAAGTTCTAAACTGAGTTCTGTTTCTACTGGTTGGTTTGGAAGTTTCTTCTCAATTGTGATATCAATCTTAAGCAATTCACTTGTTTGTGGTAATGTAATTATGGCAGTTGGACTGACATTCTGAAATTGAATCAGAGGAAAACAGAATTAATTTATACAAAAAACAAAATTGTTTTTTGGAATAAAGTGAAAATACATTTTTGCACCAAAAAATGTCTCAAGCCGTGATAACACTTTCATCTTAACCAGCAAAGTGTTACGGCTGTTTACTAAAGGAAGATTCTCTGTCTCAGTTTACAATATCATGCACAAAGATTAAAATCAAGATACAATGACGCTACAACTTATGTCTAGAATCCTTATTCTAATTTTTATCAAATTCCATTGCATGATTTTAATTCTAGAAAATATCTAAAATTCAAGACCTTATGAGAAGAAATTGAAATTGAGGGAATCTTGCATCATCTGTGTCTAATGACTATGGATAAAATTCAACGCCAATCTGATATATTTGAATTTTTAAATGGGGATTGGTGGTCATAGTATGCTTTTTAAAAACCCTTTAAAATACTCCAAAGAAACTGAAATTTGGGAAATATTTATGAATTGATGTCTAATATTTATTGTTCATATTTCACAAAAATCGGTAATATCTGAATTTTGATGAAAGGCTTCACCCCCCTTTTACCCTCTTTGCATAAAACCAAATTCAACTAAATATAGTTAACATTTGGGCCCCTTAAACCTAGCAGCTGCTTTCCAAAATTAATAATATATATATAAAGAAAAAAGGTTGATATGTTCATTATTTAGGTATGCACCTATCATTATGAATTTTGGAACACAACTGCTATGTGTAATGGGTTAAATTGTGGTCAATATTATCGGGCCAAATTTGTAGACAAAATATGTTTATAAAATATATATATATATATATATATATAGAGAGAGAGAGAGATGTGTATATATCATTATATTATTGTTAATATCTGTTTCACATGCCAGCATCAGATCTAAACCTTTAAGACTGGCATTACACATTAATTGAATCGTTCGCATATAATTACACTTCATGCAAAACATACTTTACACTAGACAGGTTTCACTTCTATGCATCATCGCACAACTTTTATACATCATCACAGGACATGCCTGATAGACAGGTTTCACTTCTATACATCATCGCACAACATACAAATGCCTGATAGAATCTTCCTCTAGTAAACAGCAGTAACACTCTGCTGGTTAGTAATAGCAGACTTTAAACCAAATATGATGAAGATGATCTCTTTCAATTGTTTATGTGTCATCATGAAAAAATAAATATTATTTTTCTATAAACTGAATAATATTTTCATTTATATACACAACTAATTATAGTAAATTTACCAATTTATTATTTTTACTAAACACACGTACTAATAATGTGTTCAAAGAACAGTGGCATTTTATTTGAAAAAGCATTTTACTCACCGTAAAAACAACTGGACCATCTGCATAAGTAGCAGTCATATTATAATAACGTATATTCCTTGTATTCACAAGACTCATCCTAAGTGGAATTCTTGCATTAGTCAAAGTCACAGAAATTGTTGGAGTCGTATCTCGTGCATCAAATTTGAAGATATCATCACCAACGACAATCTTTCGGACATCATCAAGATTGGTTGAGGTACGTATATCAACAACACCCTCATCAATATTCTTATATGTTATTTCCTCATCATGAAGACATATTGCTGCAAAAAATTAAATAATTAAATATTAACCTCTTTAAACCATAAAAGGAAATTCAGTTTTTAAGGATGTTCATAAATGGAAAATAACATGACTTTTTAAAAGTAATTCAGTAATAAAAATGCAAACAAAAACAAATTTGATGATTGAATCAGGAAAGAATTCATCAATTTTACTGAAGTGTTTGTTTTATTTTTTATGTTTTATTGAATTATAGTTCAGAGATTTTAGAATATTCCCTGATTTGTATTTTGTCCTGATATTTAGACAAGAATCTTTAAAGTGGGGTGTAGACACGGTGGTAGTAGTCGTTAACAAAAAATATAATAAATTTAGTTTCAAATAAATGTAAAAGACATACTTGTTGTAGGTATAGTTGTTGGTACAGTAGTTGGAATAGTTGTTGGTACAGTAGTTGGTATTGTTGTTGGAATAGTTGTTGGAATAGTTGTTGGAATAGTTGTTGGTACAGTAGTTGGAATAGTTGTTGGAATAGTTGTTGGAATAGTTGTTGGAATAGTAGTTGGAATAGTTGTTGGAATAGTTGTTGGAATAGTAGTTGGAATAGTTGTTGGTATTGTTGTTGGAATAGTTGTTGGAATAGTAGTTGGAATAGTTGTAGGAACTGTGGTTGGTACGGTTGTTGGAACAGTTGGAAGCACTGTGGTTGGTATTGTGGTTAGCAAATATTGTAAAATTTTATTGCACAATGGTTGGAATTGTTGTTCAAATTGTTGGTGGTACATTGGTTGGAAAAGTTATAGAGATAATGGTGATTAAGAATATTTCAGATATTTTTACATTTATTTAAAAAAAAAACAATTCATTCATAACAAAGTAAAGGAAAAAGCAGACATATTTTTTGGCAAATTGTGTTAATACAAAATTCCATAGTAAATTTTCTTTTAGTCAACTTATTTAATAAATTTAATAAATTTGTGTTCTGGAAACATTTGTAAAATCATGTTTTGTGGGAACTAGTTTACTTTTAAAACCTGGTTTAAATAGTTTTTGAGTCTTTGAATGCATATTTTAAAACTCTATTTTTCTCTGCAACGAATATCGAGTTTGTTTTCCACATTGCTAATTGGGAAGGATTCTGTATTAATAAAACCAATAATTTTAGCAAAATTAGATTTCTTTCTATCAATATAGAGTCCTTGTAGGCTTATAAACTGATCCTAATACTTCTCTAACAATTTTGTATATTTTTGGTAGACGATTTGTCTTTGGCCTTAAAATACATCTCAGTTTCCCATATCACTTCTTCATTGAAGCCAAATCTCTTTCCCTCATGCATTCTGTTGCAGTCTGCAAACAGCCAGTAGTCGCTGAGCACCCGATCTGGAGAATAGGGTTTGTGCAGAAGTTATTCCAAGTGCAATAAATGTAGTTTTGCCATCGTTGCAATTGACTTATGACATGGTTCATTGTCTTGGTGAAAATCCGTTTTTTTTAAATTTTCTTGTTGATTTCTTCCTTCAAACGCACCAATAATGTTTTTGTTATTGATGGGTCTTCCTTTCTCAATCGATATACAACACACTTTGTGCATATCAAAATATGGAGGCCAACACCTTGCCTGCTGATGTTTGCATCTTTAGCTGCTTTAGACGGCTTTCACCTGCTGCTGTCTACTCAGCTGACTGTTGATTTGACTCTGAAGTTCAGTGGTGGATCCATGTTTCATCCATTGTCACATATTGATGTAAATGCTACTTTTCATTATGTTGAAACAGTTGCAAACAACGTTCTGAATCGTCGATGTGTTGTTGTTGTTTTGATCGACTGTCAACAAACATGGCGCCCACTTAGACTAGTGTCTTATCACTGACAAACGTTGATGCAATTGGTGAATATACTGCCTTCTAGTATTTTCAACTCCTCTGCTATCTCATGCAACTTCAATTTACGATAAGCTTTTTTATTTATCTTGAACAACTGCTGAAGTTGGATAACCTGAGCATTCAGCATCATTTGGGTCTGTATGACTGTGTTTACAGTCAGCATACCATCTCTTAACAATTAGTTTTGATGAAGAAGAGCCTGAAAAACACTTAGCAATGGATTGCTTTGCTTGAACAGCATTTTTTCCCATCAGAAAGCAATGACATTTAGATTTTTCCATTTTTTTTAAATTTGTGACAGTAGCTTTACTTAACTGTAATTTGTAAACTAATGATCAAATTAAGCTACAATTTTGGCATGTGCCATGTGAAGGTTAGTACTTTATATGAAAATCATATGAATTTTTTATTAGTAGTGCCATCTATATGTATGTATATGGAAGGCCCGGAACTTATTAAGTGAAGTGTAGACTGACACTACAAACTTGCAGAGATTCTCCTAATCACTCGGCCTGTCCCTCATTCATGCACCCACATATCACCCTCTAGTTGATTCAAGTAATACTTTATACTACATATAAAGTGCATCACATCTCTTGTCTGATCGTCCACAGAAACTATAATAATACAATTTCTCTTTTTCAATTTTAATAAAAGATAATTCACAAAAT
>OY744528.1:127602854-127640354 GCA_963556195.1 Sepiola atlantica | reverse complement strand
GCGGGAGGCTTTTATTAGCGGTATCTCCTCCCCCTCAATTCGACAACGACTTCTCCAGAAATCCTCGCTAATTTTTCAGGAAGCTCTACGAAAGTGGCAACATTTTCTCCTTGGTAAACACTGTACTGTAATTACAAATTGAGAACCTAAACGGCACACTATGGAAGGCCATACAAGTAACTTTACATTCTCGCAATATGAGACTATCCTGTTGGGAAGATATTCTACTTGATGCTCAACATTCAATTCGATCTTTGCTCTGCACAGCTACGACCCCTCACGATAGACTATTTAAGTACAGCCGTAAATCCACTTCTGGTACTTCTATTCCTCTGTGGGCAAAACCAGGCCAAGTATACGTCAGAGATTAGGTCGAGTAAATATGACCCGCCGGTTACACCTGCTACGTTACTGAAGATCAATCCTCATTATGCCCATGTACGACTACCTTCTGGCATCGAAACTACCGTCAACGTTAGAGATTTGGCTCCCAACTCAATTAATGGAGACAACACGTTAGAGGATGTTTTCATGCCACCTGTAAGTAAGCCAGAAAGTGAAAAAGAAAAAATACAATATTCTGAACAGATAGAAGAAACACCTCGTGTGGAGCCAGTTGAGAGCGAAATGCCATCCGAGCCACTGCGAAGATGTGGCAGAATACGGAAATTCCCTGAGAAATACAAGGACTTTGTTACTAAATAAGGCATTAGAGAAAAAAAAAGTAAAGAAAAAAGGTTAAAAAAAAGGTAAAAAAATGAATAAATAAAAAGAAAAAAATGAATAAATAAAAATGAGTTTTAAAAAAAATTAAAAAAAAAAAATTGATAGGAAAAGTATAATATTCTTAACCCCTCCTCCCATTGAATGAACTCTTCCATCAGGCGTTGACTATAAATGCTTCGTCATTTAACTTAATTTTGTGTCTTACTTTTGTGAATAAAACCGTTACAAAGGAATTCGGCTATCTCTCTCTTCTCTTGACTACAATATATATATATATATATATATATATATATATATATATATATATATATATATATATATATATATATATATATGTATTGTATTAGTTTCTGTAGATGTAAATCCGTTAACACTCCAGTGTTTATAAAAAGTGCTCCACAAAAAGTAGAGCTGTTCTTAAGTATACATTTTTATTTATACAAACATTATTGGTTACATATGTGCATACATATTTCGGTTGTACACTTCACAGAGAGTCAATGTCTTCAGACCAAAGAAGACAGAGAAGTATATATATATATATATATATATATATATATATATATATATATATATATATATATATATATATATATATATATTGTGTGTGTCAAGTTATATTGAAAAGAAATCCAACAAGTTCCGGATCGCAGAGGAGTGAGAGCTAATATAATTTATTTAAAAACTATATGTTACATATTTCAGAAATGTACAGCTGTTTCATCCAGGTGGGCTAACTTTTTTTATTTAAAAAAACTGCCCAGTGGAATCGTCAGCGTTCTGAATAAGGTCAAACCCTGATGAGAAAAGACATTTCTAGCATTTGAAAGTTACAGATGGGTTGAATGTGTGATCAAAGAAAGATCAAGTTGAACAGTACTTGCAGGATCAACTTAGTTTGTTAGAGCATGTCGTTGGCAGCTGATTGGTCAGGTAGATCTTCTTTGACCTCCCATTTAACCCAAATAAGGGTCAAAATGAAATGCTGAAAATTATGTGACCATTTAGGCAACCAAGACACGGACTGTTCCGCCACCAGGATCCCATTCTTAGATGTCACAAGTGGCCACCTAAAGCACCCAGATGATTCTATTGGGAGAGTCATACCTCTCTGCAGAGTTGCAGTCAGCACATTCTATACCCCTACCCGATAGGTCATACATAACTAATCAAAAACAATCATACTCAAAATATTAACTAAGTAGAAAACGTCTTTTATTTAAATTATTTTTTAACTTGTTTAAATTATTTAAAAACTCATTTAAATCTGTTTCTGAATCCTAAATTCTAATGATGAGTGAATTAATTTGATATTTAGAAATGAAATAAATTTTAAAATTTCAATCCGTACTGCAAGCATTCAACATTCCACTTCATGATTTATGGTTCATGATGGTGTAAACCATACTATTTTCCTATAAACTAAATATTTTCATATTCATAGACTAGTAACAACAGAAAATCTTTCCAATTTATTCAATTTACTAAACAACAAACACATGTATTTGATCATGATATATTCAAAGAAGAGTGGCATTTTATTTAAAAAAGCATTTTACTCACCGTAAAAACAACTGGACCATCTGCATAAGTAGCAGTCATATTATAATAACGTATATTCCTTGTATTCACAAGACTCATCCTAAGTGGAATTCTTGCATTAGTCAAAGTCACAGAAATTGTTGGAGTCGTATCTTGTGCATCAAATTTGAAGATATCATCACCAACGACAATCTTTCGGACATCATCAAGATTGGTTGAGGTATGTATATCAACAACACCCTCATCAATATTCTTATATGTTATTTCCTCATCATGAAGACATATTGCTGCAAAAAATTAAATAATTAATTATTAATCTCTTTTATATGCATCCAACAATTGATGAAGCATTTTATAATAATTTCTCTTCATTAATCATCAATTATACACTAGTTCAAAATCAATGGAAATTTATTGTCAGAACAAAACAGAAGTTATCCATTGTATTGAAATGTTAGTTTAATATTTAATCTTTTATTGAATTATTTAATAATAAAAAGTGGTTCTCAATTTTTGAGATGAGCATTGATAATTTGTATGATTTGAATTGTTCAGATTACTGTTCTCATCTTGAGGGTTATTGTCATAACATTTAGGCCGATATAACCTCTGACTTTCTTCAGGTGTAAAATTTCGAACTTGGGAATCTTTCTGTCGAACTTGGGAATCTGCATTAAATTTCGAACAAAACCCTATATATATATATATATATATATATATATATATATAAAATATTAAATTATCTTTTAAAAATATTTTAGCTATGTACGACATTGTTTTGACCTTATGGCTCTCATCAGCGCAGGGAAATAACAATCTCAAACAATCATAGGGTGCAAACCCGGTTTACAGATACATCTTGAATCAGTAAGAATTCACCTAGTCCCATTAGGTCACGAGAGATTGTCATGTAATAACGGAGAAATTAAATAGTATTTATACTGAAAGCGGCGAGCACAAATATCTAAATATTCTATAGTACTCAACGACAGAGTCGGAGCATTGCACTATATATATATATATATAGACCAAATGAGGAAGTGAGCTGTAGCATAAAGGGAAGAAGGTGGGAGGGTTAGTTGAATGGGCTATGGCTGCTGCTGGAAAGGAAGAGGGAGGAAGGAGGTAAGGTTCTAGTGCTAAGGTTATTGTTGGTAGTAACTAAATCCGATGCGAGTGGGGATTGGCCATAGGTGAAAATTCAGGTCAATTGAGTGTATATATTATTTGAAAAAAGACTAATGTTTCATAGTTAAATGTTCTAAAGAGTTTAAAGGGGTTACCAGTTGGTTAAATGTATAATTAAATAAGACAAGCCCAAATGTATAATTAAATAAGTCAAGCTCAATGTATAGTTATACACTAAGCCTGTCCCACTCAATCATATTAAAAATTAGGGTTGGGAACAATGTTTGGGATGATGTTAGACTGCTTGTAACAATTGATTTCTATTATAAGTATTATGGGGTAGGGTTATGTTAGAATTATGTAAACATAAATGTATTGCTAGTGCATTGAAGTTATAAATAATAATATATAAGGGGAGGCAAAGGACCAATTGAAGGAGTAACGTAGGAGCGTAGTTAAAAGGTGAGATAAATGGAATCTACGAGGAAGATATTTTCAGTAGAGAGAAGCATATACAAGGTCGATGGAATGGATACAAGGGAGATAAAGATAAAAAACATAAAAAGCAATGGAAGAGTGTATGCGAAGGTTGGAAAAAAAAAAAATAAAAAATGAAGAAAAGGAAATAGGAATTATAGTGTTGAGTAGGAATTATGGTGTTGAAGTTAGAGCGGTTTAGGGTCGGTGGGGTGCAGGAAGAGTAATGTTTGTTCTCAATTTACAATATGAGCTCTGGGTTAATGTAGTTATTAGGTGTACTGGGGAGAATACGATATGTTATTGGGATGGTTATTTGTAAGGTGGGAGAAGTTAAGAATTAAAGATTAACAAATTAACAAATTATAGAATTTAAAACTTTGTCAGATGCTAGAAAGGGGGTTGTTGGCTGGGAGCAGGGGTGTCAGAGGGAGTAATGAAATTAATGTATTTAAATTTTCGTTTGTGCCTGCAATTTGAGATGAGCTCATTTTTAGAGTTAATAATATTTAAGCTCTTAGATGCTGTAGCTATCATAAATGTTTCTAGTGTACATAGTTGGCAGAAAGCAGATCTGGAGTGTAGGAATTAGACCTTTTTAATATAGTCCAATGTAGGTAGTAGGGAGTGTCTTTAATGTTAAAGCTTTTTATTAGATTGTATAGAGAGTTGCTAGTGGCATTGTTATTATTGTGTTTGAAAGAGTAGATATGGTTTGAGATTCAGGTCTTAATGGGGAACGCACTTGCCCCAATATAAGTGTGTATTTTGTATGGGGTTGTTGTTATAGTATTTGTGTTATTTATAGTATCGGGAATGTTTTGGGTTTGTGTGCTCAAGTTCTGGGTCAAACTTAAGTCGGGATTGTTAGTTGGAGAAGATGAGATACTTTGAGGGGTGAGATCAAATCTATTATTAGTTAGCGGGGTTTTTTGGTTAGTGTGAGAGGTGTTATTTAGGGTTTCGTTTGATACAGGGAGTTGTAGATGGGGAGAGCTATAGGTTGTGTGGGGAATTTGTATGTTGGTATTAGTTTGCATTATGGTGTTTTGGGGGAATTGTTTAACAGTGCAGGCATAGATAACGTTACTTTGTATGCAATTACCATTTAATGGGCATTCTCTAGATTTCTGGCAGTTGCAGTTATTAGTGGGGTATATAGTAGGTGCTGGTTGTTGGGCCGATTTAATTTTTTTGTTGTTAGATGTGATGATGGTTTTTGCTATATTGGGCATTGTGAGTAAGGAAATTTTAATAGAGTTTTTATTTAAAATAGTGCTGTACTTATGCGGGTGCTTGAATGAGTCATCTAAAATTTTGAAGAATTCCTTAGCTATATTTGTTTTCACATTGCAGTTATAGGGTGGGTTAAACCAAATACTATTCTTTCTTCTAATTTTTTAATATTTACTGCGATCTTGAGGGTTAGCTGGTTTGTCAATATTGATAGTTTTAGTGGGTCTATTTATATATGTCTTGGGTTTCTTGGGTAGTGTAGTATTAGCTCGCCGTTTTACCATGTATTACCATTTTGTGTGTAATTACATTTAAAGGTTTGTTCTTCTGGATAATAGGATTATTTTCATATTAATTTGATCAGTGTATCCCGAATTAAGAAGTGCGTTATTATAGAAGCTGGAATGTTGTTCGAAGATGGATCTATTAGTAGATAACCTTGAAATTCTATTGGAAACTGAAGGGACTATTGAATTAATGATGGATTTTGGGTGGTTAGATAGCTTATGTACGTAGAAGAGGGTTAAATTTGGTTTGTGGTAGGGGTTAAAGGATTTGGAGTTGAGGTCTCATGTTAGGTCAAGGAAGTTAGATATTCTTTTCTCAGGTTCTATAGTTATGGTTAATCCGAAGTTTAAAAAAAATTGTGTAGGTTTTTAATGGTTTTGTTGTATTGTATCGATCTCTCCCTAGAAACAAAAAGTGCATCGTCCCTGTATAGCCTACCGTGTAGATGTCCGAAGTTGAACTTCAATTCTCTCAATAAGTACAATCCTACAGAGTCCGAAGCTCCCATAGTGATTAC
Organism: Sepiola atlantica; assembly: GCA_963556195.1. NCBI lineage: Eukaryota > Metazoa > Mollusca > Cephalopoda > Sepiida > Sepiolidae > Sepiola > Sepiola atlantica. The sequence goes on along the minus strand of OY744528.1, from coordinate 127,634,440 downwards.
AAAATTATTGGGGGTATCCTTCCTGGTCCAAAATTTGTTGTCAAATTCTAATAGGGATCTCCTGGCCAACATTATTAGTTTGATCTCTAAGTCTGTGATATCTGAGTTATTCTTAGCGAAGATTAAAGCTTTGTTTAGTAGGATAGGAGAAATGGACTGATAATAATTGTTGATGTCGAAAGTGATAAAATTCAAGTTAGAGTTTGATTTATCACTGAGGTTTAGAACCCAATTGGTAACCTCACCAGAGGATTGCCATAGGGTGTATGACATTTTTTCTTTTAAGTTAGGGATGATTCTATCTAAAAAAATGTTGCTTATAATGCCTAGGTCAGATTTGGATCGGCAAATTAGTCTAATGGATGGGTTTTCGGGAAAACTTCTTTTGTGGTCTTTTAAGGTGCATCTGGGTGTAGCTGAGGTAAAAATTTCTGTGTAATTAAGGATATTTAAAGAAGTTAGTAGGGATTTAGCATCATTGTTTATGCTATTCAAAATGTTACTAGAAGTAGTTTTATAGGATTTGTTCAGTTCTTTATAGATTAAACTTTTGTAGTCAGAATATTTCAATTTGAAAAAGTTTTTCGTTTTATCTGCAGGGACAATATTGTCAAGGTGTTTCTTGATCTTGTTTGTGAATTTATTGATTTTTTTGATGAAAGGGTTGGAATGTTTATTGTATTTTTTTAATTTGATATGTCTAATGAGGTTGAATAAATCATTTTCGAAATTGTTGAGGTGTTCATTTTGCTTAGGAAAAGAAGATGTTTTTAGACCGTACCTGGATGCAGTTAACCTTTCCAATCTTTTTAGTTCCCTGGAAGAGCTCATGGGGAGTGTAAATCCTCATTTTGGCCTCTTCTTTAACTAAAGGATTTCATCTTAGAATTGCTTAAACATTTAACTACCAAAGTATACAATTCAGCTCCGACCCAGGAAGTATTTTTAAAATGGCCTGATTTCTCACATCTATTCCGATTAAGTATGCTCCACCTACGATCTGAACTCAACATCTCACTATTGGAGTTACTTCATTTTTTAACGCTTTCCCATGCTGCCTTCACGAAAAACTTTTCTTTTCCATCTAAATCTCCTTTCATTGGACACCTTATCAACGGACAATTACCAACTGGACAAATCCCATATCTTTTTTACACAAACTTTTTTTCATTCTCCAATTCTTAATATTTTTTCAAATGTTGAATTTTGGCTTTTCCACTGCCAACTTATCTATCTATATAATTCCTCTGATGATAAGATTTCGATCTTTGAAAAGCCTTGGCTTAAGGAAAGAATAATAAACATAATTTTATTACAGAATATACCTTGCCTTGAACAATTGAAGTTTGAAATAAATCTGGACATTCGTACATGTTTATCACTCTTCTTTCATCTATCTTTATAATTATATATATATATATGTAGTAAATATATTTTTTTTTTTTTTCATATATATATATATATATATATATATATATATATATATATATATGTGTGTGTGTGTGTGTATGTGTGTGTAAGTAGTGATATATAGTAAGACTGCACATCTAAAAATACAAAAATAGGTTTAAGACTCCCAAAATTCATCCTAGAATTGACTGCAAGGACCATGGCCTAATTGTTAAAGTACTAAGTAAAATTCAGTTCTAGGTGTAGTCTTCTGAAGATTGAAGGTTCAATCATCAGTACGGGCGATACTAGCAATTGTGAATTACTGAAGACTTCTACCTGGTCATGGCTGACGGTACGAGAGTTAATTAAATAAAGAGTTTCGTTAGAAATTTCGTGCAGATTGCCAAGTTCGAAAGATAGTTATCCAAGTTCGAAATATACACCTAAAGAAAGTCGGTGGTTACATCGGCTGAGACGTTGCGAGAATAACACTGAAGATGAGAACAGTAGTAATAATTCAAATTATAAAAAAAAACTATATTGTTTTTTCTTTCAAATAAATTTTAAAAACGTACTTGTTGTAGGTATAGTGGTTGGAATAGTTGTTGGTATAGTTGTTGGTATAGTGGTTGGTATAGTGGTTGGTATAGTGGTTGGAATAGTTGTAGGTACAGTAGTGGGAATAGTTGTTGGAATAGTTGTAGGAATAGTTGTAGGAATAGTTGTTGGAATTGTTGTTGGAATAGTTGTAGGTATTGTTGTTGGAATAGTTGTTGGAATAGTAGTTGGAATGGTTGTAGGTATAGTTGTTGGAATAGTTGTTGGAATAGTTGTTGGAATAGTAGTTGGAATAGTTGTTGGAATAGTTGTCGGAATAGTTGTTGGTACAGTTGTTGGAATAGTTGTTGGTATTGTTGTTGGAATAGTTGTAGGTACAGTAGTTGGAATAGTTGTAGGTACAGTGGTTGGAATAGTTGTTGGTACGGTTGTTGCTATAGTTGTACGCACTGTGACTGATGGTTGGCAAATATTTTATGACGAAGGTTATGCAATGGTCGAAATTGTCATTGGAATGATGTATAAACAGGTGAATGTTCATTGGTTCAAATTGTTGGCAGTACATTGGTTGGAAAATGTATAAAGATAATTGTCATTAGAGTATATTTCATATATTTTTACATAAATTCATGAAAACGAAAAGCACAAAGCAGAAATATTTTCTGACATATTATATGTCCATATAATCATAAAGTAAATTTCTTTCAAAATAATTACAACATCAACAATGAGAGTTGGCTATACGACACATTAATACAATGGAAACTAGATTTAATCATTGAAGTTACAAAAGCCAAACAAATCCAAATTCCATATATTTATTCAATTTTTTCTTTTCAGGTTTGAATATTTAAACATATTTTTGTCAATTATTATCTCACATTATAAATGAAGTATTTTTTCATCATGTGAAAGTTTTCAGGAAAAATCCGGAGTAAAGATCAATAATTGTTCATCATAAGAGGATTAGTGATTTGTAAAATGTTATTATATTATGTATAAGAAAGCCTAGTTTGTGTAACAATGATAGTCATCGAAATAGATTACCACTTTGTCTCTTTACTCCCACTTTCAATGTAAGCAAACATATATATATATATATATAATTAAATAAATTCAAATATATTGATGACATGAACTTAAAACCATTATTTTTCTAAAAGTGCTCAATACAAGATAGAGCCTTTATAAATAAAATTAAATAAAAATTAGAAACAGTCTATGCAGATCAACCAATGTTTAGACGTTTACACGTCTCCTCAGAACTCTGAAGTGATTTAAGAAGATAAAATGGAAATGATCCAAAAGATCTCATTCAGCATGGCATTTATTCTGCCTGCGATTAGACGGGCCCCTCTCTTTGCTCCAACATATTTGCAGAGTTCATGTACAATTTAACATTCACAGCAGACCTTACTATCCGCACCCTACTCCCTCCCCCTCCCTTCAATCGCCCAGCAAACACGCATACTTAGTTCTACTGCAAGCAATTCAAGATTTATGCACATTCATGTTCCAGACACAAGTAAAATCACCTCTTACACATTATCTACCGTACATTAAATAGTTACATACACACATTATAGGAGATAGTTACAATAGTATACACGCATTCATTCAAATATTTCCCTGCATTCATATTACTGGGTTTTAAAAAAAAATAATCTGAATTTAACATACTATTCTTATACTCAAGCCCGGTATTTACAAAATAAGTAATTAGCTCTTTTTAAATTATGAATTACTAAATTATATGATCCTAAATTTACCAAATAAAAAACTCTGTAAACCAATATGGTACTTAAATTAAAATAGTCTCTCTACAAAACCCCACCGTTATAGTCCACTTATAAAATTAGCAAGAAAATAATTAATGAAACATAGTACCGCATTATGATTACAATCAGGTCTAAGGAAAAAATATATTGCTAATCGAATGTTCAACAAAAATCGACTGGGCTTAATAGATAACTCCATACTTAAACCTGTCAATTAAAAGATCTAATCTGTATTTACCTATCAATTTTATACTAAAAAGAGTAATGGAAAAATTTCAACACCTCCTATTTTAAGAAATGATAAAATCTAATCTTACCAACATCAAAAATAATATTTGCAGCAATAACCCTGCCATAGTCACACTAATTGACTATAACTCTGACCATCCACATAGGATGCACACGTACATTGGATCAACGTCTACTCCAGTAAAGGTATGCATCTCCAATCACATAAGCTCTTTTAATAGCAAAAATAAGCAGGTCCCTACATCTCTTATTAGGAAGCTTAAATATGAAAGTTTTAACAACAATTTTGGTCAATTTATTTCACAAAATCTGTGCAATTGGTTCCTAATACTATTCTATCTTATATCTAAATTGAATTTAAATCCATTGGAGTTATTCACACTGAATATAGGAATGATGGGTCTAGTGCTTTAGAAGCCAATTTAATGTCCAACTGACTGGAAAAATTAGTTTTGAAAATTTTAGTAGGGTACATTAAATTAGCTTTTTTGTACAAAATAAAACTCCATTTTAATTAAAAATATTTTCATTGTATTCCCCATAAAATTCTGATGTGAATTCATGTATTGAATGTCTAGTTTGAGTAATTCTAAAATCTGGCAATTTTGCCAGGGACTAGAAAATAATATACTCCATACCTCAGGTCACGTATATATATATATATATATATATATATATATATATATATATATAGGTCTTTACAGAGCCCTCCAAAAACGAGCACGCTCCTTTTTGCTGGAGCGAAAAAGAAGAGGGCTCATTTTATATTCAGTGGTGGTTTTATCGCTCTACGCTCCTGGCTCCAAAATTATTTGATTTTTTAAACACTAGTTTTTTTTAATTTAGAATAAAAACGAAAAGTCTTAGCTAAACTCTTTGAGTTATTTTTTAAATTATATCTCTGGTAAATGTATATGAGAGGGGGAGAGAGAGAGGAAGGGAGAGAGAGGGAAAAGAACGAGTTACACATGGAAACAGAACACTGAAATTCTCAGCTTTTTTTCACATCTACATGTTACATTTTTGATAGGACAGTTTTATTACGACAGTAGACAATTTGGCAACAAATGAGTCCATAGATTTCTTTGAAGTTATTTTCTTAAAGATTTGAACTTTTTTTGTATTTATGACAAGGATGTTTATTGCTGATGGAATAAATAAGCCAATTTTTTTCTCATTTTAATGGAACTTTTATGTCACATTTTTACAGTTGTTAATTTGGCAACATTCGGTTATTCTTAAATTCACAACTAGTATGTTTTAACCTTTTCATGTTTGCTTTTAAATTCGTTTAATTCCGTTAAAACTTGCTTTTGTAAATAGAATGTTCAAAGTTTGTTTTTGTGTGTAATAAAATGTTAAAGCAGTAAAATATCTTTAGTCCAAGTAAAAAATATCTTTAGTCCAAGGAAAATAAAAACAATAAAAACCAACATGGCCACCAGCGATTAAAACCTGGAATTAAAGTTAGATTCTCAACACTTTAAAAAGTAAATGAGAATTTTATTTCAGGACCAAAAATACAATTAATACCAACAATCAGTTTCATCCAAAATTTGGGCAAATACCAAGCGAAATGAGCAAAATAAAAAAATCAGCAATCCCTATTTTACAATTAAACTGATGTTTAAACTGAATGAAATTAAAGAAAATGTGTTAAATTTTAATTTAAAAAAGCAACTAATTAGACTTTTTTACCAATTTGTTGTTTTTTTAAAAACCGAAAGTAGATTAGATATATTTCTTTATCTTAAAAAATCTATTATCTATTAAAATTGTAAACAGTTTGTTTTCATTATAGATTTAAAATATAGACGTTTTCACCTTTTTTATTGAAATTTTTAATTTTAATAAATGTTTTAGCTCGACCTAGGAAAACTGGCTCCAGTTAATTTTTCGGGGAAGGAAAATTTGATCCGATATGTTTTCAACTCCCAAGATCTAGGCCAGATATTTTGTATGAAATTTTAGGACATTAAATGGATCTCTGAATTGTTTATTGACAATTTATTGATATTTTTTGGCCAACTTATGAAATGTATTTTTTATTCAATCTTTAAAAAATAAACTTCATTGTTTTTTTTACACCCCAAATTGTACTATTGAAAAAAGAAATGGATAAATCGATTTGTTTGAAAGTACTTGCACATTTCTCTGTGATAAATAATAACATACATTATACAATATAGTCTGTTCTTAAAACAAACAAATATTAAACAACCACATGGCGATTAATGTTGCAGTGGTTGTCTCTTCTCTCGCAGAGAAATGTTTTCTTTGAAAAAAAAATAATCACTAATAATGTTTAAAAGTAAAACTTTATTTACTTAAAAGAAATCTAAATTCCCTTCCAAAATAAATAGAAAGAATATCGGGTCAAATTTTCCTCCCCTGGAAAAAATAGGTTGTTAATGTAATGAAAATTAAAATTGTTTTAAAATACTTCAGGGATTTTTCTATTTCTATTTTATACCTCAAGAAATGAAAATTAACGTATGCTTCGTCCGACATTTTCTCCTATAACCCTTAGCACATCTCAAAATATTAGCGAGATTTTGTCAAATATTATCTTACGGTCTTACACTTAAAGTGACATCCCCACCCATATTGACGAGATGCTTTGACGACTACCCCTATCCTTCGACCACTCATTGGCAGAATAGAACGTTTATGAAAGAAGGTACATTTTCATTATGGAGCGCTGAAAAAGAGCCACTTCTTTTTTATAGGAGTTTTAGCTGGAGCGGCTCCTTTTTGAAAATGGGGAACGTAAGAGGAGCCAGCTCCAATTTTAAGTGTTGGAGCAAGGGCTAGAGCACCTCAAAAAGTAGTGGAGCGTGTAATACACTGTATATATATATATATATATATATATATATATATATACAAAACAAATATTTATTATTTGTAGACTCTAGAAAAACCCCTAGATGGGTACTGTAAGTGTAGTATTAAAACAGCATGACGTCGCTACCTATAAATGCATTGGTCCTTTAATTAAGTTGAACGCTCTTATGACGTCGAGCCGCCAAAATCAGTGTTAAAATAATCCCTGTTTATCTACCCATAGCCGTGTGGTTCTAAATGTCAGGTTTCTAATCACGCAACCAGTAGTGAATAGTTATATCTGTATGCTCACGAGTCCCGATAAAAAGGACGAAACTTATACATACATAGATAATAAACAAAACAAATATTTATTACATAAACTAGCATTTAAATTGAAGTCATGGGTCTCTAAAAATGTTTGGGAAATCTATTGATTTACTATTATAATTGAGCACTCGCTGAAATAATTTTGACTCACCAGAAAGTTGAGCTTTTAAAATGGCTCTTTAAGTCATTTAGAATTACCTTCCGTTGAAATGCGGCCATTTTTGATTTTCTATTAAGCTGCCTCAGGCAATGCAGTTTGCTTTCAATTTAGAGCAGTTTTCTTTCACCTTTTTCCCTATTCAACCCTGGCATTTATCCATATAATTAACAAGCTGACTGAACTATATTGGATTACATGATAAGATGTTCACTTGGTTTATGCGGCCATCTTTGATTAGCTACAACATTACGGCTGAAAACAAGTTACTACTAACTTGTCACAAATACAATTAATAACGAGTATGCAAATAAAATGAGAATTGTTTAATGTAAAATAATAAATGCAAATATTAAAAAATTAGTGTTAGACTTTGAACCGACAATGAAAAATTAATCTCCCCATGAATTATTTAAAACGTATTACTCACCACTTGGGCCACAAAGATGGACACTAACTTCTGTTTCAACACGTATTGTTCGATTTTTCTTTTCAAATGTAATTTCAAGCTCAATTAATTCATCAATTTGTGGAAGTATTAGCACATCATTAGGATTAAGATCCTGTAACGAAATCAAATAAACAGGGAATTGAACATTTTATCAAAAATGCTTCAATAGTTAAGAACTATAAGAAACATAAACAATTATGATTAATTAGTGCTGCATTTGCTTAATGTTTTTACTTAAAGACATCAAAACTGCTAACAGAAATCACAATGTAAATGTTATATGTAGTAAATGATATTTTAATGAAAGCAATTGCTAAGACATAATTTAGTAGAAAGAATTTCTGATATTAAATTGAATAGTGAAAAAAGAAATTTAACTTACCGTAAAAGTCTCAACCTCGCCAGCTGCATATGTTGCAGTAACACTAAAACTTTCGATATTTTTAGTATTTTTAAGACTCATCTTAAGTGGAATTTTCGGTGAATTGAAAGTTATCACAAGTCTTAGACTATTATCATTTATGTCAAACCTATAGGGTCCAATACCAGGAACTAATTTTGAAATGGGATCAGTAGTGCTTGATGAAATAATGTCCACATCACCATCATTGAGATTTGCCTGTGTAATTGCTTCAGCATGAATGCAAACTTCTACAATAAAATACAAATAAAAAAGCTATTGTATATAAAAGTAAATATAAATTCTATGTTGAATTGCTTGATGTATCTATGTCTTTTTTATCACAATAAATATGTCAACATTCAATAACAATTATACAGTAATTTATGCATATGTAGGGTCACATATCACAATACATTTATAATTATATAAAAAAGTTATATATTAAAAGATTTGCAGATACCAACTATTTTATCTCTTATTATCTACAGTTTTGAAGATCTCATGTGTTTGTCCTTGCAAATATACTACAAAGATGGTGTAAAGAAACTAAAAAGCCATGGTAATACAATAGTACAATCAGAAATACTCTACCGTGTGTTGTAGTTCTTGTTATATTCTTTACAGTAGGAAAAGGTGTTGTTGAGGTAACTGCGAATATAACAACAATAAAATGTTAATAATCATTAAAATAAAAGTTTTCTTACCAACAAAATTTGACTTTCTCAGACCAATCAGTTCTGTAAGTTATTTAGGTTTTCCTTTGCGTTACTTTGTTTTACAGAGGGTGACGTTTTGTGTATACTTTCCCTTGATACTGAAAATAATGTATTACTACAGTTTGTGGTAGGGTTAGGGTAAGGGTTACTTTGTTTTACAGAGGGTGACGTTTTGTGTATACTTTCCGTTTATACTGATAATAATGTATTACTAAGGTGTGTGATAGCGTCTTCATTTTGGGTTGTTTTATCCGGTTGAAATTTTTTCAATTGGCTTTTCTTCAGTTCTGACATGGTGTTTATACCTTAGTTTGATGTGTAAGGATGTTTTCTCTGAAAATCAGGAAGCGTTTACTCCCACATGTGATAATTCAGGAATAGATTAATATAATATATTATTAAGTCTGTTGTAGAATATGTGCCTGTTGCTGGATGTAGATATGTGGTTACTTTGATGTTAATGTAATATTGACTGTGGATGTAGATATGTGTTTACTTTGATGTTCATTCAATATTGACTGTGGATGTAGATATGTGTTTACTTTGATGTTCATTCAATATTGACTGTGGATGTAGATATGTGTTTATTTTGATGTTCATTCAATATTGACTTTGGATGTAGATATGTGTTCATTTTGATGTTTATTCAATATTGACTGTGGATGTATATATGTGTTTACTTTGATGTTCATTCAATATTGACTGTGGATGTATATATGTGTTTATTTTGATGTTTATTCAATATTGACTGTGGATGTAGATATGTGTTACTTTGATGTTTTTTCAATATTAACTCTGGATGTAGATATGTGTTTATTGAAATTATCAAATATGAGGATTAAAGTAAGAAAGAATGTATCAATTATATCCAAAGTTTTGGTTGATTTTTATTATTTTATTAAATGATTAAATAATCTAGAAAAAACAAAACATTTGTCTATGTAAGATAAAAGATCTACCTGTTGTAGGTACAGTCGTCGGCACTGTAGTTGGTATTGTTGTTGGTATGGTAGTTGGTATTGTGGTAGGTATGGTAGTTGGTATTGTGGTAGGTATGGTAGTTGGTATTGTGGTAGGTATGGTAGTTGGTATTGTGGTAGGTATGGTAGTTGGTATTGTGGTAGGTATGGTAGTTGGTATTGTGGTAGGTACAGTTGTAGGCACTGTAGTTGGTATTGTGGTAGGTATTGTAGTCGGTACTGTTGTAGGTATGGTAGTTGGTATTGTGGTAGGTATGGTAGTAGGTATTGTGGTAGGTATGGTAGTAGGTATTGTAGTTGGTACAGTTGTGGGTACGGTAGTTGGTATTGTGGTAGGTATTGTAGTTGGTACAGTTGTTGGTATTGTTGTAGGTATAGTAGTTGGTACAGTTGTAGGCACAGTAGTTGGTATTGTAGTTGGTACAGTTGTAAGCACTGTGATTGATATTGTTGGTAAATAAGTTAGCACAAAGCTTGTAGCATTTGACATTTATTTATGACAGAGTAATGGAAAACCAGAAATATTTATTGAAACACTTAATTTTATTAAACTTCACAAAAATTCGATTTGTAAAAAGGGGGAAAAAGACCAGCATGAAACACCTGTTTTTGAAAAAATATATTATTTTATATAATGTCTATTTCATTGTAAGAAAAAATAAAATGACACCATTTTAAATTTCATTTTCTTATTAACTTCATTTTACCATTCGTAAAAACAAGTAATTTCTGAACAAGGAAGCAACATGCAATTTCATACAAGTTCATGATTTATCAATTCAAGAGTTAAAAATCTTGGAAATATTGATGGGATTTAAATTCAGAGGTTAGGTTGACCTGATCGCAGAGGTGAAATTTGCTGCAAAGTTCAAGTAGGCACTGATCCAGCTGATCATAGATTGAATGTGGCAGAAAGGCTGTGACGTTATTCAAGCAAAAAGAGATGCCAACGTTGAGATTGCAAAGGTAGCAATACGTCTGCTTTCAAATCAACCCTAACTCTCATAAAATAATGAAAGATAATTCATGAAATGACATTTAATTTTGACAAATTCAACATAAATTACTCTTATTTACTATAAGCTTAGACTTTTTATTCCTTCATTTGATAAAATAATTGTTTACAATTTCTGACCATTCCATCAATCATTTCCAATCCTCTCATAGTATTGTCCATCATCCAACTGACAATATCATTAACCTTTAGCCTCTCATGGCCTTTGGCCTTGGTCAGTGGTGACAAGTACAAAAATATGATTGTATCTATTTGTATTTATCAACAAAAACACATTCAAGAATTCTTTCCCTTTCTCTCCCCCTCTCTCTCTCTCTCTCTCTCTCTCTCTCTCTCTCTCCCCAACACACATGCGCACACACATAAAATATTAACTACATTTACAGAACATTTTTAATGAAAACATTTTCGAAGAATTATCGATTCATCTTCATGTTAATTCAAACTTGATATTAAATCAATATCATAAAAGCAATTTTAATAAAAGATAATTCATAAAATGACATACCTGTTGGGATTGGAGCTGTGATAAGTAGAACAATTGAGAATATTAATGAAAAATTTATAATTTTCATTAATAAAATGTAAAAGTTAATATTCAAACAGTAAAACATTATTTCTCACTCTGAATGATGAAATGCATCCAAGCAAACCTCGTTTCTTTTTATCATTTTCCTTGTACAGTCATCATAAAAATATGATATAAAATGGATTCACATTTATATGACAAATTAAAATAAATCCACAAATAAAATAACTTTGTTAACAACTACAATATACTAAAATATACACACACACATGTATAAATATATATATATATATATATATATATATATATATATATATATATATATATATATATGCCAGTATCTCTGATTCAGTCTTATGAATGTAATTATACAATTTTCTACAGAAAATTTAAAATAACTCAATAAAAGTTTTATTTTTACATTTGTATATTTGTATACACTGATGATGATGGCTTAACTGATTATTATACATAAACTGATGATGATGATGATTAACTATTTAAGATAAAGCAATACTTATTTGACAAATAAGATAAAACATTTAAAATTCATGAGACAATACAAAGTAACCATTCAAATATAATTCATAATTAATAAGCAATACACTATTTATTTACTTTAAAAAATATAATACAAAGAGAAAAATGTTCAAGAATGTAATCATTGAAACAATATTTAATCATGAAGAATTCAAAATATTGTTTTCATTTTTGACAAGTTATTTCATGTGATTCTCCTGCAAATTCAACCAAATAGATTTTTCACATTGTTTTATTATTTTTAAAAGTAAAAAAGTCAATAGTAAAAGAAAAAAATAATTAAATCAATTGCATATGTCATGTATATTATATTTAATATTTTGAAATTATATTTACAAAAATTGATATAAACAAAGAAAGTCATAGAACAAATATACTTACTTAACTTTCTACAAAGCTCTAAACTGAGTTCTGTTTCTACTGGTTGGTTTGGAAGTTCTTTCTCAATTGTGATATCAATCTTAAGTAATTCACTTGTTTGTGGTAATGTAATTATGGCAGTTGGACTGACATTCTGAAATTGAATCAGAGGAAAACAGAATTAATTCATACATAACTCAAATTGTTTTTTTGAATAAAGTTAAAATACATTTGTGCACCAAAGAAAGGTCTCAAAACAAGATTCCAATAATAATGTAAATCTACAAAGAAAATATATTTAAGAATTTTAGTAAAATCTATAACACAACTCTTTAAAATCATGGATATAAAAAAGGGGGATATAATGACATTGAAATTAAATATAACAAGATTCCAATAATAATAATAATACAAATAGAAGAAAGAGAAATAGAATTTGGTTTACTCCACCATATTACAAGATACTAAAAACTAAACTTGGTAAAAACTCCTAAATCTTATAGATAAATATTTTTCTGTAAGTAATCCCTTACATGAAATATTCAATAAAAATTACTTCAAACTCTCTTAGAAATGCTGTAAAAATTAAAAAATGATAACCCATTCAAAAAGGTTTTATGCCTATGTACAGAGTAACAAATTGTTCAATAATGAAGTGTAAGCAATCAGCATTGTAGACAACAAGATTATTTCATATCCAAGAATGGCGAGTGTGTATAGTGGATTGCCTCACAGATCTTTCCATTATCCGGTTTTGTTTCTTCTGTATGACAATGATCTGCCAGATGAATTGATGGAAAAGGTACTATTCTTTGCAGATAATGTGAAACCTTTCAAGGATGTTTTCCACTTAAAAGTTTGGAGCACCAAAATCCCTTTCAAACAAAGAGAGTGACACTCATTGACTGAAGAAAATAATAGGTAGTGAGGGAGTAATAAAACAAAGACTCTGATTGGTTAAAAGCTTGAATAGGCATTGATTAACTATAAAAACGATCCTAAAAATATAAATCCATGCAATTATCTTGATGATTTCTTGAGGAATTAAACACAAAAGTATCTATGTAGCATACTTACTAAAAGTATATTCTCATACTACATATATATATATATATATATATATATATATATATATATATATAAAGTATATTCTCATACTACTATATATAGATATATATAAATATATTCATAAAATATGAAAAACCGCAATCGCACATCTGTGGATAATTTTCGTTATAATTAAATGATATTTAAACATCCCCAGACATAGGATACAACACTCTAAGGGAGGTAACACATTCATAGCATTCAGGTGCATGTTTCACCATAAATAAGGGAACCTTGTCTTTATCACCAAAACAATAACAAACTAAATTAATGCGTGTATATATATATTTATGTTTATATATATATATATGAGGATAAAATATATGATATATCATATAATAGAAATGTTATGAAAACAGGATGTATGAGAAAGACAAAAGGAAAAACAATTAAACACAAAATGAAATCATCAAAACAGGAGATTTACTGGTTTTAGAATTTCTTTCTGAAGACGTTCTTTGATCCGAAGGAAACTGGTAAATCTCTCATTTTGATGATTTGTTCTTGTGTTTAATTGTTTTTCTTTTTGTCTATCTCAAGCACATGTATATGTATATGTATGTATATATATATGTGTTCTACTATATATGTACGTATGTACATAATATATAGTAGAAGAATACATGTCTACGGAGGGGTGAAATCAATTGCCAAAAAAAAACGATTTTGCACCAATTTTATTTCACTACACAAAATTAAAATCAAGATAATATGATGCTACAACTTATGTCTAGAATCCTTATTCTTATTTTTGTCAAATTCCATTGCATGATTTTTATTCTAGAAAATATTTAAAATTCAAGACATTATGAGAAGAAATTGAAATTGAGGGAATCTTGCATCATCTGTGTCTAATGACTATGGGTAAAATTTAATACCAATCTGATATATTTGAATTTTTAAATGGGGGTTGGTGGTCATAGTAATACTCCAAAGAAACTGAAATTTGGGAAATATTTATGAATTGATGTCTAATATTTAATTCAACCCCTTTTTTTACCCTCTTTGCATAAAACCCAATTAAATATAGTTAACATTTTAAATTTTATTTTGTTTCAGCATAAAAACTAAAATGAATTCCCTATTAAAACTGGTTATATAATGAAACGAATAAACATAAAACTCAATTAAATATGGCAAACATTGGGACCCTTTAAACCTAGCAGCTGTTTTCCAAAATAATAATGGTCGGTTAATTAGCTTAAAAGTTAATCATGTACATACAAATTTATATATATATATATATATATATATATATATATATATATATATATATATATATATATATATATATATATATATGTGTGTGTGTATTAGAATATACTATCCTGGAAAATTTTGAGCAGGACATGTTCAACATGATAGGTAACTTGAAATTTAAAAAGAGGTGTAAATACTCCAACCCTACAATTAACAAGATAAACCAAACTTTTAGAAAAATAAATAATGACCCTAACTTAATAGTACCAGCTGATAAAACAATGAACCTATATAGCATGAGTTTTGAAACTTATAATGATCTGATTATGAAAGAACTACTGAAAATAGCCAATGTAAATGACCTCAGTGATATCAATTCTACAGCCTTAGAAATATTCTTTAGAGATAAATGCCTCAGATTTACGTTAAAGAATCACAAAGAGGATTTTAATAACCCCACTATCAGATTAATCTCTCCTTGTATATCGGATATAGGAACAATTAGCAAATGGATATTGGACAGAATCATACCCACCATAAAATCCAAGATAACTCAAAATTTGTGGTCATCGTCAGACGAAGTCATCTATTGGTTTGGGAAACTACCCCAAGGGATTAATGGGAAGTTCATCATGTTTGACATATATTCATATTACCCATCACTTTTCCCCACACTTCTAGACAAAGCTCTTGATATGGCTCAAATAGAAACGAATATAACTAGACTAGAAATAGACATTATAAAACTAGCTAAAAGGACTCTGATTCTGTATGATAACAAACTATGGACAAGAAAAGATAGGGAAAATAACTTCGACATTACTATGGGGTAACCGGCCTCTGCACACGTAACGGATTTGGTAGGCCTTTACATCCTGAAGGAGCACCATAAAGATTTATCACGTTTAAGGGGCGGTTTATATAGAGATGACACACTATTCTTCATAAACTCTGGCAATAGAAGGTTAGAGAATACCAGAAAGGATATGCATAACTTTTTTAAAAAGTTGGACCTTAAGGTAACAATAGACATAAACCATGAGATAGTTAACTTCCTAGACATCAGCTTAGACCTAAACAATAGAACATATGAACCATAGCATAAACCCAACCAAACTCTCTATTATGTAGATTTTAACTCTAACCACCCGGGACTCATTAAGAAAGCCATAATCCCTAGTATCTCTAAGAGAATATCAAAACTATCATCTAACGAATCACTATTCAATAAGGATAAAAAATATTATAGTGAAGCATTAGCCAGATCTGGATATACTGGGGAAATAAACTATATAAAAGTAAGCTCGGTGAAGCACAATGAGAATTCTAAGACAAATAGGAACACACCTCACATAGTATCATACAACATGGCTATGGGAAATTCCAAACAAATCAAAAGGAGAATAAATACTAATAATACGCGGGATACTGCACCTAATACTACACTTAACACTAGGAGATCAGCAAACCCACCATCCGTAGAAAATATCACTAAGAAAAACAGACGTAGAAACTCACTCTGGTTCACACTCCTTATGGCTTAAACATTCTCACTAACATACCTAAACAGTTCTACCAAATTATCGAGAAAAATTTTCCTAGGGATAGTAGACTAGGCAAAGTTATAAATAAAAATACAGTAAAACTATTCTTTTCAACATCGATAAACTTAACATCAACTATAGTAAGTTCAAATAACACAAAAATCCAAAAGAATAGTAACTTAGATACTAGTACAGTCCAGAACCAGAATAACAGCTCCCAATGTAACTGTAGAAATGTCAATGAGTGCCCTTTAGAGGGGAGATGTTTAACTTCAGATATAGTGTATAAGTGTAACGTCATAGAAGAAAACAGAATTAGAACATACATTGGGTCGACGGATTGGAGTTTCAAGGGCAGCTTTAGAAACCATATACACTCTTTCAAAGAACCTAATACAAATTCAAAGAACGTCTCTATGACTTTAGTTAAACATGTAAGAGAACTAAACAGTAAAAATATACAATACAGCCTAAAATGGTCTATACTAGGACAAGCAGGGAAATATAAACCTAACAAATCTAAGATATGTAACCTCTGTATTCTGGAATCCTACAATACAGAAAAGAACATTTATTAAATAAAAGACAGGAAGTGGTTCAGAACTGTTTACATAGAACTGCATATATCCTATCACATTACAGACCCATATAAAATACATGTGGCTGTAATCCTTTCACCAACATAAATATGAAAATATCTATGGTATAGGAATATTATAAGACTATCTAGGCAATAGAAACTATAAACCTAATAGTAGATGACAGAGTACTAATACCCCAATATAAAACATTTAAATATAGAACACATCATTCACAACAAAAATGACCGAAGCGACAAAGCTTAAACCTAGACTATAGAAAATGAAATGGTAAGAGGGCCAGATCATGAGAGCATCAACTGAAATTTTTTTAGTTTTTATCTGTACTAATTAGTGAAGAAATGCTAACTAGAAAATAAGATATTTTTTGGAAGGAGTAAGAACCAATTATGCAATAATGATTTAAAATATAATGTCAAATAAATGTTCAATAAGTAAAACAATAAATAAATGTGTGTGTGTACATATATGTATGTATGTGCATATGTATAAATATGTACACATGTATGTGTGTGTATATATGTGTGGAGGGTTCGGACGCAGGGTGCGATAAATACAATTCATTTAAATTGACACCGTAAACAATAAAAACACAAATATATTAAATCTAGACTTCGAATGAAAGCTGATTTAATTAAAATCAAAAATAAACTATTTGGTATCATATTATGTAACACATATTTTGGGATGTCGTCGAGTGTTGAAATACAACCCTTTTTGTAGGGATAGTTACGTGATTTTGAAAATGGTGTTTGTCGAGTTTTTGCATTCAAACTCTTTGTATATAAATATATTAATAAATAAAAGAATGCACTCAACCTAATATTAAATATAGGCATACAATTTAAGTGGGACCTGATATTGACATTGAGTTAAATATAAAATGTAATCACAATTAACTTTAAGTATAAATGTCCTTAAAAGTACTTTTGAATCCTCATAATACTTTATAATGAGGTAATTAACATCATTTAATAAAAAAATAAATATTTAATAGCTCCTTTCGGTATTTTGATTCATGTCTAGGTAACTATAAACTATTTTCGTTGTAAGGGACAAATCCCCCCCCCCCCCCCCGCTCCCCGTTTCGTATTTAATAGAAACTTACTACTTAAGTGAAGAATTCTGGGTAATTAATCTTATCTTAGTATTAATTTAAATGATTTATAAATAAATACTAACATCTTCCACAAAAACACCGAAGTATAACAATCTTAATAGTTGCTTGAAACTGACTCTAAACTGATGAACTTAAAAGAGACAAGCCCCGTGTTTAACTTTGTATCCAAATGACCTAAATAGACATCTGAAGGCTAATTGATGTAACTTTAGAAAGTAAAAAAATTACTCTCAAGTGAATTCGAATTTTTATAAATACATCATAGAACTTCTTAACTATTTTTAGAAATATTACTGAATTAAAATATATAAATGTCCACACAACTTTTAGAAAAAAATTCAAAATGGCGTAGTAGTGGGTTCCCCACGTGTGAGTTTGCTCTTTTCTTTGTTTTTTGTTTGGTTTCCCCCAAAAATGAACCACTGTATAGTGTAGGGTTTTTCAAGACACTTTAATCCAAGAACTTTTTACTCTTTGTGATTTTTTCTGATGATTTTGTAATGTTGCAGAGACGATATTGACATAAAAATGTTGTTTGGCACAAGACAAATGAAACGGATTGTAAAAAATATATCTCACAGAAATATTGTTTTTTGGAAATGTGAAAAAATAAAAATAATAAAATAAAAACATGGTTAGTGGAATATAATATTAGCAGTGGTATTTTATTTGAAGAAGCATTTTACTCACCGTAAAAACAACTGGACCATCTGCATAAGTAGCAGTCATATTATAATAACGTATATTCTTTGTATTCACAAGACTCATCCTAAGTGGAATTCTTGCATTAGTCAAAGTCACAGAAATTGTTGGAGTCGTATCTTGTGCATCAAATTTGAAGATATCATCACCAACGACAATCTTTCGGACATCATCAAGATTGGTTGAGGTACGTATATCAACAACACCCTCATCAATATTCTTATATGTTATTTCCTCATCATGAAGACATATTGCTGCAAAAAATTAAATAATTAAATATTAACATCTTTAAACCATATAAGGAAATTCAGTTTTTAAGGATGTTTATGAATGGAAAATAACATGACTTTTTAAAAGTAATCCAGTAGTAAAAATGCAAACAAAAACAAATTTGTTTGCTTTATTTTTGATGTTTTATTGAATTATGGCTCAGAGATTTAAGAATATTCCCTAATCCATATTTTGTCCTGATATTTAGACAACAATCTTTAGAGCGGAGCATAGACACAGTGGTAGTAGTCGTTAAAAAAAAAATGTAAAAGACATACTTGTTGTAGGTATAGTTGTTGGTACAGTAGTTGGTATAGTTGTTGGTACAGTAGTTGGAATAGTTGTTGGTATAGTAGTTGGAATAGTTGTTGGTATTGTTGTTGGTATTGTTGTAGGAACTGTGGTTGGTACGGTTGTTGGAACAGTTGGAAGCACTGTGGTTGGTATTGTAAGATTTTATTGCACAATGGTTGGAATTGTTGTTTGAATAATGTATGTGCAGTTGTTCAAATTGTTGGTGGTACATTGGTTGGAAAAGTTATAGAGATAATGGTGATTAAGAATATTTGAGACATTTTTACATTTATTTAAGAAAACAATTTATTCATAACAAAGTAAAGGAAAAAACAGACATATTTATTGGCAAATTGTGTTAATACAAAATTCCATAGTAAAATAACTAATTTAAAAAAATTTTTTAGTCAACTTATTTTATAAATTTGTATTCTTTAAACGTTTGTAAAAATCATGTTTTGTGGGACTAGTTTACTTTTGAAACCTGGTTTATATTTTTATATTTTTTGATAATTGGGAAGGATTCTGTTAGGTAGCTAAAAAAGAGAATTTCTTATATGAATCTGATTATAATTATAAAAATTATTTTATATTATATATATCTAACACATAATTGCATAAGTCTAGGGCCTTACTAATGAAACCAATCATTTTAGAAAAATTCCATTTCTTTCTATCAATATAGTCTTCTCAGCTTATACACTGTTCCCTACGCTTCTCTAACAATTTAGTATATTTTTCGTAGACGATTTGTCATTGGCCTCAAAATACATCTCAGTTTCCCATATCACTTCTTCATTAAAGCCAAATATCTTTCCCTCATGCATTCTGATGCAGTATGCAAACAGCCAATGGTCGCTGGGAACTAGATCAGAAGAATAGGGGTTGTGCAGAAGTTATTCAACGCGCGATACATGTAGTTTGCCATCGTTGCACTACATGTTAAGTAATGAGTAACAATAAATACACATTCAAGCATTCTCTCTCCTCTCTCCCCTTCTCTCTCTCTCTCTCCCTCTCACACACACACATATAACATATTAAACTCCCCCCTTCTCTCTCACTCTCTGCCTCTCACACATGCACACACATATAAAATATTATACCACCCCCTTCTTTCTCTCTATCTCTTTCCTTCTCACCCACACACATACACACACATATAAAATATTAAACTACATTTACAGAACATTTTGAATCCAAACACTTTTGAAGAATTATCAATTCATTTTCATGTTAATTCAAACTTAATATTAAATCAATATCATAAAAGCAATTTTAATAAAAGATAATTCATAAAATACATACCTGTTGGGATTGGAGCTGTGATGAGTAGAACAATTGAGAATATTAATGAAATATTAATAATTTTCATTAATAAAATGTAAAAGTTAATATTCAAACAGTAAAACATTATTTTTCTCACTCTGAATAATGAAATGCATCAAAGCAAACCTCGTTTCTTTTTATCATTTTCCTTGTACAGTCCTCATAAAAATATGATATAAAATGGATTCACATTTATGACAAACTAAAATAAATCCACAAATAAAATAACTTTGTTAATAAAAATGGCTATTAGTAAAATATACTATTACATAACTTGGTTAACAAAAAGGTGTTATTACTAAAATATACTATTACACACACACACACACACTACCATATATATGCCAGTATCATGTGCGTATATATATATATATATATATATATATATATATATATATACATAAATATATGTATGTATATGTATATATATACGCTAGTATCTATGACTCAGTCTTTTAAATGTAATTATGCAATTTTCTACAGAAAATTAAAAATAATTTAATAAAAGTTATATTTTTACATTTGTATATTTGTATACACTGATGATGATGGCTTAACTGATTATTATACATAAACTGATGATGATGATGATGATGATTAACTATTTAAGATCAAGCAATACTTATTTGACAAATAAGATAAAATATTTAAAATTCATGAGAAAATACAAAGTAACCATTCAAATATAATTCATAATTAATAAGCAATACACTATTTATTTACTTAAAAAAATATAATACAAAGAGAAAAATGTTCAAGAATGTAATCATTGAAACAATATTTAATCATTAAGAATTCAAAATATTGTTTTCATTTTTGACAAGTTATTTCATGTGATTCTCCTGCAAATTCAACCAAATAGATTTTTCACATTTTTGTATTATTTTTAAAGTAAAAAAGTCAATAGTAAAAGAAAAAATAATTAAATCAATTGCATATGTCATTAATATTATATTTAATATTTTGAAATTATATTTACAAAAATTGATGTAAACAAAGAAAGTCATAGAACAAATATACTTACTTAACTTTCTACAAAGTTCTAAACTGAGTTCTGTTTCTACTGGTTGGTTTGGAAATTCTTTCTCAATTGTGATATCAATCTTAAGCAATTCACTTGTTTGTGGTAATGTAATTATGGCAGTTGGACTGACATTCTGAAATTGAATCAGAGGAAAACAGAATTAATTCATACGAAACACAAAATTATTTTTTGGAATAAAGTAAAAATACATTTGTGCACAAAAACAATGTATCAAGCCATGACAACACTTTTATCTTAACTAAAACATAGACAATCACATTATTTAGTTCATTGCACAAATAAAAACAAATAATTATATATAATATATATATATATATATATATATATATAACGTTTATTTTAAGTCAGATCCTGTAGATTTACATATTCTGTACTCTCTGACAAATATATTTGATAACAGATGTATTGTCCTATATAGGGATAACGGATTGGCGATAATAAGGGACCCTAATAAAGGTAATGGTAAAAACTAAATAACAAAAAGAATTATATATATGGAAATGAAAATATTAGGCCGAAGAGTTGAAGTATTAGCTAACACAAAAATAAAAAACTGTTTTGATATCACATTAAACTGAGATAAAAATACATACAAGCCATATTTAACAGATAATGCTAACCCAATATATGAACCTAAAGTCTAACCACCCATCAATTATAAAACATATTCCTAGTGCTACCGAATGTACACTTAGTAATAACTCTACATACGCAAATGTATTTAAGAATTTAAGGAACGTCTATAACACTGCTCCAAAAAAAGTGGATATAATCACATTGAAATTAAATATAAGATTCCAATAATAATAAAAATAATAGAAGAGAAATAGAATTTGGTTCACACCACCATATAACAAGATATCAAAATCTAAACTTGGTAAAAATTCCTAAATCTTATCGATGAACATTTTTCTTTAAGGAATCCCTTACATAAAATATTCAATAGAAATTTCTTAAAACTCTCTTACAAATGCTGTAAAAATGTAGAAATGATCATCCATCTATGTACAGCAAAACAAATTGCTCAATAATGATTGTGATACCCGAAAAAGTTCTGATGTTTTCAGATTCCAAATTCCAATTAATCGTACCAACACTAATAGAAAGCGATACAGATAAGTTGATTACCTACCCATACAAAAAATCATTACCTACCCATACAAAAAATCATTACCTACCCATACACAAAATCATTACCTACCCATACACAAAATCATTACCTACCCATACAAAAAATAAATAACCTACCCATAGAAAAAATCATTACCTACCCATAGAAAAAATCATTACCTACCCATAGAAAAAATCATTACCTACCCATACAAAAAATCATTACCTACCCATAGAAAAAATAAATAACCTACCCATAGAAAAAATCATTACCTACCCATACAAAAAATCATTACCTACCCATAGAAAAAATCTACAAGCAAAGATTCTAGCCTACTTGATTTTAAAAGTGAATACCCTTACCGATAAGAACTGGCAGTAGCAAAAAATCGGATTTACTGAGTCAAACGCAACTCATCTACTAACAACATATTCCATATGGCACTTGCAGACATTAAACAAACCCTAAATAAAAAAGTGGCACCGTAAAAGAATTAAAAAAAATGGTACCGTAAAGAAGGGTGAAGAATTCAAGATGGCTGCGTATCTATCTATATATATATATCTTGAAAAAAAATAATAAAACAAAAAATATTATTTATGTATTCACCCACGTTTCGTGTTTATTTCAAGACTTCCTCAGGATGATTGATTTGAAGAAATAACACGCAAGTAAAAATATTAAAAAAAGTTTGGTCTGTTTGTGACGTGAAAAGAATATTTGGGGGTTTTTTTAACAAAAAATAGCCGTTAGAATTTAATATGTGTTCTGCATCCATGAAATAAGAATGAGTGTTTAGTTTTTCAAACAAAACATCGTTAGAATTCAAAAAAATATGGTGCGACATATGACATGAAAGCAATGGGTTTTTTTTTCAAACAATACATAGCCGTTAGAATTTGAAATATGTAAGATGTTTATGAAATAAACTATCTTTTTCTCCCACTTTTGGTCTTTCCACTCCCTTTTCTTGAACCTTGGGTCTCACTCTTCTCTCTGTCTCCCTGTATTAATCTAAGTTTCTTAACAGGATGTGTCGACTTCATTTCTCTACTATTTTTCTATAAACTAAATATTTTCATATACATAGACAACAGAAAATCTTTCCAATTTATTCAATTTACTAAACAACAAACACATGTATTTAATCATGATATATTCAGTGGCATTTTATTTTAAAAAGCATTTTACTCACCGTAAAAACAACTGGACCATCTGCATAAGTAGCAGTCATATTATAATAACGTATATTCCTTGTATTCACAAGACTCATCCTAAGTGGAATTCTTGCATTAGTCAAAGTCACAGAAATTGTTGGAGTCGTATCTTGTGCATCAAATTTGAAGATATCATCACCAACGACAATCTTTCGGACATCATCAAGATTGGTTGAGGTACGTATATCAACAACACCCTCATCAATATTCTTATATGTTATTTCCTCATCATGAAGACATATTGCTGCAAAAAATTAAATAATTAATTATTAACATCTTTAAACCATAAAAGGAAATTCAGTTTTTAAGGATGTTTATGAATGGAAAATAACATGACTTTTTAAAAGTAACTCAGTAATAAAAATGCAAACAAAAACAAATTTGATGATTGAATCAGGAAAGAATTTATCAATTTTACTGAAGTGTTTGTTTTATTTTTTATGTTTTATTGAATTATAGTTCAGAGATTTTTAGATGTATTTTGTCCTGATATTTAGACAACAATCTTTAGAGCAGAGCATAGACACGGTGGTAGTAGTCGTTAAAAAAAAAGAATTTAGTTTCAAATAAATGTAAAAGACATACTTGTTGTAGGTATAGTTGTTGGTACAGTAGTTGGAATAGTTGTTGGAATAGTTGTTGGTATTGTTGTTGGTATTGTTGTTGGTATTGTTGTTGGAATAGTTGTTGGAATAGTTGTTGGTATTGTTGTTGGAATTGTTGTAGGAATAGTTGTTGGTATTGTTGTTGGTATTGTTGTTGGAATTGTTGTAGGAACTGTGGTTGGTACGGTTGTTGGAACAGTTGGAAGCACTGTGATTGGTATTGTAAGATTTTATTAAACAATGGTTGGAATTGTTTTTTGAATAATGTATGTGCAGTTGTTCAAATTGTTGGTGGTACATTGGTTGGAAAAGTTATAGAGATAATTGTGATTAAGAATATTTAAGACATTTTTACATTTATTTAAAAACAAAACAATTTATTCATAACAAAGTAAAGGAAAAAGCAGACATCTTTAATGGCAAATTGTGTTAATACAAAATTCCATAGTAAAATAACTAATTTTTTAATTTCTTTTAGTCAACTTATTTAATAAAGTTTTGTTCTGGAAACGTTAGTAAAATCATGTTTTGTGGAAACTTGTTTACTTTTGAAACCTGATTTAAATATTATTTTATTCTTTGAATGAGTATTTTTTAAAACTCAATTTTTCTGTAAACCCAATATCAAGATTGTTTTCCTCAATGCTAATTGGGAAGGATTCGGTAAGCCAATTTCTTATACGAATCTGATAAAAATTAGATATTTAATGTGAGATGATATATATTATTATTTCCACTATCAGACAATGCTGCAGCACACACAAACCATGAATGCCACAGACCAGAAATCAGAGGACTTCCAGTCTGTGGCTGGTCATGGTGTTGTTTGGCTGTATGAAATAGTTATATATATATATATATATATAGATATATATTTCTTGAAAAACAATAAACAAGTACCTTAAAGAACAAATACTTTTCTCATAAATAGACATCTACTTTTACCCACTCATCCAAATAACACAATAGATTGTGACACTCTTAATAAAGTAAAAATTCCAACATATAAACCACATCACAAACTATAAAACAAATAATAAACTTCGTAAAACACCTCCGTAATCAATCCACATACGCTGAACACAAAGAGACATTAGAAATAGCAACTCCCTCAACGCACATTTCTCCCACGTTGCACAACACGACCAACGCCTCAGCCCACACACACTATGAAAGCCACAGACCAGAAATCAGAGGACTTCCAGTCTTAAACAAAAAATACTTCTCATAAATAGACATCTACTTTTACCCACTATTTCCAATAACACAATAATTTACGACACATTTAATAAACTAGGAATTCCCAACATACAAACCACATCACGAACTATGAACCAAATAATAAACTTCGCAAAACACCTCAGTAAATAATCTACATACAAGGCTGGTATATATTGGTGAACACAAAGAGACATTAGAAATAGCAACTCCCTCAACGCACATTTCTCCCACGTTGCACAACACGACCACTCATTCAAATTTGAACAGGCTAAAATCATTAAATACATATCAAATAAATCGCGACTCAGACTACTCGAAGCAGCACTCATCACAAACTCCAACACCATCAAGCAACGAAATGGTTTCTATAATTTATCTCAACTAATTAGCAAACTCATTATGATGGAACAAAAATTAACATCAGAACCGAGATAACCACACCCCATACCACATTTTCTATTAATGAATATACACAAGTAACTAAAAAATCAGAATAAACAAAACACAATCACACAAAACTAAATAAACCAATTAAGTCTTATTTCAATCTCTCCTCACACTCTTTTGCATACATTTTCCGTGCTCATAATTATACTAATGGTATTTAGTTGATTAATAACACACTAATAATTAAACAAATGGGAATAAACACTTTCACACATAATTTAAAACACTATGAATTTTATAGCCTCACCTTTCTACTTACATTCACATATTACATATACATACATGTAATCATAAACACTGTTATGATTACTGATCTATTAATAATACACAAATAAAGAACTAACTAAATATAATTAAACACATTTATACAGAAATAAGTTAACCAGTTATATCATTTCCAACCCACTTTTGTACATGATTTTCCAAATATTGCAAGAAATTTATAAATTAAGTAATGAGACACATATAAAATAATCAAATAAATAGAAATAAACTAATACACTCACTAATAAATATGATACTTCCCTCCTTTTCTCCTTATGCCAAAACTTCTTATCTTTAATCAAAATTTGCATTTCAAAATAGTAAAAAATTCCACGCCTTTACATTCAAATTAAAAATAAAAGTTATGCTCATAATTATACTAATGGTATTTGGTTGATTAGTAATACGCTAACAATAAAACAAACCAGAATTAAAAGAAACACTATGAATATTATATCCTCACGCTTTTACTTATATCCACATATTACATATACACACACTTGTATAATCATAAATACGTCTAAATAATTACGGATCAATTAATAACACGCAAACATTGAACTAAACAAATATAAATAAACACATTTATACATAAATAAACTAAAGAGCTATATTATTTCCAACCCACTTTTATACATACTCCCACACATTACAAGAAATTTATTATTTAATGAAACACAAATAGAGTAATCAAATAAATAGAAATAAATTCATACACCCTGTTTTGAATATTAAAACTAATAAGTATGATACCCACTTCTTTCTTTATGCCTAAACGCTTTTATACATATTCCCACCTACTAAAGGAAACTTATTAATTAATTAATCAGACACAAATGAAATAATCAAATCAATAGGATTAAATTAATACCCATTTTGAATATTTAAACTAATAAATATGATACCCCTCCTCTCTCTATGCCAAAATCATCTTCTGCATTTAAAAACCAGCCAAAAATTCTCCACATCTCTACTCTTTTATTATTTTTTCTATCCATCCTATTCCCCTTTCTCGTTTTTCCTCTTTTCTGTTTTCTAAACAGCAGACTAATATTTCCACACACCCCATCCCCTTACCTACTGCAGCCATGCTTGGCTATAACATATTTTGACCCTTACAATCTTCCTAGCTAAAATAACCATAAACTGACAAATCCGAGCCATCAATCCCATTCATGTTGTGTCCTTTGAAGGAGACTGGCCACTGCTGATAACACTACTACCAAAATCATGTTTTTCATTATCTGCTCGTTCATGCTAACAGTCATGCCGAAGTCTGGACACTTTCTGGCAAATCAAAATTAATATTCTGTATGATTTTTCTACATTGCTTTTTTTATCTTGAGGAAGTCTTTCAATAAAGATGAAACATTGATGAATACATGAATCACATAGGTGGTGAGTATTTAAAATACACATTCAAGCATTCTCTCTACCCCTTTCTCTCCTTCTCTATCGCTCTATCTCTCTCACCCACACATGTGTTAAAGTATCTGGGGATTGAGTACCGTGGTTACGCGCTAGTATGCATCTTGGTGGTGATGCTAGGCCCTGCGTAGAGACGAAGTGGAGATATAAAACTAGTATATATTTGACGTAGAAACGAACTTATTCAAACAACAGGAACGAGGCATCAGTCAGTCCAGTGAAGTCGTGTTTTTCAGTCAGTACTGATTGCCACCAGAACGAGGAGACAGTTGCCAGATGAGAAGTAAAGATCCATGATCTTAAATTTAATTCTAATAATATCAATAAAAGGATTACGAAACTCGGTCAGAGATCATCGGCAACTGTGTGACAAACTGAGAAAGCATTTGTTTTGGCGATAACGCCAGAAAGAAAATTCCATTTATTTTAGGGAAGTCGCGGGGGTGGGGGGTGTTCCCACCCTCCTTGAGAGAGAAAGAGACGCAGGAAGAAAGATGGCAGAGAAGGGGGGTAAGTCGATAGACATCTTCAATAAAAGAATGTGCGTTTTTCACGCACGAGCAGAAGAGTAGAGAAAACGAGGAGAACCAGTAGAGACGGCAAGAGAGCCAGTGAGAGTTGAATTGTCCGGACACAGAGTCGGACGTTCGCCTGGCGCCACGCGTCGATGATGGCGTGTGTGGCGAAGAAAAGAAAACCGGACGAAATCCCCACCGTCGCCTTCACCCACTGATTAGTGACTTAAACAACAACTTGTGAAACGAATTCACACACACAGAGAGCCAACGAAATAACGTAGAGACAACACAACCTTTTGCTAAGGACATTTACGACTACGATTGACATTAATCCAGTGTAAAATCAGTTCTTTTATTTTATTAATAATTACTCTTCTATACAAAAAGCCCCGACCGAGTTGTTGAACATTGGTCTTTTCCTTTCGTTCTGCTTTGAATGATCTTTCCCCTCACAGGGCCAACTGGTTGCTGTTTGCCCAGTGATCGCTCACTGATATAAACAGTTTCAACGTGGGAGTTGGACGAGACGACAAGATCGGCAACGTCATCATCATCATCATCGCCATCCTGGCCCACAGGAATTTCGATCTATACATTTTTTTATTGCCACTACGACAATCGGCACGAGTGGGAGTCACAATCCGTCACCGCGATCAGAGTGTCATGCCTGAGCGGTTGACGAGACCACCATGCACACGAGTGGGGTTCATACACACATACACAAACATATAAAATATTTAACTACATTTACAGAACATTTTTAATCCAAACACTTTTGAAGAATTATCAATTCATCTTCATGTTAATTCAAACTTGATATTAAATCAATATCATAAAAGCAATTTTAATAAAAGATAATTCATAAAATGACATACCTGTTGGGATTGGAGCTGTGATAAGTAGAACAATTGAGAATATTAATGAAAAATTTATCATTTTCATTAATAAAATGTAAAAGTTAATATTCAAACAGTAAAACATTATTTTTCACTCTGAATGATGAAATGCATCAAAGCAAAACTCGTTTCTTTTTATCATTTTGCTTGTACAGTCATCATAAAAATACGATATAAAATGGATTCACATTTATATGACAAACTAAAATACATCCACAAATAAAAATGGCTATTATTAAAATATACTATACACAAACACTCACATATATGTATGCCAGTATCTCTGACTCAGTTTTTTAAAGGTAATTATTTAATTTTCTACAGAAAGTTTAGAATAATTCAATAAAAGTTATATTTTTACACTTGTATATTTGTATACACTGATGATGATGATACTGTAGTGTCGTGTCTCCCTTTATCACGCGTACACTTAATAGAGGTGGGGAGGGGTTGTAGTGTCGTGCCTTTCCTGCCTTTGGAAACGGCAACAATGTTTACACCCACGATACAAATAGTATCCGAATTACCTCCCTCACATTAGTCATTCTGTAGTCATCTCCCTTGAATATTTCTCATGCTATATAATAAATGTTGACGTGTCGATCGGTCTCTTACGAAAGAAGTGATCAGCGTGCGCATCAGCTGTTTGTCTCTCTTATTTATTTCTGCGTTCCTATATGAATTGTTATGTATGTAATCTCATTACAGCCGCGAGCCGGACACTAACGGAAACACTATAACAACCAACAAACAAGCAATGCCACAGATACCTTAACTAATTATTCTACATAAACTGATATAAAATGGATTCACATTTATATGACAAACTAAAATACATCCACAAATAAAATAAATTTGTTAATAAAAATGGCTATTATTAAAATATACTATTACACACACACTGACATATATGTATGCCAGTATCTCTGATTCAGTCTCTCTCTCTCTCTCTCTATATATATATATATATATATATATATATATATATATATATGCCAGTATCTTTGACTCAGTTTTTTAAATGCAAATATGCAATTTTCTACTTAAAGTTTAGAATTCAATAAAAGTTATATTTTTACACTTGTATATTTGTATACACTGATGATGATGGTTTAACTGATTATTATACATAAACTGATGATGATGATGATTAACTATTTAAGATCAAGCAATACTTATTTGACAAATAAGATAAAACATTTAAAATTCATGAGAAAATACAAAGTAACCATTCAAATATAATTCATAATTAATAAGCAATACACTATTTATTTACTTTAAAAAAATATAATACAAAGAGAAAAATGTTCAAGAATGTAATCATTGAAACAATATTTAATCATGAAGAATTCAAAATATTGTTTTCATTTTTGACAAGTTACTTCATGCGATTCTCCTGCAAATTCAACCAAATAATTTTTCACATTTTTGTATTATTTTTAAAAGTAAAAAATCAATAGTAAAACAAAAAAGTGATCAAATAATTAAATCAATTGCATATGTCATGTATATTATATTTAATATTTTGAAATTATATTTACAAAAATTGATATAAACAAAGAAAGTCATAGAACAAATATACTTACTTAACTTTCTACAAAGTTCTAAACTGAGTTCTGTTTCTACTGGTTCGTTTGGAAGTTCTTTCTCAATTGTGATATCAATCTTAAGCAATTCACTTGTTTGTGGTAATGTAATTATGGCAGTTGGACTGACATTCTGAAATTGAATCAAAGCAAAACAGAATTAATTCATACGTAACTCAAAATTGTTTTTTGGAATATATATATATATATATATATATATATATATATATATATATATATATATATATGTAAACCTTTATTTTAAGTCATTTTCTGCAAGTTTATAATAACTCTACATATGAAAAGGTATTTAAGATTGTAAGTAACATCTATAACACGACTCTAAAAAAGCGGGATATAATGACATTGAAATTAAATATAAGAAACAAGATTAAAATAAAAATAATAATACAAATAGAAGAAAAAGAAAAAGAATTTGGTTCACTCCACCATATGACAAGATACTAAAAACAAACTTGGTAAAAATAAAAGCGAGTGTGTTCAGTGGAGTGTCTCACGGATTTTTCATGGATCTGGTTTCGTTTCTCCTGTAAGACAATGATTTACCAGGTTAATTAACCAATAAAGCACTACTCTTTGCAGATGATGTGAAACTGGTTTCACTTAGATGAAACTATGACCAACTTCAGGATAATCACAACAAATAATACACCTGCAAAATGCAGTCATGTTTCTACTGACTTATTGCCGACTGCAACCCCCCCCCCCCTGACTATCAGTTTCAATTTCAACACCTTAATATCGCAGCTTATCCAAAGGACCTTTGTACGATTGTAAA
>OY744528.1:127590354-127597854 GCA_963556195.1 Sepiola atlantica | reverse complement strand
TACTTATAAACAATGAGGCAAAATATATTGAAGGGTAGAATTAGAGAAATAGTAAGAATAAAAATTAAAAATTGAAAGATTAAAAAAGTAAAAAAGTAAAATAAGAATAGAATTAAAATTAAAGATAAAAATAAAAATAAGAAAATAAAAATAAAAAATGAAAATTATGGGTTGCCTGATAAGAAAATAATAATAGAATGAGGGAAAAAGTCGATAAAATTGGAACCCGAAAATGAGTATTAGAATGAGGGAAGAGTAAATTAGACCTCGAAAGGATATCCGGAATGGGAATCCCTAAGGTGGTTAAAGGTATGGGTTGAAATAAAATGAGCTGTTACGAGACGCTAGTGCTTTATGGAAGAGGGAGAATTAAACTTTGAAACAAAAAATTTTTCAAAAAAAGGTATATGGAGGTTGATTAAGAAAATTATTAATTAGGTTAATGATGGCAGAAAGAAGCAAGAGACATACGAAGTTAAAGTAGTGACAATAGATTAAACCAGAGTGAGAATGGAGATCGCTGTGACGCCGGATGTGACGTCACGGGCGGGACTACAAATAGACCCGAGGAATTAGGTTCGGGGACTCATTTCGTAGACAGTAAACCTGGCGACGAGGTAAAGAAAAAAAAAAAAAAAAAACCCGAAACTGAACAACAACTGAAATTTAATTTCTCGAAGCAAACAGCGACGAGTAATCGAAACAACAACTGAAATTTAATTTCTCGAAGCAAACAGCGACGAGTAATCGAAACAACAACTGAAATTTAATTTCTCGAAGCAAACAGCGACGAGTAACCGAAACTAAACAACTGGAAAAAAAAAAAAAAAAAAAAAAAACCCCGAAACTGAACAACAACAAAAACTAATATTTAATTTCTCGAAGAAAACAGCAACGAGTAACCGAAACTGAACAACAACTGAAATTTAACTTCTCTAAGCAAAACAGCGACGAGTAACTGAAACTGAACAACAACTGAAATTTAATTTCTCGAAGCAAACAGCGACGAGTAATCGAAACAACAACTGAAATTTAATTTCGCGAAGCAAACAGCGACGAGTAACCGAAACTAAACAACTGGAAAAAAAAAAAACCCCGAAACTGAACAACAACAACAACTGATATTTAATTTCTCGAAGAAAACAGCAACGAGTAACCGAAACTAAACAACAACTGAAATTTAACTTCTCTAAGCAAAACAGCGACGAGTAACTGAAACTGAACAACAACTGAAATTTAATTTCTCGAAGCAAACAGCGACGAGTAATCGAAACAACAACTGAAATTTAATTTCTCGAAGCAAACAGCGACGAGCAACCGAAACTAAACAACTGGAAAAAAAAAAAAAAAAAAAAAAAAAAAAAACCCCGAAACTGAACAACAACAACTGAAATATAATTTCTCGAAGAAAACTGAACAAAACCCCCTCCGAAGAGAAAATAAATAAATATGTCTCTTTCAATGCCAACAATAGAACCCCTAGACTGGGAGGACTCTAACCAGGAGCAAGCATGGAGGGAATGGAGTGAACACCTTGAGGACGCATTTACGGCGTTCGAAATAAGGGATGACAATCGACAGTGTTCACTTTTACGATTTTATGGGGGACGGAAACTAAAAGAAATCATCAGGACTTTAACCCCGGAGGTACCACAAGACCGATTAGAGCCAACGTACAAAACAATGAAGATAGCTTTGGACGAATACTTCATCCAGAAAACCAATAAGGTTTTCGAACGTCATAAATTCCGAATGCTTATGCAAGATAACGAGGAGTCTACACACGACTACGTCACCCGTTTGCGGATACAAGGGGCAAAATGTAATTTTAACGAATACAGTCTAGACAAGGCTATAGTAGACCAACTAATAGAGAAATGGACCTCCAACAAATTACGTCGAGCGTATTTAAAAGAAACGGATTTGACCGTAGAGGAAGCACTTCGGAGAGCATTCATATTCGAATCCACTGAAACACAGGCCGAGCATATTGAAGGGAACGGGAAAGGGCATTCGGATATCCACCAAGTTAAAACCAGCTACAAACGGCAACAACTTAACAGTGATCATAGACATCTCCCCTCCACAGACAAAAACAGCCCTTTAAGACCTGTCACAAGATGCTACGGCTGTAACAGTTCAGACCATATACATGGTCAAACAAAATGCCCAGCATTTGGAAAAAAATGTAACTACTGTGGATTAAAGAACCACTTCGAGAAAACGTGCTTGAGGAAAAAGAGCGATAGAAAAAAAGAATCAAACCTATCAGGCGAAAACAAACGTGTCCAACCAGTATCAACGAAACTGGAATCAGACAACCAGACATGGGTCTTCCAAATAGATCACATTAGTGCGGCAGGAAGCGAAGTCGTCCACATTGACGACGTACCCGTCACAATATTAATAGACTCTGGAGCAGATATCAATCTCATTGATGGCAAAACTTTTTCGGGAATCCTTAATTTACGACCGAATTTGACATTAAAACAAACCAATTGTAGACCAAAAGCCTATGGGAACACACCGATACCTCTAAAAGGGGAATTTTTTGCTACGCTAACAAAGGGGCCCAGGAGAATAGCCCACAAGATATTTGTTACTAAGGCATATCAAGGGGGTAACATATTGAGCAAACGGGCCAGCATTGAACTAGGGTTCATTACCACCCCACAAGTGAAATCACTCCATACAAACAGTATCCCACAATCAACAAAGGACATTCTCAAACAACATCTACCCTCATTAGAAGGGTTAGGAAGAATGAGAAATTTTCGACTCAAAATCAAAATTGACAATAACATTACGCCAGTAGCCCAACCACCACGACGAACACCATTTCACATCCAAGAAGCGGTGGAGGAAAAAATCGAGGAAATGTTAGAAAATGATATCATTGAACGAGTGGAAGGACCAACTCCGTGGGTCTCACCATTAGTAGCGGTACCAAAGCCAAACGGGGAGATAAGAATATGTGCCGACCTACGCGTAGCGAATAAAGCAGTAAAACGCACTCGCTATCAAATACCAACAGTTGAACAACTATTGAGTGAAATTGGCAACACAAACACTTTCTCGAAAATCGACCTAAACTCCTATTATCACCAAATAGAACTAGATCCAGAGTCAAGGGACATCACCACTTTCTCTTGCAAGTCTGGGATCTACAGATACAAAGTACTAGTGATGGGAATTACATCTGCAGCCGAGGAAGGGCAGCGATTACTACAACAAATCCTCCAGAAAATCCCAAACTGCTGCAACGGGGCTGACGACATTCTAATCTGGGGAAAGGACACAAAAGAACACAACAAGACCCTAGATGCGGTATTGCAGACGTTGAGAGGAAACAACCTCACAATCGCACAGAAAAAGAGCATATTCCACAGTGAAGAACTCGAGTTCCATGGGTTTATTGTGTCCAGCACAGGGATCAGACCCACCGACTCCAAAATAAAAGCAATAAAAGAATTCAAAAACCCCGAAAATATCCAGGACGTACGTAGTTTCTTGGGGCTGATAAATTACCTCGGGAAATTTATCCCTCGTCTGGCAACACTCAGTGAGCCCTTAAAAAGGTTGACTCGTGCAAACACGGAATGGCGATGGACCAAGGAAGAGGAATCTTGCTTCCTTAAACTGAAAAATATGATAATTCAAAGCAAGCCGCTTATGCACTTCGATCCAAAGCTGGAGACATCAGTCTTGGTAGACGCCAGTCCCGTGGGACTGGGAGCAATACTGTGCCAGAACAAACTAGGAGTACTTACCCCCATCAGCTATGCATCGAGAACTCTGACCGACGGTGAACGTCGCTACTGCCAACTGGAAAAAGAAGCCCTAGCTATTGTGTGGGCTTGCGAAAAATTCCATTTTTATCTGTATGGAAAAAATTTCCTGCTAATGACTGATCATCAAGCCTTGACAACTATTTTTAATCCCAAAGGCAACCCCTCCGCACGAATATTGCGCTGGATCCTACGCTTACAACAATATGACTATACTATCAAACATATCAACGGTAGGAATAATCCAGCAGACATACTCTCTTGACAACCGATGAAATATCAAAAAACAGTATCACCAGAAGAAGAGATTGCCGAAGGGTTTATCAACGCCATCGTAGCAAACAGCACGCCTAAATCAATCACGTTATCAGAGATAATGGAAGAATCTCAACGGGACTTAACTCTCAAAGCAGTGGAAAAGGCGATACAACAAGGCGACTGGAGTAAAGAGTCAACCCAACCCTACAAACATGTGAAGAATGAGCTGACAGCCAAACGGGGTATAATTACGCGAGGATCCAGAATCATTATACCAAAAAACTTGCAGAAGCGAATCCTGAAGTTGGCACATGACACACATTTGGGTATAGTGAAAACAAAAGCGCTGCTTAGGACTAAGGTATGGTGGCCTAATATAGACAAGGACATAGAGACCACTATAAGCCGATGTATCCCGTGTACGACCCAAGACCCGAAGAGTAACCATCGTCCAGTACATATGGCCGAGATGAAAGGTCCATGGGAAGTCCTCCACGTCGACATATGTGGACCTTTCCCTAGCGGGGATTATGTTATTGGGATGGTTGATGCAGGCTCAAGATGGCCGGAAGCATTCATTACGAAAACCACGAGAGCCAGTACAGTTGTATCAACGATCCAAAACTGCTTTTATACACACGGCATCCCCACCATCATTGTTTCAGATAACGGACCCCAATTCATATCATCCGATTTTAAGCAATTCTGTGAACAATGGGGTATCCAACATCGGAAGATAACACCTTATCATCCCCAAACTAATGGGGAAATTGAGCGGTTCTTTGGAACTATGTTGAAAGCGATTAGAGCAATGAACACTGACAGAAGGGACTGGAGGAAACATCTAGGAGAATTCCTGATGTATTATCGAAACAGCCCTCATGCCATGACGGGGGAAACACCTGCCTCTCTTCTCTTGGGTCGGGAGGTGAACATCAACCTGCCAGGACTACAAAAAAGACCTGAAAGCCAGGCCTGGAGAGCAGCTCGGCAAAAAGACAAGAAAGAGAAATACAAATTAAAGGATCGCACAGATCAGAAAAATAAAGCCAAACCATCTTACATAGAAACAGGAGAAAGTGTACTCCTAAAACAAAGTAGATATAATAAGCTAACCCCAGCTTATCATCCAACACCATGGACAGTAGGAGAGCGCAAGGGGGAATCCGCGATTATAAGGCAAGGAGATAAACGGGTGCTAAGACACACGTCACAACTAAAAAGAATCCCCCAAAACACGACCCGTCAACAAGGGGAGGATGATGAGTTCCCTTTCAGTGATGAGTTAAGGAAACTGGAAGAAGAGGAACAGACCCAAAGAAGCGACGAAGAAATGGACCTCCCGATCGCACTCAGACGAGCAAGACGACACATAAGAAAACCCCGGAGATATGCAAGCAGCAGTTCAGGGAACGAGGGAAGCGATCCGAATACAGAGGAGGAGGTAGATGTGACGCCGGATGTGACGTCACGGGCGGGACTACAAATAGACCCGAGGAATTAGGTTCGGGGACTCATTTCGTAGACAGTAAAATCGCAGTTAAAAGTAAATATTATGGGGGTTAAAAGATGTAGAGTGAGGGCGGGTTAGGGGTTGAACATGGTCTGAGAGAAGTGAGCGAAGGGCGAGGTAAACTAGGGGGGAATAATCGAGGCTATTAAAAGAGTGAGAAGAAATATTTAAAAGTAAAAGCAGGAGGGAAAAAAAAAAAAAAAAAAAAATTTGAGTGCACAGAGAGAACAGTAAGGAGTTCGATATCGGAGTGTGCAAAGGGGATTAAGAGTAGATAAGGCGAATCAACAAGTGAAAAAAGGGCTAGGGTATAATAAGAAAATGGTGGGTTAGTTATCAGGTTGAGAGGGAAGGATAGAAGTTTGAAAGTGTTGATGGGAAGCGGAAGAATGTATTAAAAGAAGTTAAAGGGGAAAGAAATGGAAGTCATATAAAAATTATACGGTTAAGGAGGTTAAGTAGAATGATTTAGGGGTTAGTGGGAGAAAGGTATAAAGTTGAGGGAATTGTGAAGCTAACAGAGTTTATGGGTAATTTTTTAAGTTAAGAGGAGGCTAAAGGGATGAGGGGGATATATGCAGAGATTATAGAACAACAGGAATTAGAACAATCTGAAAGGAGATTCGAGATGTAGGGAGGGAAGATCCGAGATGATGGGAGGGTATTAAATCAAATGAGGGAGGGGTGTCTGGGGGATTACTATGGTTGCTATACTTGAATTTACGTTTATGCCTGCAACTGGAGATAAGTTCATTCTTAGAGTTAATAATGTTTTTAGATTTATTAGCAGTAGCTATCATAAAGGTTTCCAAAGTACAAAGTTGGCAATGGGATGCTCCCGGGGTATATGATTTAGACTTTTTAAGTATTGACCAGTGAAGTGAATAGGGAGTATTTTTAAGATTGAGGTTTCTAATTAAATTGGAAAGTGAAGTGCCAGTGCTATTATCGTTGCTATTATTAAAGGAATAGATATGGTTAGAGATCCGGGTTATAATGGGGAAAGAGGACGCCCCAATATATGTGTGTATCTTGAAGGGTGGTGCTATAGTTGCATTGAGATTGCTAGTGGTATTAGATGAGATTTGGGTTTGGAGATTCGAGTTATGCGAGGGAGGTTGTTTGAAGAAATAGGGCGGAGCGGATATGGGGGAAATGTGAGTTAGCCCATGGGTACTATCTATTATTGGGGGTGCTTGGTTAGAGGTATGGCTGCATAAGTGGGAGTCTTGAGGAGAAGCGGATTGGGGTTGAGGGGAGATGCAAAATTCGGGTGGAGTATGGGAAATAAGGAGCGGGGGAATTGTTTCACAGTACAAGCGTATATTACGTCCTTCTGTACACAATTGTTGTTTAAGGGACAATCTCTGGGTGTACGGCAGTTACAAGTGGTGAGGGATGCGGTGGGTGGTTGTTGTTGGATATGTTTGATTTTCCTATTGTTAGAGGTTATGATAGTTTGTTCAATATTGGGCATAGTAGAGTAAGATATTTTAATAGAATTTTTGTTAAGAATAGTGCTATATCTGTGGGGGTGCTTAAAAGATCTGTCTAAAATTTGGAAAAATTCCTTAGGTATATTGGTTTTAACATTACTGCTGAAAGGCGGATTGAACCAAATGTTATTCTTTCTTCTAAGTTTTCTTCTTTGTCTGTGCGCCTGTGGGTCTGCCCGATTATCAATATTGTTAATTCCTATGGGCTTATTAGCGTGTGTTTTGAATGTCTTAGGTGCAGATGTGTTAAACTTTTTACTTCTGTGTGTGGTCATGTTGTGCGTAATAATGCCTGAGGGTTTGTTAACTTGAGTAAAGGGGTTGCAGTTATATTTAATTTTGTGATTGTAGCCTGAGTTTAGCAAAGCATTATTGTAGAAGCTAGAATTTTGATCGAAGATAGATTTATTCGCAGATAGCTTAGAGATTCTGTTAGATACTGAGG
>OY744528.1:127570354-127585354 GCA_963556195.1 Sepiola atlantica | reverse complement strand
CCTTTGGCGGAACGGATGAAGTACTAAGTAAAATTCAGTTCTAGGTGAAGTCTTGTTAAGGTTGAATGTTCAATCATCAGTACGGGCGATACTAGGAACTGCGAATTACTGAAGACTTCTAATTGGTTATGACTGACGGAACGAGAGCATGCTACTCCCGTTGATTCAATAAAGGGTTCTGCTTGAAACTCCAACAGATACACCTGAAGAAGGTCGGTGGTTACATCAGCTGAAACGTTGTGAGAATAACACTCAAGATGAGAACAGTAGTCCGAATAATCAAATTATACAAAAAAAAACTGTATTGCTTTTTCTTTCAAATAGATTCAAAAGACATACTTGTTGTAGGTATAGTTGTTGGTACAGTGGTTGGAATAGTTGTTGGTACGGTTGTTGGAATAGTTGTAGGTATTGTTGTTGGAATAGTTGTAGGTACAGTAGTTGGAATAGTTGTAGGAACTGTGGTTGGTACGGTTGTTGGAATAGTTGTACGCACTGTGACTGATGGTTGGCAAATATTTTATCACAAAGGTTATGCAATGGTTGAAATTGTCATTTGAATGATGTATAAACAGGTGAATGTTCATTGGTTCAAATTGTTGGCAGTACATTGGTTGGAAAATGTATAAAGATAATTGTCATTAGAGTATATTTCATAGATTTTTACATAAATTCATGAAAAAGAAAAGCACAAAGCAGAAATATATTCTGACATATTATATGTCCATATAATCATAAAGTAAATTTCTTTCAAAATAATTACAACATCAACAATGAGAGTTGGCTATACGACACATTAATACAATGGAAACTAGATTTAATCATTGAAGTTACAAAAGCCAAACAAATCCAAATTCCATATATTTATTAAATTTTTTATTTTCAGGTTTGAATATTTAAACATATTTTTGTCAATTATTATCTCACATTATAAATGAAGTATTTTTCATCATGTGAAAGTTTACAGGCAAAATCCGGAGTAAAGATCAATAATTGTTCATCATAAGAGGATCGGTGATTTGTTAAATGTTTTTATATCATGCACTAGCTGGACCCGTCCCCTGGCGTTGCCCGGGAGAAACATAAAAGAATGAATTAAAATTTGTCAACATCTGACAGAATGCAAATAGGTCACATCGGACAATTTTAATGTTTAGAATAATTGTCAGTTTGGAATTGTTGAAGGGTGAAAAGAGGAAGAAAAGAAGGAAGGAGACGTGGTTGTAGGAGGCTTCTTGCCCATCCCATGGTACCGTATTTCTCAAATACCCACTCTATCTATGAGAATGGACACTTTTAAAATTAAAGAGGCCTACTAAGAGGCTCTGTAAGCCCTATTAAATCCAATTCCCCCCCCCTTTGATATCTTTGTATCGAAATTCAATTTTTTTTGTGAGGAAAGAAAAAAGAAAACTTAGTATGACTCCTGAGCACTAATGAAACACACAAATATAGTTAGAGAGGCCTGCAGAGCACTAATAAACCATGACTTTTCGAAGAGAAATTATGATATTCACAGTAGTTAAAGTACTACATATTACATTGATTTCTTTGCCAATTACTACATAATAACGTTGAATTTAAAAAATGTCTGCCAATAATCTGCATATTTTGCAAATTTCAGAGTGAATCTCAGTGAAGCAGAATGTATGTTTTAATGAAATACTGACTCTAAATCGATTTTAAGATAACATTTGGCTATGTGGTACATATAATGTGTGTTGTTAGATCATGTGGGATCAACATCTAAGTTGGCAGAGGTTCACCACCTGCATCAGTTCAGCTCAGCTGTTCAGATTACTTCTTGTGCAAGAACAAGGAATCATCTGGTCACTTTATTTGTTGAAAGTTAAAAATCATAAATGTAAGTTTTCAAAAGATTCATGTTACAATTTGAACAAACAATAACAAATAGGTAAATTATTAAGAAAGAACTACTCACCACTTGGGCTACAAAGTTGAACACTAACTTCTGTTTCAACACGTTCTTTCGGATTTATCTTTTCAAATGTAATTTCAAGCTCAATTAATTCATCAATTTGTGGAAGTATTAGCACATCATTAGGATTAAGATCCTGTAATGAATCAAATAAACAGGGAATTGAACATTTTATCAAAAATGCTTCAATAGTTAAGACATATAAGAAACATAAACAATTATGATTACTTAGTGCTGCATTTGCTTAATGTTTTTACTTAAAGACATCAAAACTGCTAACAGAAATCACAATGTAAATGTTATATGTAGTAAATGATATTTTTAATAAAATTAATTTAACCAAAATAAGTTCTGCTATTAAACTGAGTTATTAAAAATAAATTTGACTTACCGTAAAAGGCTTAACTGCGCCAGCCGAATATCTTGCAATAACACTAAAACTTTTGATATTTTTTGTATTTTGAAGACTCATTTTAACTGGAACTTCCGGTTTATTGAAAGTGATCAGAAGTCTTAGATTTTTATCATTTATGTCAAACTTATAGGGTCCAATTCCAGGAACTAATTTAACAATGGGATCAGTCGTGCTTGATGAAATAATTTCCACATCACCATCATTGAGATTTTCCTGTGTGATTGCTTCAGCATGAATGCAAACTTCTACAATAAAACATAAATAAAAAAGCTATTGTATAACAAAGTAAATATAAATTCTGTGTTGAATTGCTTGATGTATCTATGCCTTTTTTTTATCACAATAAATATGTCAACATTCAATGACAATTATACAGTAATTTATGCACCTGTAGGATCACATATTACATTATATTATATATATATATATATACATATATATATATATATATACATACATATATAGATATATATATATATATATATACATATTATATATATATATATATATATATAAATAGATCTAGATATATAGTGAGCGATAAAGAGAGAGAAAGATATTTCATATATAGAATTTAACTTTCATAAAAATAGCATATATTTGAAGTTTTAAGGGGATTACACCCTCATAGCTCCCTCCGGGGTGTACTTAAAGATTCGGGAACACTTCTATTGTCTTACCCAGTAACTTTTTAAAATTTTATGTAAATTCTCTAACCTTTTTTTATAGGAAACAAATAAACATCACACACACAAACATTGAGTTTTATATTGTTAATTAACTGTGCCAGAAAAAGTTTTGACTGTAATTCAATTTCCAACCGATTTTCGTGTAACCCACTTTCTCTCCAATCCAAATCGTTTCTCCCTGCTTCCATGCTGTCCTCTTCATTTATATCAGCTGATCTCCACATATGTTAATCAGATACCACCATAAAAACCTAGTAATGACAGGTAGCGCCAATTTAACATTCTGACTGGGGAATAGACTGGTGCTGATGTCTCGTCACCAACTTCGTTTCCCAGGAAATCTCTTACCAGATGACCAGCCTTGTTGCACCGATAACATCGTTGACAGGTGGTCTGCCTACTTTACATGCAGTCTCTCGCAAAATGATTAGGGCCGCTGCATTTGTAACATGTATAATCAGATCACTCCATGCCCACAGGTGGTTAAGTGATTCGGGCAGGCTGTGTCTCAGCCATAACTGGTTCCTCCACTTTAGCATTGTCTTTCATCAATGCTAACAGCTCTTCTAAAGTCATATCGTCCATCCTAGAGGAGGGCCGCAACA
Organism: Sepiola atlantica; assembly: GCA_963556195.1. Taxonomy (NCBI): domain Eukaryota; kingdom Metazoa; phylum Mollusca; class Cephalopoda; order Sepiida; family Sepiolidae; genus Sepiola; species Sepiola atlantica. The sequence continues at coordinate 127,581,706 of OY744528.1, read as the reverse complement.
GTCTTTTCACAGGGTTAGGAAACCCCCGTACAAACACATACAAGCACATTATCTGGTATTTCTTCAAATAGCACTGACAGCGTCCACAGATTTGCCAAATACACGTATACAGTCTCACCCGGACGCAATACACGGGCCTTAAACTTCTCATATGCTGTAAATCTGTCATCAGCAAAGGCAGTGAATAGAGTTCCCTAAATTTGTGTTGCATCGGATTTTTCTTCTTCATTTAGTTGCTGGTAAACTGCAAATGCTCCCCCAGTTAGCCGAAGTGGGTAGGCATTTTCAAGCCGCTTCACTCCAGATAAGTCACACAGTAATTCCACCTTCTCAATCTATTCAACAATTGCTCCAGTCCCATCAAACTCAGAAATTATCTTTAGGTCAAAACGGCTGTCCATTTTAAGCCGAGATAGCTTCTTAACTAACTGTGCCAGTGAAATAAAAGAATAAAAAGTTTTGACTGTAATTCAACTTCCAACCGATTTTCGTGCAACCCACTTTCTCTCTGCCTTTCTCTCTCCAACCAAAATCGCTTCTCTCTGCTTCCCAGCTGTCCTCTTCATTTATATCTGCTGATCTCAACATATGCAAATCAGACACCACCATAAAACCTGCACTTATAAAGAGAAGTCGTTCTTTAGCCTGCAGACACGATATGCAAAGCACCTCATTCTTTTTCCTGCCGGTGAGTGTTCCTCTTTATTGTCATATATATATATATATATATATATATATATATATATATATATAAAAATAATATAAATAAGTAATATATTACAAGATTTGCAGATACCAACTATTTTATCTCTTATTATCTACAGTTTTGAAGATCTCATGTGTTTGTCCTTGCAAATATACTACAAAGATGGTGTAAAGAAACTAAAAAGCCATGGTAATACAATAGTACAATCAGAAATACTCTACCGTGTGTTGTAGTTCTTGTTATATTCTTTACAGTAGGAAAAGGTGTTGTTGAGGTAACTGCGAATATAACAACAATAAAATGTCAATAATCATTAAAATTAAGATTTTCTTACAAACAAAATTTGATTATCTTGAACCAATCAAATGTCACATAAACAAAATTAAAATTGAGTTAAAATAACAACCCATGCTGGTTCAAATAATATACCAAACAAACTTTCATTATTATTTACAATTGCCATTACTTTTCTCATCCTGTTGATAGGTTTGTACATAGATGTCACGTGTGTTTGTGTCTAGAAATAACTGTTTCTTAAATTAAATAAATCATAATATTCTTTTAACTATTGGACGGATTGTCACTTCGAGTTTGCTACAAAGTCTATGACATGTCTAGATATTTTCTTTTTTTCTTTTTCATCAATCTATTTCATTATATAGACCATTGCATATAATTTGGTTTGAAAGTTTCATTTGATTGAGTCTATGACATGTCTAGATATTTTCTTTTTTTCTTTTTCATCAATCTATTTCATTATATAGACCATTGCATATAATTTGGTTTGAAAGTTTCATTTGATTAATATTTGATATGTCACTCTTTTATCAGCCGCATTTCTCAGTCATATTAAAATGTCTTGCTTCTTTAAATCCTCATTTCACTGCAAATGTCTGTCAGTGACGTTTATCTCTTTCAAATAAGCTTCTACAATTGAAACATACAAGTTCTCTTCATTAAGAAATTGCTTATGAATTTAGGTAATTGACTTTTCATTGCGAGTACTTTTTAGTCCCTTTTTATGTCCACCTCTGTGTCATGTCATATGCTGTTTCTAGGTCAAAGAATATGGCGGTTAAGTGTTCTTTTTTAATGAAAGCATTTTGGATGAAAGTTTACAGGCAAACTAATTGGTCAATTGTACCTTTATTTTTTCGATAGGTTTGTGATTAGTTTGTCTTTTTCCAAATACCATGTCAGTCTGATATTCACCATTCTTTTAATGGTTTTGCAGACAACTTGTAAATGCAATAGGTCTTCTTTTTAACTTTCTGTCAGGAAGTCTACTATTCCCCCTTTTTTTTCCTTAAGCTTATTTTAATGTTTGCTTTTTAAAGTTCTTTTCCTTACAGCTTTCCTAAATTCATCTCCAAACCAGGGTTTACTTTGTGTTACAGAGGCTGATGTTTTGTGTATACTTTCCCTTTATACGTATAATAATGTATTACTGAAGTGTGTGGTAGTTGTTTTACTCTGGGGTCATAGCTGCTTGAAATTTTTTCTATTGGATTCTCTACCATGGTGCTTCTACTCTAGTTTGATGTGTAAAAATATTTTCTCAGAAAATCAGGAAGTTTTTACTCTCACATGTGTCATCATGAACTTTTCAGTTCAGGAATAGATTAATATAACATATTACTAAGTCTATTGTAAAATATGTGCCTGTTGCTGGATGTAGATATGTGTTAACTTTAATGTTAATTCAATATTGACTCTAGATGTAGATATGTGTTAACTTTAATGTTAATTCAATATTGACTCTAGATGTGGATATGTGTACTTTTTAGTCCCTTTTTATGTCCACCTCTGTGTCATGTCATATGCTGTTTCTAAGTCAAAGAATATGGCGGTTAAGTGTTCTTTTTTAATGAAAGCATTTTGGATGAAAGTTTACAGGCAAACTAATTGGTCAATTGTACCTTTATTTTTTCGGTAGGTTTGTGATTAGTTTGTCCTTTTCCAAATACCATGTCAGTCTGATATTCACCATTCTTTTAATGGTTTTGCAGACAACTTGTAAATGCAATAGGTCTTCTTTTTAACTTTCTGTCAGGAAGTCTACTATTCCCCCTTTTTTTTCCTTAAGCTTATTTTAATGTTTGCTTTTTAAAGTTCTTTTCCTTACAGCTTTCCTAAATTCATCTCCAAACCAGGGTTTACTTTGTGTTACAGAGGCTGATGTTTTGTGTATACTTTCCCTTTATACGTATAATAATGTATTACTGAAGTGTGTGGTAGTTGTTTTACTCTGGGGTCATAGCTGCTTGAAATTTTTTCTATTGTATTTTCTAACATGGTGCTTCTACTCTAGTTTGATGTGTAAAAATATTTTCTCAGAAAATCAGGAAGTTTTTACTCTCACATGTGTCATCATGAACTTTTCAGTTCAGGAATAGATTAATATAACATATTACTAAGTCTATTGTAAAATATGTGCCTGTTGCTGGATGTAGATATGTGTTTACTTTGATGTTTATTCAATATTGACTGTGGATGTAGATATGTGTTTACTTTGATGTTTATTCAATATTGACTGTGGATGTAGATATGTGTTTACTTTGATGTTTATTCATATTGACTGTGGATGTAGACATGTGTTTACTTTGATGTTTATTCAATATCGACTGTGGATGTATATATGTGTTTACTTTGATGTTTATTCAATATTGACTGTGGATGTATATATGTGTTAATTTTGATGATTATTCAATATTGACTGTGGATGTAGACATGTGTTTACTTTGATGTTTATTCAATATTGACTGTGGATGTTAATATGTGTTTACTTTGATGTTTATTCAATATTGACTGTGGATGTAGATATGTGTTTACTTTGATGTTTATTCAATATTGACTGTGGATGTAGACATGTGTTTACTTTGATGTTTATTCAATATCGACTGTGGATGTATATATGTGTTTACTTTGATGTTTATTCAATATTGACTGTGGATGTATATATGTGTTCATTTTGATGATTATTCAATATTGACTGTGGATGTAGACATGTGTTTACTTTGATGTTTATTCAATATTGACTGTTGGTTGTAGATATGTGTTTACTTTGATGTTTATTCAATATTGACTGTGGATGTAGATATGTGTTTACTTTGATGTTTATACAATATTGACTGTGGATGTAGACATGTGTTTACTTTGATGTTTATTCAATATCGACTGTGGATGTATATATGTGTTTACTTTGATGTTTATTCAATATTGACTGTGGATGTATATATGTGTTCATTTTGATGATTATTCAATATTGACTGTGGATGTAGATATGTGTTTACTTTGATGTTTATTCATATTGACTGTGGATGTAGACATGTGTTTACTTTGATGTTTATTCAATATCGACTGTGGATGTAGATATGTGTTTACTTTGATGTTTATTCAATATTGACTGTGGATGTAGACATGTGTTCCCTTTGATGTTTATTCAATATTGACTGTGGATGTATATATGTGTTTACTTTGATGTTTATTCAATATTGACTGTGGATGTAGATATGTGTTTACTTTGATGTTTATTCAATATTGACTGTGGATGTAGATATGTGTTTACTTTGATGTTTATTCAATATTGACTGTGGATGTAGATATGTGTTTACTTTGATGTTTATTCAATATTGACTGTGGATGTAGATATGTGTTTACTTTGATGTTTATTGATATTGACTGTGGATGTAGATATGTGTTTACTTTGATGTTTATTCAATATTGACTGTGGATGTAGACATGTGTTTACTTTGATGTTCATTCAATATTGACTATGGATGTAGACATGTGTTCCCTTTGATGTTTATTCAATATTGACTGTGGATGTATATATGTGTTTACTTTGATGTTTATTCAATATTGACTGTGGATGTATATATGTGTTTATTTTGATGTTTATTCAATATTGACTATAGATGTAGACATGTGTTTACTTTGATGTTTATCTAATATCGACTATGGATATAGATATGTGTTTACTTTGATGTTTATTCAATATTGACTGTGGATGTATATATGTGTTTACTTTGATGTTTATTCAATATTGACTGTGGATGTATATATGTGTTTACTTTGATGTTTTTTCAATATTGACTGTGGATGTAGATATGTGTTTATTTTGATATTTTTTCAATATTGACTGTGGATGTAGATATGTGTTTATTTTGATGTTTTTTCAATATTGACTGTGGATGTAGATATGTGTTTATTTTGATGTTTATTCAATATTGACTGTGGATGTAGATATGTGTTTACTTTGATGTTTATTCAATATTGACTGTGGATGTAGATATGTGTTTACTTTGATGTTTATTCAATATTGACTGTGGATGTAGACATGTGTTTACTTTGATGTTCATTCAATATTGACTATGGATGTAGACATGTGTTCCCTTTGATGTTTATTCAATATTGACTGTGGATGTATATATGTGTTTACTTTGATGTTTATTCAATATTGACTGTGGATGTATATATGTGTTTATTTTGATGTTTATTCAATATTGACTATGGATGTAGACATGTGTTTACTTTGATGTTTATCTAATATCGACTATGGATGTAGATATGTGTTTACTTTGATGTTTATTCAATATTGACTGTGGATGTATATATGTGTTTACTTTGATGTTTATTCAATATTGACTGTGGATGTATATATGTGTTTACTTTGATGTTTTTTCAATATTGACTGTGGATGTAGATATGTGTTTATTTTGATATTTTTTCAATATTGACTGTGGATGTAGATATGTGTTTATTTTGATGTTTTTTCAATATTGACTGTGGATGTAGATATGTGTTTATTTTGATGTTTATTCAATATTGACTGTGGATGTAGATATTTGTTTATTTTGATGTTTTTTCAATATTGACTCTGGATGTAGATATGTGTTTATTTTGATGTTTTTTCAATATTGACTCTGGATGTATACATGTGTTTCTTCATTTAGTTGTATATATAAGTAGCACACTATTATAGTTTTATGAAAAGATGCTGATATGGCGACTGTATACATATTTGTATTTAGGCTGATTTCATTGTGGTGGATATTATTTTTAATTGATTACTGATGATCCACCACAGACACTTTCGCTATGCTGTTTCGTATAAATGTCATTTTGTAAGGATTCCGCCATTGCTTCAGACATGTGCACGTCGGTTTTGCCCACATGACGAGAGTAGAGCGTGGTGTCATCAGCAAATATTCCTATCTCAGTCTCAATGACATCAGGGAGGTCATTTATGAAAATCAGGAACAGTAAAGGTCCAAGAATGGATCCCTGGGGTACACCAGCATTTATGTCATGTTGCTTAGATGAACGCTCATCGAGGACAACGTGGATCTTTCTTTTTGTTAGGAAGGATTTAATTATATTAAATATTTGTCCAGTAATACCATATGAGTGCAGTTTAAGGAGAAGCCCTCCATGCAAGACCTTGTCAAAGGCCTTGGATATATCAAGCGCTACCACCCTAGATCACCTGCTGTGTCCAGTGTATGATATATGCATTCAGAGATGACTGTTAGGATATCTACGGTAGATCGATCTTGTCTAAATCCATATTGATGATCAGAAAGAAGTTTAGCATTAACTAGGTGCCGGACTATCACTAGATTGATTAATGATTAAAAGATTTTAGCAGAGATCGAGAGTAGACTGATTGGGCGGTACTTTAGAGGATCAGTTCTATCTCCAAAATTCTTGAAGACTGGTACCACATAGGCAATTTTCCAACTATCAGGGAAACAAGATTCAGCAAGGCACAAATGCATAGTTTGGAGAGGATAGGGGCCAGCTCAGCAAAGCATTTCTTTATTACTATTACTGGTATAAGATCAGGCTCACAAGTTTTGGATGTGTCAAGGTTTTTTATGATGTTTTTGACCTGAGATGGGGTTGTGACCATGTTCTCAAGTATAACTTCAGTCCGCAATGGGAATTTAGGGAGGGGGCGGTTTGCTGAGTCCAAAGTGGAGTTAAAGACAAAACGCTGGGCAAGTAGTTTAGCCTTATCAGTTGCCGTACAAACAACATCATTGTTATTTGATAGTGGGGGTGAATTGTCGATTGTCCATTGTTCATCACACTATTGTAGATTTTCCAGAAATCACGAGTGCCTAGTTTCTGTGACTGAATGCATTTTTTGATTATCTCTGTATACCTTCTCTTTGCTTCATCTATCACTACTTTGCAATCATTTCTTGCCTCTATAAATTTCTGTCTATTCCTAGTTGACTTATGGTGACCAAATTTTAGGAATGCCTTCGGCCTCTCAGCAATAATGAGCACACTGTTATAGTTTTATGAAAAGATGCTGATATCACGACTGCTTGCATATTTGTATTCAGCTTGATTTCATTGTGTTGGATATTATTTTTATTGATTACTGATGATCCACCACAAACCCTTTCGCTATGCTGTTTCATATAATTAAAAGATTGTCAATTTCTAATGCTAATTGTATTGTTGTCTTTGAGTTTAGTTTCTGGAAGGCATAATTGGCCCATATTTCTCTAATATTCCATTGAATTCTTTTATAGTCTATGGGTTTTTCATTTTAATTCTGTTGTGTGTGAAACTTATTTGAAGTTTTTCCGTTTCATGGAAATTTATTTTCCTCAAATTCTTTGTTTGATTTAGTTGTCGAAGTGCATTTCAAAGTTTTTTGAATTGAGTTTTGTTTTCTGTTAGGATTAAATTTAGATGTTTTCACATTTGTGTCTTTTACAGAATTTTGAGATCAGACTTGTGATTTTTGTCGCCTTTTTTTTTTTAATTGTTTGATTGATAGTTTTAGAGTTTTTTTCTGTGATTATTTCCATATTGTGATGCGGGTTAGTATCTAATTGTTTAGTTTTTAGATAGTTTATTTTTATTTGGTTGATTGTTTTCGTTGTAATTTTATGTTGAAATGAATCGAGTAATTGGGATGATGTTGGCTGTCTTTTTTGAGCAGTGTACCTGTCTCTGGCTTTATTGTTCTTGTTAAGTTGATGATGGGGTTTTATATTCAAAGTGTTGGTTGATTTTTATTATTTTATTACATGATTAAATAATCTAGAAAAAATTTAAGTAAACAATTTTATGAATAAGATAAAAGATCTACCTATTGTAGGTACAGTCGTCGGCACTGTAGTTGGTATTGTTGTTGGTACAGTGGTAGGAACAGTTGTAGGCACTGTAGTTGGTATTGTAGTCGGTATTGTTGTAGGTATGGTAGTTGGTATTGTGGTAGGTATTGTAGTTGGTATTGTAGTTGGTATTGTGGTAGGTATTGTAGTTGGTATTGTGGTAGGTATGGTAGTTGGTATTGTTGTTGGTATTGTAGTTGGTACAGTTGTAATAACCGTTGTAAGCACTGTGATTGATATTTTAGGTAAATAAGTTAGCACAAAGTTTGTAGCATTTTACATTTTTTCATGACAGAGTAAAGGAAAAGCAGAAATATTTATTGAAACATTTAATTTTATGTAGAATTTGGTATATTCTCATCTTGGGTGTTTTTATCACACTGTTTCAGCCGATGTAACCTCTGGCCTTCTCCAAGCACCCATGGTGCAGTGGATATAGTACTAATTAAAATTCAGTTCTAAGTGACAGTCATCTGAAGGTTGAAAGTTCAATCCTCAGTGCAGGCGATACGAAGAATTGCGAATTACTGAAGACTTCTTCCCAGTCATGTCAGATGGAACGAGAGCATGCTGCCCCCGTGGATTTTCGAAGGTACACCTGAAGAAGGTCTGAGGTTACATCAGCCGAAACGTTGTGATAAAAACAATCAAGAGCAGAACAATAGTCTGAATATTCCAAATTTAGAGGTTAGGTTGACCTGATCGTACAGGTGAAATTTGTTGCAGAATTCTTTGCAAACACTTTGGCTTTATCAGATGCTGAGGAGAAATATAAAGAAATTCTACTTTATTTATCAATATATTTCCTTTCTAGGGTTATACACTGATTCCAACTATTTTCGTACAATTCAATACAATTTGTGTGAAAGATTTGTGTTTGGCTTTTAAATATGAGATGTATTTGTAACATCACTTCTTCTCTGGAGCAAAATATCTTTCCGAGAGAATTCTTTTATATTTAACTAAATTTACAGAACATTTTTAATGAAATCACTTTAGAGAATTATCAAGTCATCTTCATGTTAATTCAAACTTGATATTAAATCAATATCATAAAAGCAATTTTAATAAAAGATAATTCATAAAATGACATACCTGTTGGGATTGGAGCTGTGATAAGTAGAACAATTGAGAATATTAATGAAAAATTTATAATTTTCATTAATAAAATGTAAAAGTTAATATTCAAACAACAAAAGTTAATATTAAAATTATTTTTATCAATAAAATGTAAAAGTCTTTTTATCAATGATAGGTCAATGATAGGTATTTTACTTGTACAGTCATCACAATACAGTATGAAATGGATTGTAATTTATATGAGAGACTAAAATGCATAAAATAACTAACAAAAAAAGGGCTATTACTAAAATATACTATTATCTTTGAAAACTCATGAGGTAAGGACGTTAAGATACTTTGCTTGAATTTTTAATTCTAATAAAATTTGATTGGTACCTTATTTTATTATTTCATTTTATGTTATAATATTAATGCTCTATCCAGTATATTGAGCTTCAGTTTTTATCCGGATGTTTCACTAATTATAAGATATTAGTTGACGCTTATATCTTTTGTTGGATTCCTATACATATATATATATATATACATATACATATATATACATATATTAGACCTCTTCAAAATTGACCTTTTTCTTCAAACATATGGAAACTGATATTATTCCCATTCTCCAAGGTCTAAATTAGCTAAATATACCAGTTATTGTGATCTTGGACCTTGGCTATGCCTGCCTAAAGAGCCATGTAATTTTATTGTTGACGTTTTTCAAAAACGCTGCAAAATATGGGATATAATAATAAAAACAATAAAGCAAGAAACAGGAAAATAATATGGTTTACATCCCCCTTCAATCAAGCAGTTAAAACCAAACTTGGTAAAAAAATTTTAAACCTCATAAACACATATTTCCCTCCAAACAATATCTTACATAAAATATTCAACAAAAATACACTTAAACTAAGTTACAGTTGCAGCGAAAATTTAGAAATAATTAAAAAAACACAATAACAAAATCCTAAACAGCAACCTAAACCCTGAATTAGATAACAATAAAACAACTAAAGTAAATTCCTGTAACTGCATAAATAAAAACGAATGCCCCTTGCAACAAAATTGTTTAATAACAAAAACAATTTACCAAGCAACAATCTCAACTAAGGAAACTCCAGATATAAAAAAATACTACATAGGTATGGCAGGTAATACTTTTAAAGAAAGATACACCGGCCATAAATGTTCATTCAACAACCCAAGCTACCAAAACAGAACATCACTCTCAAATTACCACTGGGAACTAACTAATAAAAATAAATCACCAACTGTAATCTGGAACACTATCAGAAAAACTAGCACCTGTAGCTCAGTAAACTCACCATGCTATTTATGCCTCGGCGAAAAACTTGAAATAATTAAATTCACTGACAGAGGAAAGCTTTTAAACAAAAAACAGGAAACATCGATCAACTGTAGGCATAACAGATCACATCTCCTTAGTAATTTGTACAACCCCCACTAAATAATACCATTAGAACAAAAAAACCCAATACCCAACAACCCCGCTAAAATTAACACTTATTAACACCTCCAAATCAAGTAACTTTAACCCTCAACTACAAATACAGTATAACCACCCCCCTTTTGAATAAATACTATAACACGTAAAAGTAAATTTTTTATATATATATATATATAGGTGATTTTTGTGGACATATGAATATGCATATGTATGAGGATATAAAATTTATAACTATTTATGTGTGTATGTGTACGCCTGTGTACGCGTATGTATACGTATACATATGTGCACATACATGTGTATCTGTGTGTTCGTGTATATGTGTATGGGTTTGGGTGCATATATGAATGTTTGTGTATACATGTGCATATATGTATTTATATGTGTGCACGAGTGCGTGTATGCGCTCAAAATCCAGCTCACAAAATCCCACAAAAGTAAACCACATATTACCAAAACCAATTTTTAAATATTTAAATAATTATATACTGATCACTTTAATCAAAATTACTGGCCCCCACCATTTCTAATCCCCCCCTTCATAGACCATAACTTGCGTTAACAACTTTAACTAGAACAACTTACCACTAATATTATAACAGGTGTTAACTCCACCATTAATAATAGGATTACAACGAATAATAAAATTTATTTATCTATACCACTGAAATTAATCGATATATAAATTCCATTAAAAATAAAAGCAATTACCAATATGTTTTATTAATCCATCACTAACTATTATTTATAATCGAAATACATTTATTTATACTCCAAAATAATTAAAACTAAATATAAGAGTATAATCCATCAATATCAATGTCATAAACTTATATACGATCGTTACCAAGAATAATTCCCAATATATTTTAACTCATTAGTACCTAGAACTAAATCTACTAATATTACTGCCACTAATCCATATATGAATCTTACTAAAAATAAAGACAATTACCATTATGTTTTAT
>OY744528.1:127435354-127567854 GCA_963556195.1 Sepiola atlantica | reverse complement strand
CTTTTCTATGACAAATCATTATCATCATCATCACTACCAACATGTTAACCACTTGGCCTTTTGGCTAGGAGCAAAATGTAGTATCTGTACTGAATCTGCACTTAGTTTTTATGTTCTCTGTCAGTGAACAAGAAATCCTTCTAGACTGAGGAAATTGACATTTTTGTTCCAATTTAGACTGCCTATTTTGGAGCAGCTGGATTCTCCTCATGTTTAATATTGACATTGTGCCTAACTCTGCTCTCGTGGGAGGAAGTAAATAGGAATAGGAACAGCAACAACAACCACAACAAAAACAACAAATTTATTTAAAAAATAATAAACGCATGTATTTAATTGTCAACAGATTAGAAAATATTAATTCATTAGAAACTTAAAAATAAATAAATATGCAAATGGGAGGCTCATGATGAACGAACTACATACACTGACAACCCCAAAGGAGAGGTAAATGCCTGAGAGGATGATATCATGACAACAGAATAGATAGTACACTAACACCCCCCACACACAAAACTGGTAATCCTGAGGAAATGTTATCGTGTTGAACGAATGTATACTGTACGACCTTCCCGCCGAAGACGAGGTAATGCCTGGAAGGAATGTATTATAACGAATGAAAATATACTACAGAGAATTAAATAAGCATAGACCGTTTTAATGTCAATATAGTTAGAATAGGTAGAAAAACAGTTTTGCATTTATTTATTTAGATAACATTAAAAACTATGCAAAGTTTCATTGTCCACGTGAAACGCTTTGTGACAAAGTATCCAGGTCTCATGGGGATCGGATACCCTGGTGACGCGCTAGTATGCATCTTGGTGGTGATGCTATGCCGCCTGAGAGCCCTGCATCGCGACGAAGTGGAGATATAAAACTAGTATATATTGACGTAGAAACGAACTTATTCAAATGACAGGTACGGGACGCGAGCTAGTCTCGGTGGGTCGTGTTTGATAGTCAGAATCCATTGCCTCGCAAGGCAAGGAGACAGTTGCCAGATGGGAGGTAAAGATTATATAATTCCATAATCTTAAATTTAATTCTAAAGTATCAATAAAGCGATATTATTGTTTGGGGGGAATGGCGCGTTTTGGAATCACGATTCTGTGACGGCTGTTTTAACTTTGCAGAGATTTAATTGGGCCTGTCATCATTAATTACGAGCCCGATGACAGATCATCTCCAGCTGTTTGACAGAATGAGAAAGCGTTTGTTTTGGCAGATAACGCCAGGCTAAGAAGAAGATCTCATTTATATTAGGGAGGGGGAGTGGGGCGCCCGTCCCTACCCTTCTTGAGAGAGGAAGACACGCAGGAATTAGAATGGCGGAGGGGTGTGTACGACCAATAGACATCTTCAATAAAAGAATGTGTGTTTTTCACGCACGACGAGAAGAGTAGAGCAGAGTGTGCCAGTTAGAGTTGGATTGTCGGCAGAGAGAGTTGAACGAACCAGCGTGCGCCGCGATGGCGTGCGCCGAAGAAAACAAACCAGACAAAATTCTCGCCATCGCCAGTAAATTTGTGACTAAACAACTACTTGTGTAAAGAATTTGCGCACACAGAAAACTAACGGAATTACTGAGAGAAAACACAACTTTTGCTAAGGACATTTACGAGTACGGTAGACATTAATCCAATGTAAAATCAATTCTTTTATTTTATTAATAATTACTCTTCTATACAAAAAACCCAGACCGAGTTGTAGCTGGACGAAACGACAAGATTGGTGACGTCATCATCATCATCATCGTCGCCATCCCGGCCTAGAGAAATTTGGATCTATATTTTTTTTATTGCCACTACGACGATTAGCACGAGTGGGGTTTACAATCTGGCACCGCGACCAGGATATCACACCTTAGCGGATGATGACCACCGTGTGCACTAGTGGGGTTCACAGCTTAAATAAAAATTGGCTGGAAAAATATAGTCGCCATCTTTATAAACAAAGATGAATATGCTGGCTAAGGAAGAACAATAACTTTCTAGTTAAGAAATACATCTTTACTATAAACTTGAGGTATCGTTCTTCCTTAGCTAGTACTATGGTGAACGAACATATACTACACTGAACCCCCCCCCCACAGACGATAATATCAAGATGAACGAACACGCCTTCCCTCCACTCAAAAAGGAGAAAGTTATTCTTGCGTGGACGATCTCATGAGAACAGAACCGATACTACACTACCCCCCCCCCCCCCCCCCCCCAAAAAAAAGAAGAAGATATTCTGACTAAATCGAGCCTTGGGGATTTTTTTATTCGGGGAGAATTTCCCCCTACACATCCTTAAAAACGGAGGAAGTAATTCCTGGGAGGACAGTCTTATGACAACAGAACTGATACTACACTACACCGTCCATTAAAAAATATTCCAATTTAATCCATTTTTTGTTGTTTTGTTTTTAATTTAAAAATGCCTAGTCACAAAAATTAAATTTTTATGGTTCCGTGGCCTTTTGGCAAAGATCAAAGTGTAGTATCTGTTCGACATCTCAGTGATATTTGTACACTTTACAAAAGTCGGAAGTAAATTATCTCCCTTGAAAATGAAATTCAAAATAAGTTTTTAAACACTATCATTTTTTTAATAAAATCTCTTTATCTTATTTTATTTATAATTATAATAATAGTACTATCGATAAAACGGTTGCGTATGTAGATTAAAATTTGACAATACAAAGTAGAAAGGTATATTACAGAATATTAATTTATTAAAAACTTAAAAATAAATAAATATGCAAATAAGCAAAATCGAGATTTGTTGGAGTGAGCAGAAGATACCTTTATATAGGGTATAAATTATCCTAACATTGGCTAAGATCAAAGTGTAGTATCTGTTCCGATGGATACTGCATGCCTGTCCTGTGCAGTTCTAGGAGGTCCACCCTCCCAGGCTTCGCCTCCCCTCTTTGGGGAGGAGTAAGTTTATTGCTTACTGTCTGAGGCGCCCCTACCGGGGAATGCCGATGGGGCTGCCCAGGCAATTTTTAAATGGCCAGAGTGCTCACCTCTCGAGCGCTGGCTTTTAACCCCACTTGCTCGACCCGATCTTGGGTCACATCTTATTTGTGGGAGTAAGATAAAACTGGCCTTGTGCCTAACTCCGCGAGGAGTAAATAAACATTAGGATGGATCAAAAAAACTTTTGCATTAATTCATTTAGATTTTTAAATCATATTTACAAAAATTGATATAAACAAAGAAAGTCATAGAACAAATATACTTACTTAACTTTCTACAAAGCTCTAAACTGAGTTCTGTTTCTACTGGTTTGTTTGGAAATTGCTTCTCAATTGTGATATCAATCTTAAGCAATTCACTTGTTTGTGGTAATGTAATTATGGCAGTTGGACTGACATTCTGAAATGGAATCAAAGAAAAACAGAATTAATTCATACATGACTCAAAATTGTTTTTTGGAATAAAGTAAAAATACATTTGTGCACAAAAAAAATCTCTCAACCTGTGACAACACTTTCATCTTAACAAAAACAGGCACAATCAAATTATTTAGATTATTGCAAAAATAAAAATAAATAATTATATATATATATATATATATATATATATATATATATATATATATATATATAATTATTTATATATCATGGACGGCGGATTTTAATCTTTGAAAAGCCTTGGCTTAAGGAAAGAATAATAAACATGTTTTTACCGAGTACACCTTGCATTGAACAATCAAAATTGAAATAGATTTGTCATTCGTACATGTTTATCCCTCTTCTTTCATCTATCTTTATATATATATATATATATATATATATATATATATATATATATATATATATATATATATAAGGAGAGTGTAGTTTGCTTGAAGCATTGCTGGTAAATGTAAGTGCAGATTAGTCGTCCGAGGCTATAGCAATGCGATGTGGTTGCCGTAAGATGGAAAAGTGAAAAGAAATAAACGCAGGGAGAAAGTGAAACTCAAAATGATTTATTAATAATTTCACAAAAACTGATTAAATACCAAATAGTAAATACTGTCCAGTAAGTAACAGTTAGGCAAAGGGTAATCTTAAATTTTCGAAAGAAAAACTTTCATTATCAGAAGACAACAATAAAAGACCGAATGGGTCGAAGAAAAACAGGAAACTACACATCAATCACTAATCACTGACCTCACGTGGTCTCTCTCCGCAACTGAAACTGATCTCCTCAGCCTCGGACCCAAATCTTTCATTACACAAAAACTTAATGACCAAACCCTCCTCGATATTGAAACGCAGTTCTGCAGGACAGCGTACCATTTGAAATGGTTATCAGCCTTTGAACCACCTACCCTGGACCCACTTAACGACTCCACCCCCACCGATCCCCCTAATTTTTTTTTTTCATCCAACCCCTTCCCCGTTTATCAACCTGACCGCCCCCTACACCCTCCTCCTGAAAACCACCCTTTAGACCTAAAGTTGGTAAATCTCAAACATAAGATTTTCTCCATACTACAACGGGAAAAACACCGTATCACACCAAATATCTCCCATTCCCAGCGCCTCACCCTCAAAGGCCTTAAGAAAAAAAAACCTGGTCTACCTACCCTCTGACAAAGGCAAGGAATTCTGCATTATCTCCCAGGAATCCTACAATATTCTCGCCCTAGAACACCTCAGCAATACATCCCTTTACACACCCGATAACGACATCTCAGCTACCCGCATACAAACCTCTATTAACAACGCTTCGTCCCAAATTTGCTCCAGACGTAATCTCCCCAAGGCTTATAGGCTCAATTTCACCACTAGAAACAGTAGACTCCCCACCTTTTACCATCTTATTAAAATCCACAAAACCAGCAACCACCTACAGATCAGACCTATAGTCTCCAGTACTGAGGGACCTCTTTACAAGATCTCCTGGCTCCTCTCCCACTTACTTAAACCGCTACTCCCCACCTTCCCGGCACATGTCAGCAGCTCTGACAAGGTAATAGATAGACTCCACTTGCTCCAACCCAACAGCTCCGCATCAACAACTACATCTTCAGCCTTGACGTAGTCTCCCTTTATACTTCCATTCCCGCACACCCCGCCATTGACCTCATAACTGACCACATCTCCTCTAACAATCTTGACTGTTTTGGGCTTACCCCTACAGACATTCATCAGCTCCTACGTATCATTGTGGATAACACCTACTTTAAGTTCCAACAAGACACATACAAACAAGTCTCTGGCCTACCCATGGGTTCCAGTCTCTCCGGCCTCCTCGCCATTTCCTACATGAACAGACTGGAACAACAGGCACTTAGCACCTGCCATTCCCATATTTTCTTCTCGAGATACGTTGACGACATTTTGGTCCTCACCTCATCCCGAGAGGAAGCTACCTCTATCTTTAATACATTTAATAATTCTGACCCCCACATTAAATTCACCATCGAACATCCCAACACCTCAAGCTCTCTCTCACTTCTAGACTTCAAACTCAGCATTAATGACGACAGATCTCTCCACACCACTTTCTATAGAAAACCCGCCTGCAGGAACCTCTTTATCCACTACAAATCCGCATTACCCCTCAAATCCAAAATTAGTTACGCACAAACCGAAACCACCCGCATACAAGGCAAATGCTCTTCTACTTCCGATAAAACAACACACACCGAAGCCTTCCACCAAACCCTATTAACCAACGGTTTCCCCCTAACTACCATATCCAGCCTTAACAACACCAGAAGACGTAGACACCACACTCTCACCAACACTTGCTTCCTTAAACTCCCCTTCTTTAGCGACCGTATCACTTCTGCGATCCGCAATGCCATACGTAGTGAGAATCTTAACATACAACTTTCTCACACAGGCACCTCTCTCCGACAACATTTATCCAAAAAAGCCACTACACCCCAGACCCCTGCTCTCTAGCTAGTTGCCCCATCCCCAACTCTGGCCTCTGCCTCTGCACCTATACGGTATACAACCTACAATGCGCTGTCAAAAGTGTCAAAAGTTCTACATCGGTAGTACCGTTAGGCCTCTACACCAACGCATTAAAGAGCATCTAAACACCCACATTTCTTCCTTCCATAAACACTTAATATCATGTGGCAACACACATCGCTCCATTAGTGTCCGCATCCTCAACTCCGTCCGCAATATAGGTCAGCTTCGAATTTCGGAAGCTATCCTAATCTCTAAATTTCGTCCAACATTGAATAACAGATTCGAGTTGTCTTCTCCCTTCATCCTCTGATTCTTACATCCTCACACTCCCACCCCCAACTTACTTGCCTTTATCTCCTCGGTATTTGCCAGCGCCACCCACCCCACATTTTTACACTTTACGTATTATAATTGTGGAATGGAATGATATGCACTTTATTTACACGCATTTAGACTTAGACCTAGTGATTTTATGTGTATGCATATATTCATGTATGTGAATATGGGTGTATTCTCATGTGTGTGTATGTGTATGCTCTATAGAAAAAAATAATAGTAGAAAATTAAAATAAAGGAAATGAAAGATTGAAATTGGGATGAATAAGGAAAGAATAGAAAGAAATAGATAGATAAAGAAGATAAGAGGGGAAATTAGAAGGAAAAGAAAAAAAAAGAAAAAAAGGAAAAAAAAAAAAAAAAATTATAGTATTAAAAGAATAAATTAAATATATTAATGGATCATAATAACAAGGGTGAATTGAGGAAGAAGAAAATAAAAGGAAGAGAAGAAGTAGAGAAAAAATAATAAATGTAAAATAGATGAATCTATGAGTCAATAGATAGAATAAATTTATACAAATTTACTTCTAGGAATATGTTCCTCTTAAATTAACTATGAAAGATAGGAAAGAAAGAAGAAAGAAATAGTACATTTTATTTTTATTTTTATGTTTTTATTTTATTTATTTATTTTTTTTGTCTTATTTATTTATATTTTTTCCATAGTCCCCCCCCTTACCCGTAATCCCTTCTTATTCCCCCCCCCTTACCCTGTTACAACGGTCCCCTCCTTGGCTTTGATCCATTTCACAATTCAAATTCCTTCTCAAATTTCAAATCTCATTTCTAAATATATTTTTAAATAAGTTATCTCCCTTTGACAATAACAGCCCATACGTAAATTTAAATTTGAATTGAATAAAGAGAATAAAAGAGGAAAAAAAAAATAAGAAAAAATTAATTAATGAGTCATATAAAATTAAACATAATAAAATTATAAAAATTGGTATATTATTAAACAAATGTTTATGGTATTTTAACTTTGGTTGTGTGATTCTTAATGGAATTTTGACATTTTCTGCGTTCATACTACCAATTGTTTTCTGCGGTATTTCGATGATCTGACAGCGGTTTTTCCTGTTTTTCTTCGACCCATTCGGTCTTTTATTGTTGTCTTCTGATAATGAAAGTTTTTCTTTCGAAAATTTAAGATTACCCTTTGCCTAACTGTTACTTACCGGACAGTATTTACTATTTGGTATTTAATCAGTTTTTGTGAAATTATTAATAAATCGTTTTGAGTTTCACTTTCTCCCTGCGTTTATTTCTTTTCACTTTTCCATCTTACGGCAACCACATCGCATTGCTATAGCCTCGGACGACTAATCTGCACTTACATTTACCAGCAATGCTTCAAGCAAACTACACTCTCCTTATATATATATATATATATATATATATATATATATATATATATATATATATATATATAAAGATAGATGAAAGAAGAGGGATAAACATGTACGAATGACAAATCTATTTCAATTTTGATTGTTCAATGCAAGGTGTACTCGGTAAAAACATGTTTATTATTCTTTCCTTAAGCCAAGGCTTTTCAAAGATTAAAATCTTATCATCAGAGGAATTACATGGATAGATAAGTTGGCAGTGGAAAAGCCAAAATTCAAAATTTGAAAAATAATTAAGTAATGGAGAGTGAGAATGTGCATGTAAAAAAATATGGGGTCTGTCCAGTTGGTAAATGTCCGTTGATAAGGTGTCCAGTGAAAGGAGATTTACAGATGGAAAAGAATGATTTTCGTGAAGGCAGCATTGAAAAAGTTCAAAAATGAGGTAAATCCAATAGAAAGATGTTTAGTTCAATCGTAGGTGGATCATATTTGGAAAGAATTAAATGGAGAAAAAATAAAAGAAATTTAAAATTAAAATTTGTAATAATAATAATAATAATAATAATAATAATAATAATAGTAGTAATAATGACAACAGTACTAATGGTAATACTGCCACTGTCCCCATCAATAATAATAAAAATAGTAGTAAAAACTTAGTAACAATAACAATGATAATAGAAATAATGTTAATAATAATAATAATGGTTATATTGCCACTACTGCTACTATAAACAATAATAATTATAATAATAGTAGAAAAAATTTAATAAATAATAATAATAATAATAATAATAATAATAATAATAATAATAATAATAATAATAATAAGCAATAGTGGGATAATAAAGAAGGAGAATAAAATAATAAGAAAATATTAAAAGATAATAATAATAATAATAATAATAATAATAATAATAATAATAATAATAATAATAATAATAATAATAATAATAATAATAATAAAGAAAATAGCAATAATTTTATTCATAATACTTGTAAATATGATAAGAATAATTTTATTTTATTGATAATAATAAAAATAGTTTTAACAATAATACTAATAGTAATAATAATGATAGCAATAATAATAATTAATAATAACTAATAATGATAACAATAGTAACCATAATAATCAAAATAATTATCATAATAATAATGATGATAATAATAATAATAATAATAATAATAATAATAATAATAATAATAATAATAATAATAATAATAATAATAATAACAAAACATTTCTGGAGCAAGATATGGGAAAAGGCTGAAGATCACAACAAAAATGCTAAATGGCTGAAAGACATGAAAGATAAACTTCTAGAAATTGAAGAAGGAACGGAAACAGTAATTAATGAAGAAACTATTAAGACAACACTAAAGAAAATGGCAAACTGGAAAGCACCATGGCATGATGGAATACATCTGTACTGGTTCAAAAAATTCATGACCCTACATGAAAGGCTAGCACAGAAACTGAGAGGATGTATTCATAAAACAGACATACCAGAGTGGATGACCAAAGGAAGGACAACGCTCATACACAAAGACGCCAAGAAGGGAACGACCCCAAGCAATTACAGACCAATAACCTGTTTACCGACAATGTGGAAAATCGTAACGGCACAAATGAGAGAGCAAATTTACCATTCCCTGAACAGTCGTGGGCTACTTCCCGAGGAACAAAAAAGATGCCAGAAAGGGAAAAGAGGGGCGCATGATCTGTTATACATAGATCAAAAGATCCTGAAAGAAGTTAAAAGCAAGAAAAAGAACATATCTATGGCATGGATTGACTACAAGAAAGCGTTGACAGAATCCCTCAAGCATGGATAATTGAATGCTTAAACATGTACAAGATACCCGACAAGATTATTAATCTCACCAAGAAAGCAATGGAAACATGGAGATTAGAACTGACAGCTGAAGGACAATACTTGACGGAGACATTTTCCAAGGAGATTCCCTATCACTACTGTTTATCATACTGATGATGCCACTCAACTACATACTCAGGAAATGTGATGCTGGATACAAGTTCACAGGCAGAGAACAAAGAATAAACCATTTCATGTACATGGACGATCTGAAGCTATTTGCAAAAAGCAAAAAGGAACTGGAAAAGCTGATAAATACGACCAGAATTTTCAGTCAAGACATTCAAATGGAATTCGAAATGGAAAAGTGTGCATTGCTAGAGATCAAAAAAGGAAAGCTGGAGAAGACTGAGGGCATGGAACTACCTAACCAAGAGCAGATGAGGGCGCTAGGTGAACAAGACAGCTATAAATATTAGGGAGTTTTGGAAGCAGACACAATCAAATCAACAGAAATGAAAGAGAAGATTGGAAAAGAATACCTGAGAAGAACAAAAAAGCTCTTAGAAACAAAATTATATAGCAGAAACCTAATCAAAGGAATAAATACCTGGGCAGTATCACTAATAAGATATTCTGGACCATTCATAAGCTGGACTAAAGAAGAACTCAGGCACCTTGACCAGATGACTAGAAAATTAATGACTATGCACTACATCCAAAAGACGATATAGACAGACTCTACGTGAAGAGAAACGAAGGGGGAAGAAGACTGGTAAGTATAGAAAACTGTGTGGACGACACTAAAAAAGAGCTGGAGAAATACATAAACCAGAACACAGAAAGGCTGATCACCGCAGCAAGAGACACCGTCCAAATGAACAACGCAGGAAGCATCGAAACTGGACACAAACAGACAAGAAAAGAAAATGGGAAGAAAAACAACTACATGGATGCTTCATAAGACTCACAAGAGAAGAAACCAACGAAAATAGCTGGACATGGCTAAGAAAAGGAAACTTGAACAGAGAAACGGAATCTGTACTGATGGCTGCACAGAACAATGCGATTAGGACAAACTACATTAAAGCTAAAATAGATAAAACCCAGGAAAACAATAAATGCAGACTGTATGGACAAAGAGACAAAACAGTAAATCATATAATAAGTGAATGTAGCAAACTTGCCCAAAAAGAATACAAGAACAGACATGACTGTGTTGGGAAATAGATACACTGGGAACTGTGCAAACAATTGAATTGTGAATATGCAGACAAATGGTACAAACATAAACCAGAAAAAGTATTGGAAAACGAAAAACACAAAATCCTCTGGGATATGGATATACAAACTCATACAAGCAAGGAGACCTGATATTATTATAATAGACAAGAAGGAAAAATCTTGTAAAATCGTAGACTTTGCCGTTCCAGTAGACCACAGAGTGAAGATCAAAGACACGGAAAAACAAAGTAAATACACAGAACTAGCCAGAGAACTGAAAGGAATATGGAGCATGAAGAAAGTTAGTATAATACCAATAATTGTAGGAGCACTAGGAAGAATCACAAAAAACCTGGAGAAAAGACTGGAAGAAATTGGAATCAAAGGGATCATCGAAACTATACAAAGGACGGCAAAACAGCTGCAATCTTAAGGAAAATCCTCGAATGCGGAAACCAACACGCATAAGCTACAAAGGGTAACCAGTCACAAGGAATTTACAACAGGGAGAAAACAAAACCACACGAAGAACACCACAACATGAACAAAGGAACAGAAACTGCAAGAAACATCACTTCATAATTCCCCCCCACCCCCAATAAAGTACACCGGCCTCAGCTATCACTACACAAAAATGAACCAAAGAAACAGAAATTACAAGAAATACTATAAGCTACCCCTCTCCCCCCAAAAGAAAATAAATGGAAAAAAAAAAAAATTTTTAATTAACAAAAGTGAAAAAAAACATTTTTTTTATTAAAAAAAAATTAAAATGAATTAAAAAATTAAAAAAGGATTAAAAAATTGAAAAAGATTAAAAATTAGAAGAAAAAAAATTATTAGTTTTATTTTTTAAAATTTTATTTTATTTTTTTTAATTTATTTATTTGTTTATTTTTTATATATTTATTTATTTATTTATTTAATTTTTTTTTTTTTTTTTTTTTTTTTTAAATGGTGCCGACCTAGGCTAACACCAGACAAAATATTTGTAGAGGGTCGAGGAGGATGAGAAGATCGAGGAGGGACAGCACAAACCAGACCTCCACTGGAAAAGTGCAGAGAATGCTGGGACCTTGGGGAGGCTTATTGCCACCCAAATCCCAGAGAAGACCAATTGTCCTTACCAGCGAGAAATCAATGGTAAGAGGCTGTTGCGATACCGTATCGTTATCGAAAAGAGGTGAAGAATACTGGAAATCTGGGGAGGCTTGTTGTCATTCAGACTCCAGGAAATACCACTCGTTGTCGTCGGTGAGCAATCACTGACCATGATCTGTGTGAGAACTCCTAGTGAGTACTTATAATAATGATAATGATGATGATGATGATGATCCGGTTTTGTTTCTTCTGTATGACAATGATCTGCCAGATGAATTGATGGAAAAGGTACTATTCTTTGCAGATAATGTGAAACCTTTCAAGGATGTTTTCCACTTAAAAGTGTGGAGCACCAAAATCCCTTTCAAACAAAGAGAGTGACACTCATTGACTGAAGAAAATAATAGGTAGTGAGGGAGTAATAAAACAAAGACTCTGATTGGTTAAAAGCTTGAATAGGCATTGATTAACTATAAAACAATCCTTAAAATATATATCCATACAATTAGCTTGATAATTTCTTGAGGAATTACACACAAAAGTTTCTGTGTAGCATACTTACTAAAAGGATATTCTCATACTCCTATGTGTGTGTATATATATATATATATATATATATATATATATATATATATATATATATATATATATATATATATATATATATATATATATCCTAATCGGTAAGGAAGCCTTAGTACAGTAACTGTAGTTTCAAAGTCTTGCCAAAAATAGAGCCACGCTGAAGAACTGTATAATGCAAACGCGCATCTGTGGATAATTATTTTATTAATAAAATGATATTTAGATGTCCCCACTGTAAAAGAGGTAACACCTTCATAGCATTCAGGTGCATGTTTCACAATAAATAATAAATAAATAATAAATAATAATAAATAATAATTATGATGTATATATATATTAAGTCTACACTATTATGGATTTAGTTAGTTTCTCTGGGAATTTAAACTGCATTTTCCTTTTTTTGTCTTTTTGTTTAAAATAACTCAAAGCTTCTTTAGACTATATATATATATATATATATATATATATATATATATATATAAGCAAGCGTTGTTGAACGTCACAAAACTTTCTCGTTTGTATATCTTCTTCGTGAGGTTCTCAAACCGTCGAGCTATCCTTCTGGTTTCAGGTGGCAATCCGTATAGTACTTCTCCGATTGTTCTTAATTCGGCCATTTTTTTCAGGCGCTTCGACTTTCGTAGTCGTCTTCAGAATTAGGTTGTTTTTTTTTAAATGAGAAGTCTTCTTATTTAAAATCAAGATTAAAATCAAGATATAATGACGCTACAACTTATATCTAGAATCCTTATTCTAATTTTTATCAAATTCCATTGCATGATTTTGATTCTAGAAAATATCTAAAATTTAAGACCTTATGAGAAGAAATTGAAATTCAGAGATATTGCGTTATCTGTGTCTAATGACTATGGATAAAATTCAATGCCAATTTGATATATTTGAATTCCACCCCTAACCCTTTACCCTCTTCGTCAAAAACTCAATTAAACTAAATATAGTTAACATTAAAAGTTAATCATGTACATACAAATTTATAAACATACCTAATTTCATTTTATATATATATATATATATATATATATATATATATATATATATATATATATATATATATAAAATTATGTTTATAAATTTGTATGTACATGATTAACTTTTAAGCTAATTAATATATATGTATATATATACACACGAGAGGCGTTCAATAAGTAATGCCTCTGACTCACTTCCAGCTGTCTGATCTAGATGAAATTTAGCATGTGTAATGATTTATATCTGTATGGGTTATGTTGCAAAAAACAGCTCTGAACTAATTGTGGTTTCTGATTTACAGGTGTTTGAACTGAGTCAGATGTGAAATGGAGCCAGTTGAGTGTTGTGCAGTGATCCGGTTTTTGTATTTGAAAGGACGCACACTAAAGGAGACTTTTGATGAAATGAAAGAAACTTATGGTGATGATGCCCAATCATACGACCTTGTAAAACGCTGGAATCGTGAATTCAAACATGGCTGGAAGTCTGTGGAAACAGCTCCCAGACCTGGTTGTCCCTCTTCTGCCATTGATGAGGCATCTGTCCGTCAAGTTGAAGCTGCCATTTTGGAAGATCGACGCATTACTATTCGCCAAGTAGCTCAAGAGGTCAAGATTAGTACAGGGTCTGTGGAAACTATCATTCATGACCATTTGCATAAGGTGTCTGCCAGATGGATTCCCAGGTTGCTCACACCTTTCCAGAAGCAAGAACGCGTACTCAAGGATGAATTTGGAGATGTGCCAAGATGATGAGTCAAAGTTTTTCAAAAGACTGTTTACACATGGTGAAACTTGGGTCCATCACTATGATCCAGAGACGAAAGCCCAGTCAATGCAGTGGAAGCACTTGGACTCACAACCTCCAAAGAAGGCAAGGGTGAAGCCCTCCGCTGGCAAGGTCATACTCACAGTCTTCTGGGACCAGGACAGATTTCTTGGCAAAGGGTACCACAACTACAGGAGCCTATTACGCTTAACTTTTGATGAAATTAAGTCAGGCCAAATTTGTAGATGAATATATATATATTCTCCCCGGGAATGAAACGCTAAGCCTCTGTGTAGCTTAATTGCCATAAATATATTTTCATAGCTTACTACCTAGCTCTACTTACGTATTGAGCACTGTTGAAGTAAATACTGAAAATTAATACATAAAAAAATTATATCTCCTTATAAAATTTTATGTGGATACATGAAATAATAATAATAATAATATATATATATATATATATATATACTAGTAAATTCTACGGGCGGCAATTACTGAGATAAAAATATATACATCATTATAATACTGTTTTACATGCTAGCATCAGATCCAAGCCCATCTTTAAGACTGGCATTACACATTTATTGCATCTTTCGCATATCATTTCTCTCCATGCAAAACATACCTTCAACTGACCAGGTTTCACTTCTATACGTCATCACCCGACATAGACATTATAAATTGTGGTCAGAATTATGTTAGGTCAAGATTGTAGATAGAAGATATATATATATATATATATATATATATATATATATATATATATATATATATATATATATATATATATATAGGAATCGTATTAATTTCTGTTTACATGCCAGCATCAGATCTAAGCTCATCGTTAAGGCTGGCATTACACATTCATCGCATCTTTCGCATATCATTTCTCTCCATGCAAAACATACTGGCCAGGTTTCACTTCTATACGTCATCGCACTACATACACATGCCTGATAGAATCTTCTTTTAGTAGTAACACTCTGCTGGTTAGTAATGGCAGACTTTAAACCACCGGCCACCGTCAATTAGCTGAGAAGTTAGGATGAATTTAACTTTGTAAATTCCAGCATCAGATCTAAATGGCAGACTTTAAACCAAATATGATGAAGATGACCCGTTTCAATTGTTTATGTGTCATGATGAAAAAATAAATACTATTTTTCTGTAAACTAAATATTTTCATATACATAGACTAGTAATAAGAGAAAATCTTTCCAATTTATTCAATTTACTAAACAACAAACACATGTATTTGATCATGATATATTCAAAGAAGAGTGGCATTTTATTTTAAAAAGCATTTTACTCACCGTAAAAACAACTGGACCATCTGCATAAGTAGCAGTCATATTATAATAACGTATATTCCTTGTATTCACAAGACTCATCCTAAGTGGAATTCTTGCATTAGTCAAAGTCACAGAAATTGTTGGAGTCGTATCTTGTGCATCAAATTTGAAGATATCATCACCAACGACAATCTTTCGGACATCATCAAGATTGGTTGAGGTACGTATATCAACAACACCCTCATCAATATTCTTATATGTTATTTCCTCATCATGAAGACATATTGCTGCAAAAAATTAAATAATTAATTATTAACCTCTTTAAACCATAAAAGAAAATTCAGTTTTTAAGGATGTTTATAAATGGAAAATAACATGACTTTTTAAAAGTAATTCAGTAATAAAAATGCAAACAAAAACAAATTTGATGATTGAATCAGGAAAGAATTTATCAATTTTACTGAAGTGTTTGTTTTATTTTTTATGTTTTCTTGAATTATAGTTCAGAGATTTTAGAATATTCCCTGATTTGTATTTTGTCCTGATATTTAGACAACAATCTTTAGAGTGGGGTGTAGACACGGTGGTAGTAGTCGTTAACAAAAAATATAATAAATTTAGTTTCAAATAAATGTAAAAGACATACTTGTTGTAGGTATTGTTGTTGGTACAGTAGTTGGAATAGTTGTTGGTACAGTAGTTGGAATAGTTGTTGGTACGGTTGTTGGAATAGTTGTTGGTATTGTTGTTGGAACTGTGGTTGGTACGGTTGTTGGAACAGTTGGAAGCACTGTGGTTGGTATTGTAAGATTTTATTGCACAATGGTTGAAGTTGTTTTTTGAATAATGTATGTGGAGTTGTTCAAATTGTTGGTGGTACATTGGTTGGAAAAGTTATAGAGATAATGGTGATTAAGAATATTTAAGACATTTTTACATTTATTTAAAAAAAAAACAATTTATTCATAACAAATAAAGGAAAAAACAGACATCTTTATTGGCAAATTGTGTTAATATAAAATTTCATAGTAAAATAACTAATTTTAAATTTCTTTTGTCAACTTTTGTAAACTGATCTGGATTCACCCATAGTGACAAGATGGATTCGTCAGGTCACTATGAAGTCGACACCTTTTCCCTTACCAAGAAGAACCGCTTAACACGTCAGTCTAGAGCCGGTAATGGCGACCCACTTATTTTAATTAAGTATTCTTAATACAATTTCTATTCCTTTCAATTCTTCTCTTCGGTTTCTTCTTTACTTATTGTTATTCTTATGATATAACATCAACTTATTTAATAAATTTGTGTTCTCAAAACGTTTGTAAAAATCATGTTTTGTGGGAACTTGTTTACTTTTGAAACCTGATTTAAATACTTTTGAAATCTTTGAATGGGTATTCTTAAAGTGCGATTCTTCTGTGAACCGAATATCAGGATTGTTTATCTTCATTGCAAATTCTGTCATTTAGCTCAATAAGAGAATTTCTTATATGAATCTGATTGTAATTATGAAAATTATTATATATATATATATATATATATATATATATATATATATATATATATATATATATATATATATATATTACATAATTCGATAAGTACAGGGCCTAACTAATAACACAAATTTGAGCAAATTTAGACTTTTTTCTTAGCTCAAATGTTGACATGTGCCATTTGAAGGTTAGTAATTTATATGCAAATGATATGAATTTTTTATTGGTGGTGCAATCTATTATTAAGATTATTAAGTGAATTGTTATTAGGATTATTAAGTGAATTGTTGACCCTACCAACATGCGGGGGTTCTCCTAATCCCTCAGCCCATCCCTCTTTCTGCCACCTTTGGCTTAGAAACCATGTATATTTTTCTCCAGATTTGCTCACTACTCGTGAGATGAGACGGAAGAAAAATACCTATTTTAGATTTAGGTGAGCCTTATTGAAAATTGCTGAGTCAAAATCACAAAACTGGCAAGGAACAACATGTCAACTGCATTTACCCACATATCATCGTCTTGCTGATTCAAGTAATACTTTATACTACGTATACAGTGCATCGCATCTCTTGTCTGATCATCCACAGGAACTATAATACGATTTTGCCAAAATCAGTGCGCCCTCTGTGCATGAGTCGTCAAATATAAATACAAATCATAATCTATATTCTAGGCCTCTTCTCTTGTCTCATTTTTACAATAATATTGAAATAAACTCCTCCTATATATATATTTATTTTAATTTGACAAATTCAACAAAAATTAATCTTATTTACTATAACCTCTGACCATTCATTTGATAAAATAATTGCTCACAATTTCTGACCTTTCATTTGATAAAATAATTGCTCACAATTCCTGACCTTTCATTTGATAAAATAATTGCTCACAACTTCTGACCATTCATTTGATAAAATAATTGCTCACAATTTCTGACCATTCCATCAATCGTTTTGCATCCTCTCATCATCCAACTGACAATCTCATTAACCTTTAGCCTCGAGTGGCATTTGGCTTTGGTAAGTGACGACTGATGAGTATCAATAAATACACATCCAAGCATTCTCTCTCTCCTTCTCTTCCCCTTTATCTATCTCTCTCACCCACACACACACATATAAAATATTAAACCACTCCCTTCTTTCTCTCTATCTCTATCCCTCTCATCAACACACATACACACACATATAAAATATTAAACTACATTTACAGAACATTTTTAATGAAAACACGTTTTAAGAATTATCAATTCATTTTCATGTTAATTCAAACTTGATATTAAATCAATATCATAAAAGCAATTTTAATAAAAGATAATTCATAAAATTACATACCTGTTGGGATTGGAGCTGTGATAAGTAGAACAATTCAGAATATAAATGAACAATTTATAATTTTCATTAATAAAATGTTAAAGTTAATATTCAAACAGTAAAACATTATTTTTTTCACTCTGAATGATGAAATGCATCCAAACAAACTTCGTTTCTTTTTATCATTTTGCTTGTACAGTCATCATAAAAATATGATATAAAATGGATCCACATTTATGACAAACTAAAATACATCCACAAATAAAATAAATTTGTTAATAAAAATGGCTATTAGTAAAATATACTATTATATAACTTGGTTATTAGGGGTATTACTAAAATATACTATTACACACTCATATATACATATACATATACATTATATATATATATATATATATATATATATATATATATATATATATATATATATATATATTATATATATGTCAGTATCTTTGACTCAGTTTTTTAAATGTAATTATGCAATTTTCTACACAAAGTTTAGAATAATTCAATAAAAGTTATATTTTTACACAAGTATATTTGTATACACTGATGATGATGGCTTAGCTAATTATTATACATTAACTGATGATGATGATGATGATGATGATTAACTATTTAAGATCAAGCAATACTTATTTGACAAATAAAATAAAACATTTAAAATTGATGAGAAAATACAAAGTAACCATTCAAATATAATTCATAATTAATAAGCAATACACTATTTATTTACTTAAAAAAAATATAATACAAAGAGAAAAATGTTCAAGAATGTAATCATTGAAACAATATTTAATCATGAAGAATTCAAAATATTGTTTTAATTTTTGACAAGTTACTTCATGCGATTCTCCTGCAAATTCAACCAAATAAATTTTTCACATTTTGTATTATTTTTAAAAGTAAAAAACAAAATCATAATACAAAAAAAGTAATCAAATAATTAAATCAATTGCATACGTCATGTATATTATATTTAATATTTTTAAATTATATTTACAAAAATTGATATAAACAAAGAAAGTGATAGAACAAATATACTTACTTAACTTTCTACAAAGCTCTAAACTGAGTTCTGTTTCTACTGGTTGGTTTGGAAATTCTTTCTCAATTGTGATATCAATCTTAAGCAATTCACTTGTTTGTGGTAGTGTAATTATGGCAGTTGGACTGACATTCTGAAATTGAATCAAAGAAAAACAGAATTAATTCATACAAAAAACGAAATTGTTTTTTGGAATAAAGTGAAAATACATTTGTGCACCAAAAAATGTCTCAAGCCGTGATAACACTTTCATCTTAACCAGCAGAGTGTTACGGCTGTTTACTAAAGGAAGATTCTCTGTCTCAGTTTACAATATCATGCACAAAGATTAAAATCAAGATATAATGACGCTACAACTTATGTCTAGAATCCTTATTCTAATTTTTATCAAAGTCCATTGCATGATTTTGATTCTAGAAAATATCTAAAATTCAAGACCTTATTAGAAGAAATTGAAATTGAGGGAATCTTGCATCATCTGTGTCTAATGACTATGGATAAAATTCAACGCCAATCTGATATATTTGAATTTTTAAATGGGGGTTGGTGGTCATAGTATGCTTTTTAAAAACCCTTTAAAATACTCCAAAGAAACTGAAATTTGGGAAATATTTATGAATTGATGTCTAATATTTATTGTTAATATTTCACAAAAATCGGTAATATCTGAATTTTGATGAAAGGCTTCCACCCTCTTTTTTACCCTCTTTGCATAAAACCCAATTAAACTAAATATAGTTAACATTTGGGCCCCTTAAACCTAGCAGCTGCTTTCCAAAATTAATAATATATATATAAAGAAAAAAGGTTGATATGTTCATTATTTAGGTATGCACCTATCATTATGAATTTTGGAACACAACTGCTATGTGTAATGGGTTAAATTGTGGTCAATATTATCGGGCCAAATTTGTAGACAAAATATGTTTATAAAATATATATATATATATATATATATATATATATATATATAGAGAGAGAGAGAGAGAGATGTGTATATATCATTATATTATTGTTAATATCTGTTTCACATGCCAGCATCAGATCTAAACCTTTAAGACTGGCATTACACATTAATTGAATCGTTCGCATATAATTACACTTCATGCAAAACATACTTTACACTAGACAGGTTTCACTTCTATGCATCATCGCACAACTTTTATACATCATCACAGGACATGCCTGATAGACAGGTTTCACTTCTATACATCATCGCACAACATACAAATGCCTGATAGAATCTTCCTCTAGTAAACAGCAGTAACACTCTGCTGGTTAGTAATGACGGACTTTAAACCAAATATGATGAAGATGATCTCTTTCAATTGTTTATGTGTCATCATGAAAAAATAAATATTATTGGATCAAGAGAACAATAGGGACCCCAGATCATTAACACAAGATGCGGGACATATTTTGGAATCACCGGTTGACCTCGCAATACACGTGGTCTCTATTTACAAAACACTTGTAAATAAATCTTTTATTTATTTTACTAAATGCAGTATATTTCGGAATTTTTTTTCTTTTAACATGTTAATATTTATTTTAAGGCAGAGAGTCCATAAATAAAACAAATAAAATATTAACATGTTTTCTTTTAAAACATGTTTTTGTGTCACTATTTACTTGCCTCCCAACGAGGGCAGAAATGGGGGGGGGGTATGAAATATTTATCACCGTACTTAAGTAATCTTTCGTTTTGTAGGGAAAAATCAAGCTTCCCAAAAAGGGGCACTCTGGATCTTACCTCAGTTTAGAAGGATTTTTCCATACTACACATTGCTCCTAGGCTGAGGAGGCAAAACGGATGATTACGCAAGTTATTTTAATAAATAAACGAAATATATACGCTTTTTAAAAAATCGGCTGACTTGTAATCTTTCGTTTTGCCTCCCCACGAGGGCGGAGTTAGACTTCAAAAATCAGTTTCCAAACGGAAGCAATTTAAAATTCATGAAGTTTTTTCCTTTTTTTCTGTAAGCAACAATTATAAACAAATAAATAAAACTTCGCTAGTTACTCGCCTCCCTACGAAAAGAAAAAAAAGTATCCACTTTTTCTTAAAATATACAACACGAAATATAGAATTGCGTTTAAAATTTGTTTTTTATTTAGTAAATAAAAGTAAAAAAAAAAATGATGAATTGTTTTGTTTATTGCAAAACGACAGATTACAAGTCAGCCGATTTTTAAAAAAGCGTATACATGTTAAAAGAAAAAAAACCCGAGTTGTTTTGTAAATAGTGACACAAAAACATGTTTTAAAAGAAAACATGTTAATATTTATTTGTTTTATTTATGAACTCTCTGCCTTAAAATAAATATTAACATGTTAAAAGAAAAAAAAAATTTCGAAATATACTGCATTTATTAACATAAATAAAAGATCTATTTACAAGTGTTTTGTAAATAGAGACCACGTGTATTGCGAGGTCAACCGGTGATTCCAAAATATGTCCCGCGTCTTGTGTTAATGATCTGGGGTCCCTATTGTTGTCTTGGTTCATATTATTTTTCTATAAACTAAATAATATTTTCATTTATATACACAACTAATTATAGTAAACTTTACTAATTTATTATTTTTACTAAACAAAACACGTACTAATAATGTGTTCAAAGAACAGTGGCATTTTATTTTAAAAAGCATTTTACTCACCGTAAAAACAACTGGACCATCTGCATAAGTAGCAGTCATATTATAATAACGTATATTCCTTGTATTCACAAGACTCATCCTAAGTGGAATTCTTGCATTAGTCAAAGTCACAGAAATTGTTGGAGTCGTATCTCGTGCATCAAATTTGAAGATATCATCACCAACGACAATCTTTCGGACATCATCAAGATTGGTTGAGGTACGTATATCAACAACACCCTCATCAATATTCTTATATGTTATTTCCTCATCATGAAGACATATTGCTGCAAAAAATTAAATAATTAAATATTAACATCTTTAAACCATATAAGAAAATTCAGTTTTTAAGGATGTTTATAAATGGAAAATAACATGACTTTTTAAAAGTAATTCAGTAGTAAAAATGCAAACAAAAACAAATTTGATGATTGAATCAGGAAAGAATTCATCAATTTTACTGAAGTGTTTGTTTTATTTTTTATGTTTTATTGAATTATAGTTCAGAGATTTTAGAATATTCCCCGATCTGTATTTTGTCCTGATATTTAGACAACAATCTTTAGAGTGGGGTGTAGACACAATGGTAGTAGTCGTTAACAAAAAATATAATTAATTTAGTTTCAAATAAATGTAAAAGACATACTTGTTGTTGGTATTGTTGTTGGTACAGTAGTTGGAATAGTTGTTGGTATAGTAGTTGGAATAGTTGTTGGTATTGTTGTTGGTATTGTTGTTGGTACAGTAGTTGGAATAGTTGTTGGTACAGTAGTTGGTACAGTAGTTGGTACAGTTGTTGGAATAGTTGTTGGAATAGTTGTTGGTATTGTTGTTGGTATTGTTGTTGGAATAGTTGTTGGAATAGTTGTTGGAATAGTTGTTGGAATAGTAGTTGGAATAGTTGTTGGAATAGTTGTAGGAACTGTGGTTGGTACGGTTGTTGGAACAGTTGGAAGCACTGTGGTTCGTATTGTGGTTAGCAAATATTGTAAGATTTTATTGCACAATGGTTGGAATTGTTGTTCAAATTATTGGTGGTACATTGGTTGGAAAAGTTATAGAGATAATGGTGATTAAGAATATTTCAGATATTTTTACATTTATTTAAAAAAAAACAATTTTTTCATAACAAAGTAAAGGAAAAAGCAGACATTTTTTTTGCCAAATTGTGTTAATACAAAATTCCATAGTAAATTTTCTTTTAGTCAACTTAT
Organism: Sepiola atlantica; assembly: GCA_963556195.1. Lineage (NCBI taxonomy): Eukaryota > Metazoa > Mollusca > Cephalopoda > Sepiida > Sepiolidae > Sepiola > Sepiola atlantica. The sequence continues at coordinate 127,544,736 of OY744528.1, read as the reverse complement.
TTAATAAATTTAATAAATTTGTGTTCTGGAAACATTTGTAAAATCATGTTTTGTGGGAACTAGTTTACTTTTAAAACCCGGTTTAAATAGTTTTTGAGTCTTTGAATGCATATTTTAAAACTATTTTTCTCTGCAACGAATATCGAGTTTGTTTTCCACATTGCTAATTGGGAAGGATTCTGTATTAATAAAACCAATAATTTTAGCAAAATTAGATTTCTTTCTATCAATATAGAGTCCTTGTAGGCTTATAAACTGATCCTAATACTTCTCTAACAATTTTGTATATTTTTGGTAGACGATTTGTCTTTGGCCTTAAAATACATCTCAGTTTCCCATATCACTTCTTCATTGAAGCCAAATCTCTTTCCCTCATGCATTCTGTTGCAGTCTGCAAACAGCCAGTAGTCGCTGAGCACCCGATCTGGAGAATAGGGTTTGTGCAGAAGTTATTCCAAGTGCAATAAATGTAGTTTTGCCATCGTTGCAATTGACTTATGACTTGGTTCATTGTCTTGGTGAAAATCCGTTTTTTAATTTATTTTCTTGTTGATTTCTTCCTTCAAACGCACCAATAATGTTTTTGTTATTGATGGGTCTTCCTTTCTCAATCGATAAACAACACACTTTGTGCATCTCAAAATACGGAGGCCAAAACCTTGCCTGCTGATGTTTGCGTCTTTAGTCGCTTTAGACGGCTTTCACTTGCTGCTGTCTACTCAGCTGACTGTTGATTTGACTCTGAAGTTCAGTGGTGGATCCATGTTTCATCCATTTTCACATATTGATGTAAATGCTACTTTTCGTTATGTTGAAACAGTTGCAAACAACGTTCTGAATCGTCGATGTGTTGTTGTTGTTTTGATCGACTGTCAACAAACATGGCGCCCACCTAGACTAGTGTCTTATCACTCACAAACGTTGATGCAATTGGTGAATATACTGCCTTCTAGTATTTTCAACTCCTCTGCTATCTCATGCAACCTCAATTTACGATAAGCTTTTTTATTTATCTTGAACAACTACTGAAGTTGGACAACCTGAGCATTCAGCATCATTTGGGTCTGTATGACTGTGTTTACAGACAGCATACCATCTCTTAACAATTAGTTTTGATGAAGAAGAGCCTGAATAACACTTAGCAATGGATTGCTTTGCGTGAACAGCATTTTTTCACATCAGAAAGCAATGACATTTAGTTTTTTCCATTTTTTTAAAATTTGTGACAGTAGCTTTACTTAACTGTAATTTGTAAACGAATGATCAAATTAAGCTACAATTTTGGCATGTGCCATGTGAAGGTTAGTACTTTATATGAAAATCATATGAATTTTTTATTAGTAGTGCCATCTATATGAATGTATATGGAAGGCCCGGAACTTATTGAGTGAAGTGTCGACTGACACTACAAACTTGCAGAGATTCTCCTAATCACTCAGCCTGTCCCTCATTCATGCACCCACATATCACCCTCTAGTTGATTCAAGTAATACTTTATACTACATATAAAGTGCATCACATCTCTTGTCTGATTGTCCACAGAAACTATAATAATACAATTTCTCTTTTTCAATTTTAATAAAAGATAATTCATAAAATGACAATTTGACAAATTAAACAAAAATTAATCTTATTTACTATAAGCTCTGACCATTCATTTGATAAAATAATGGCTCACAACCTCTAACCATTCATTAGATAAAATAATTGCTCACAACTTCTGACCATTCATTACATAAAATAATTGATCACAACTTCTGACGTTTCATTTGATAAAATAATTGCTCACAATTTCTGACCATTCATTTGATAAAATAATTGCTCACAATTTCTGACCATTCATTAGATAACATTATTGCTCACAACTTCTGACCATTCATTTGATAAAATAATTGCCCACAATTTCTGACAATTCATTTCATAAAATAATTACTCACAATTTCTGAACATTCATTTGATAAAATAATTGCTCACAACTTCTGACCATTCATTTGATGAAATAATTACTCACAATTTCTGACCATTCATTTGATAAAATAATTGCTCACAACTTCTGACCATTTATTTGATAAAATAATTGCTCACAATTTCTGACCATTCATTTGATAAAATAATTGATCACAACTTCTGACCATTCATTTGATAAAATAATTACTCACAATTTCTGACCATTCATTTGATAAAATAATTGATCACAACTTCTGACCATTCATTTGATAAAATAATTGCTCACAACTTCTGACGATTCATTTGATAAAATAATTGCTGACAACTTCTGACCATTCATTTGATAAAATAATTGATCACAATTTCTGACCATTCATTTGATAAAATAATTACTCACAATTTCTGACCATTCATTTGATAAAATAATTGATCACAACTTCTGACCATTCATTTGATAAAATAATTGCTAACAACTTCTGACCATTCATTTGATAAAATAATTGCTCACAACTTCTGACCTTTCATTTGATAAAATAATTGCTCACAATTTCTGACCATTCATTTGATAAAATAATTGATCACAACTTCTGACCTTTCATTTCATAAAATAATTGCTCACAATTTCTGACCATTCATTTGATAAAATAATTGCTCACAACTTCTGACCATTCATTTGATAAAATAATTGATCACAACTTCTGACCATTCATTTGATAAAATAATTGATCACAACTTCTGACCATTCATTTGATAAAATAATTGCTCACAACTTCTGACGATTCATTTGATAAAATAATTGCTGACAACTTCTGACCATTCATTTGATAAAATAATTGATCACAATTTCTGACCATTCATTTGATAAAATAATTGCTAACAACTTCTGACCATTCATTTGATAAAATAATTGCTCACAACTTCTGACCTTTCATTTGATAAAATAATTACTCACAATTTGTGACCATTCATTTGATAAAATAATTACTCACAACTTCTGACCATTCATTTGATAAAATAATTGATCACAACTTCTAACCATTCATTTGATAAAATAATTGATCACAACTTCTAACCATTCATTTGATGAAATAATTGATCACAACTTCTAACCATTCATTTTATAAAATAATTGCTCACAACTTCTGACCTTTCATTTGATAAAATAATTGATCACAACTTCTAACCATTCATTTGATAAAATAATTGATCACAACTTCTGACCATTCATTTGATAAAATAATTGATCACAACTTCTAACCATTCATTTGATAAAATAATTACTCACAATTTCTGACCATTCATTTGATAAAATAATTGCTCACAATTTCTGACCATTCATTTGATAAAATAATTACTCACAATTTCTGACAATTCATTTGATAAAATAATTGATCACAACTTCTGACCATTCATTTGATAAAATAATTGATCGCAACTTCTGACCATTCATTTGATAAAATAATTGATCACAACTTCTAACCATTCATTTGATAAAATAATTGATCACAACTTTTGACCATTCATTTGATAAAATAATTACCAACAATTTCTGACCATTCATTTATAAAATAATTGCTCACAACTTATGACCATTTATTTGATAAAATAATTGCTCACAACTTCTGACTATTCATTTGATAAAATAATTACTCACAATTTCTGACCATTCATTTGATAAAATAATTGCTCACAATTTCTGACCATTCATTTGATAAAATAATTACTCACAATTTCTGACCATTCATTTGATAAAATAATTGATCACAACTTCTGACCATTCATTTGATAAAATAATTGATCACAACTTCTGACCATTCATTTGATAAAATAATTGATCACAACTTCTGACCATTCATTTGATAAAATAATTACTCACAATTTCTGACCATTCATTTGATAAAATAATTGATCACAACTTCTGACAATTCATTTGATAAAATAATTGATCACAATTTCTGACCATCCATTTGATAAAATAATTGATCACAACTTCTGACCATTCATTTGATAAAATAATTGATCACAATTTCTGACCATTTATTTGATAAAATAATTGATCACAACTTCTGACCATTCATTTGATAAAATAATTGATCACAATTTCTGACCATTCATTTGATAAAATAATTACTCACAATTTCTGACCATTCATTTGATAAAATAATTGATCACAACTTCTGACCATTCATTTGATAAAATAATTGATCACAATTTCTGACCATTCATTTGATAAAATAATTGATCACAACTTCTGACCATTCATTTGATAAAATAATTACTCACAATTTCTGACCATTCATTTGATAAAATAATTACTCACAATTTCTGACCATTCATTTGATAAAATAATTGCTCACAACTTCTGACCATTCCATCAACCGTTTTGAATACTCTCATCATCCAATCGACAATCTCTCCTTCTCCCCCCCTCTATCTCCTTCTTTATCTCTCTCTCTCACACACACACATAAAATATTAAACCACCTCCTTCTTTCTCTCTATCTCTATCCCTCTCATCAACACACATGCACACACATATAAAATATGAAACTACATTTACAGAACATTTTTAATGAAAACACGTTGGAAGTATTATCAATTCATTTTCATGTTAATTCAAACTTGATATTAAATCAATATCATAAAAGCAATTTTAATAAAAGATAATTCATAAAATGACATACCTGTTGGGATTGGAGCTGTGATAAGTAGAACAATTGAGAATATTAATGAAAAATTGATAATTTTCATTAATAAAATTTAAAAGTTAATATTCAAACAGTAAAACATTATTTTTCACTCTGAATGAGGAAATGCATCCAAGCAAACCTCGTTTCTTTTCATCATTTTGCTTGTACAGTTATCATAAAAATATGATATAAAATGGATCCACATTAATATGACAAACATAAAATAATTCAACAAATAAAATAACTTGATTAACAAAGAGGGCTAGTACTAAAATATACTATTACACACTCATATATATATATATATATATATATATATATATATATATATATATATATATATATATATGCCAGTATCTTTGACTCAGTTTTTTTAATGTAATTATGCAATTTTCTACACAAAGTTTAGAATAATTCAATAAAAGTTATATTTTTACACTTGTATATTTGTATACACTGATTATGATGGCTTAACTGATTATTATACATTCACTGATGATGATGATGATGATGATGATGATGATGATGATGATGATGATGATTAACTATTTAAGATCAAGCAATACTTATTTGACAAATAAGATAAAACATTTAAAATTGATGAGAAAATACAAAGTAACCATTCAAATATAATTCATAATTAATAAGCAATACACTATTTATTTACTTTAAAAAAATATAATACAAAGAGAAAAATGTTCAAGAATGTAATCATTGAAACAATATTTAATCATGAAGAATTCAAAATATTGTTTTAATTTTTGACAAGTTACTTCATGCGATTCTCCTGCAAATTCAACCAAATAAATTTTTCACATTTTGTATTATTTTTAAAAGTAAAAAAGTCAATAGTAATACGAAAAAAGTGATCAAATAATTAAATCAATTGCATATGTCATGAATATTATATTTAATATTTTTAAATAATATTTACAAAAATTGATATAAACTAAGAAAGTCATAGAACAAATATACTTACTTAACTTTCTACAAAGTTCTAAACTGAGTTCTGTTTCTACTGGTTGGTTTGGAAGTTCTTTCTCAATTGTGATATCAATCTTAAGCAATTCACTTGTTTGTGGTAATGTAATTATGGCAGTTGGACTGACATTCTGAAATTGAATCAAAACAAAACAGAATTAATTCATACAAAATATATACAAAATTCATACAAAACAAATGGGAAAACACTTCTATCTTAACTAAAACATACACAATCAGATTATTTTTATTATTGCATAAATAATTATACATATATATATATATATGTACCATCTATTATATAAACGTCACCTGTCTGTATGGATGTATGTATGTATGTATGTATGTATGTATGTATGTATGTATGTATGTATGTAAAGCTTCTCCTCCGAAAGTACCCAACACACGGTCACACGGGTGACATTATTAAAACCAGCCAGCCCCCAGACGTGCTATCTCTGAGAATTGGGAGGAAACGTTCATATTTTCGTATAGAAATGGCTCGAAACGTTGAGGGGGGGGATATCTTACAAAATCAAGACATAGTACAAAAACGATTTGCGCATGCGTGAAATATATGTCACTTCCTCAACAAGACAATTTTGAACGCGCCATTTATGACAAACGTAAGTTTACGACCTTTTTTTTATTTGTTTCTGTAATCAACAATTATAAACAACTTAATTTTTATTTAAACAAAAAAATTCGCTAATATTATTTGTTTATTAAACGTATCGTAAAAAAAAAATATATATATATGAGTTTATTATGCATTCTGTCCTCGTGGGGAGGCAAGTAAATACTGACACAAAAACATGTTTGTTTAGTTTCGCAACGTGAAACGCAATATATTTTAATAAATAAACAAAATATATACATTTTAAAAAATAACCGTACATTGGCCTCACCATCCATAATCAACAATTAAGATCGATAATTTTATTTACAAATATTTCTATAACTTAATTTTTTTGTTTATTAAACGTATCGTAAAAAAAAAAACACGATATGACTTGATTATGCAATCTCCCTTCGTGGGGAGGCAAGTAAATATTTACATTTCTCTTCGTAAGCGAAATAAAACGGTATTTTCACACTTAAATAAAAACATTTACATGTACACATTTGACTGACAATTGTTCATTCCCCCCCCCAAAAAAAAACACAACAAATTAAAATATATTTATTGCTAATATTATTTGTTTATTAAACGTATCGTTAAAAAAAAATATATACATATGAGTTTATTATGCATTCTGTCCTCGTGGGGAGGCAAGTAAATACTGACACAAAAACATGTTTGTTTAGTTTCCCAACGTGAAACGCAATATATTTTAATAAATAAACAAAATATATACATTTTAAAAAATAACCGTACATTGGCCTCACCATCCATAATCAACAATTAAGATCGATAATTTTATTTACAAATATTTCTATAACTTAATTTTTTTGTTTATTAAACGTATCGTAAAAAAAAAAACACGATATGACTTTATTATGCAATCTCTCTTCGTGGGGAGGCAAGTAAATATTTACATTTCTCTTCGTAAGCGAAATAAAACGGTATTTTCACACTTAAATAAAAACATTTACATGTACACATTTGACTGACAATTGTTCATTCCCCCCCCCAAAAAAAACACAACAAATTAAAATATATTTATTTATAATTCTTATGTATTTTTCTTTACAAGTATTAAGAGTTTTACTTATTTACATGAAGTTAAAACAACTGTTACTTATACAGAATTTGAACTTTCTTAAAATCGTTTTAAACGATCACTATTGACTAATCACTAACTACTCATTTCATTGATAAATTTTCACTTCAGAAATTACTGTTGCCTACTTTCAGAAACTTTTCATTCATACAATAAGATAAATCGATGACTTTACATTCAGTTTGGCACTTCCGGTTGACTCGGTGGAATGAATGGAACTCTTCAATTATTAAGTCCAAGTGACGTTTGAAATGCAGAACTACCCTTACTTATTACAATAAAATATCAGAATTTGTTAAAGTTTTTGTATTGTTTCTTTTCTTATTTTTTAGAGTTTAAAGTTTTATTTTTTTCCTTTTTTATAATATAAAGTATAAGAATTTGGTATAATTATTTTGTCGTGTAAATGAAAAATCTGTGTAAACGGAATAAATGTTCCCCCACCCACCCCCACCTAAATATATAAGACAGCGACTACATAATAACGTGCCACCCATTATAAATAATATTACAATATTTTTATAAATAATATTACAATATTTTTAAGTATAAAAACTCATCCGACATAATCAAATATGAATTCGTAAACGTCGATAATTAAATATGATACACTTCTTTTTAAGGCATTAGAACTTTACACGATAAAAAACAATTGACAAATTCGGATATTTTCCATTATAATAAATTAAAAAAAACAAAACATTAAACTCACAAAAAAAAATAAAAAAACAATTGCTGAAATTTTTTAATAAACACTTACTCTGTCTGTGATAAGGGGGCCTTTGAAAATTAAAGAGGCCTACAGAGCCACATTAAAATCACCCTCCCCCCCCCCAAACTGCTGCCCTTATATTAAATACATTTTCTTCTTTTTTCAACATACACTAATTGACATTAATTTAGACTTAGATTTACCCGTGAGGCGGTGGCAAGCGACATATTGTCGATAGTGTTCACCACTCGACTACAACAATATTTCTGTTTCACACTTACTACAATAACTTCCAGTAGTATTTACTGACCAACACATCAGATTTGTTTGCCTTTCAAGCTCCATACGGAAATAGAATTTACGTGCTTTAAATAGTAATTAATGCCCCCCTTCATTTGCCCAATTGATACACATCAGAAACATATTACATACAATAACATATCCTTTGGACTTTTAACACAATACATGGTTCAGATCAAAATTGGTTTAATTTCTTGCAAATCAGACGTGACTAACCTGCCACATTTTCAAGATTTTCATAGCAAGAGTTTTCCATCTAAAGCTAGGTATCCAACTCCTAACGAAAGGAAACATTTTAGGAGTGGTCATAGCATACATGTACACTGTTGAGTGGCAGAAAAGAGGATTGCCACATGCTCATTGTCTGGTTTGGCTTCAACAAAAATTGAGATCCTCTGACATAGATTCAATTATAAGTGCGGAAAATCCGGATCCAGTGGCAGATCCGGTTTTACATGATATCATTAGGCACCATATGATTCATGGACCATGTGGAAACATAAACAGATGTTCACTCTGTCTCAAAGATGGACACTGCAGTAAGAGATATCCCAGACACTTCTTGAGTCAAACTCAATCGGATACAAATGGCTACCCACAATATCGACGACTAGCTCCTTTACCTGGCAACATAACGGTTCCTGTAGACAACCGATGGGTTGTACCACATAATAAACTGCTTTGTAAGATTTTTGATGCACATATCAATGTTGAATACTGCAACAGCGTGAAATCAATAAAATACATTTGTAAATATGTAAATAAAGGTAGTGATCAAGCTATCTTCACAATTGAAAGTAATGCTCATGATGAAGTTAAGAGATACGAAACAGGACGTTACATATCAACCAATGAAGCCATTTGGAGAATACTTAACTTTCACATACATGTACATCATCCCCCAGTTATTCACCTATCAGTTACTCTAGAAAATGGACAGCGGATATACTTTACTGAAAGTACTGCAGCAGATAGAGTTGCAAATCCACCTACAAGCACTCTAACAGCTTTCTTCAAATTGTGTCAAACACATTTTTTTGCACGTACACTTTTTTACTCGGAAGTTCCACTTTATTATACCTGGGACAGTAAAACTAAGCTCTTCAAGCGACAACTGAACTGTGTAGAACACAATAGAAATTCCAATATTCATTGTCACCATGTTCTATTTCAGTAAGTCACCAATTTCAAACTCCTCAAGAGTTTTCAGAATTCTAAATTCATTTTAACTCCCAAAATGACCTAAAGTCTAAATCGGTAAGAATCTAAAATCAACGAATAAACAAAACAAAATTGACAACTGAACTGTGTAGAACACAATAAAAATTCCAATATTCATTGCCACCATGTTCTTTTTCAGTAAGTCACCAATTTCAAACTCCTCAAGAGTTTTCAGAATTCTAAATTCATTTTAACTTCCAAAATGACCTAAAGTCTAAATCGGTAAGAATCTAAAATCAACGAATAAACAAAACAAAATTGACAACTGAACTGTGTAGAACACAATAAAAATTCCAATATTCATTGTCACCATGTTCTTTTTCAGTAAGTCACCAATTTCAAACTCCCCAAGAGTTTTCAGAATTCTAAATTCATTTTAACTCCCAACATGACCTAAAGTCTAAATCGGTAAGAATCTAAACTCAACAGATAAACAAAACAAAATTGACAACTGAAATGTGTAGAACACAATAAAAATTCCAATATTCATTGTCACCATGTTCTTTTTCAGTAAGTCACCAATTTCAAACTCCCCAAGAGTTTTCAGAATTCTAAATTCATTTTAACTCTGAAAATGACCTAAAGTCTAAATCGGTAAGAATCTAAAATCAACAGATAAACAAAACAAAATTGACAACTGAACTGTGTAGAACACAATAAAAATTCCAATATTCATTGTCACCATGTTCTTTTTCAGTAAGTCCCCAATTTCAAACTCCTCAAGAGTTTTCAGAATTCTAAATTCATTGTAACTCCGAAAATGACCTAAAGTCTAAATCGGTAAGAATCTAAAATCAACGAATAAACAAAACAAAATTGACAACTGAACTGTGTAGAACACAATAAAAATTCCAATATTCATTGCCACCATGTTCTTTTTCAGTAAGTCACCAATTTCAAACTCCTCAAGAGTTTTCAGAATTCTAAATTCATTGTAACTCTGAAAATGACCTAAAGTCTAAATCGGTAAGAATCTAAAATCAACGAATAAACAAAACAAAATTGACAACTGAACTGTGTAGAACACAATAAAAATTCCAATATTCATTGTCACCATGTTCTTTTTCAGTAAGTCACCAATTTCAAACTCCTCAAGAGTTTTCAGAATTCTAAATTCATTGTAACTCCGAAAATGACCTAAAGTCTAAATCGGTAAGAATCTAAAATCAACGAATAAACAAAACAAAATTGACAACTGAACTGTGTAGAACACAATAAAAATTCCAATATTCATTGCCACCATGTTCTTTTTCAGTAAGTCACCAATTTCAAACTCCTCAAGAGTTTTCAGAATTCTAAATTCATTGTAACTCCGAAAATGACCTAAAGTCTAAATCGGTAAGAATCTAAAATCAACGAATAAACAAAACAAAATTGACAACTGAACTGTGTAGAACACAATAAAAATTCCAATATTCATTGTCACCATGTTCTTTTTCAGTAAGTCACCAATTTCAAACTCCTCAAGAGTTTTCAGAATTCTAAATTCATTGTAACTCCGAAAATGACCTAAAGTCTAAATCGGTAAGAATCTAAAATCACCGAATAAACAAAACAAAATTGACAACTGAACTGTGTAGAACACAATAAAAATTCCAATATTCATTGCCACCATGTTCTTTTTCAGTAAGTCACCAATTTCAAACTCCTCAAGAGTTTTCAGAATTCTAAATTCATTGTAACACCGAAAATGACCTAAAGTCTAAATCGGTAAGAATCTAAAATCAACGAATAAACAAAACAAAATTGACAACTGAACTGTGTAGAACACAATAAAAATTCCAATATTCATTGTCACCATGTTCTTTTTCAGTAAGTCACCAATTTCAAACTCCTCAAGAGTTTTCAGAATTCTAAATTCATTTTAACTACATTTTGTTTATACAAATTACCAATTCTAAAATTACAACTCTCCCAGAGTTTAGAATAATTAAATAATGAATGATGCCCCCCCTGAGTTGAGAATAATTAGAAAATGAATGACACATCCACCAGAGTTGAGAATGACTTAAAAATGAATGACACCTCTCCAGAGTTGAGAATAACTTAAAAATGAATGACAACTCCTCCAGAGTTGAGCATAACTTACAAATGAATGACAGTTGAGAATTGACTAAAAGAACATGGTTTTGGTTGCTTAACATCCAAACATGCCTCCCAAAATCCAACCTCTAGTCCCTGTTCTGGGAGGTGGTAACAGGGTAAAACAGTGTAAATGCTTAGGAGGTTATGGATGTAACTTTACACCAGTTCTTATAGCCCGTTTCACTCTGTATAACCCTGGCTAACGAGGCTCTGGTAATGTATTCTTCAACTATTTTGTTTCAAACAAGTATTTTTATTTGCTTGCTATTTATTCTATTAGTTTGTCGATGTTACATTCAATAAACAGCATGTGTATCATTCTATTAACTATGCAACACCATATAAATACTGCTACATGATATAAACCAAACCATGCACACAGATGAAGCAAGGGAGACAGTCGGACAGATAGGGGAAAACAGTCATTATCAGAGAAAATATTTTTGTTTACTTTTTTGGTGCACATTCTTTTTTTTATAATTATTTTCACTTTCTAACTAAATGTTTGAAAACTATTAGCACTGAAACTTAGTGAAAACAATGGCACTTTGGTGAGAAGTGAAATGACTGTATAGTCCCATTGAGACTCCCTCGTGAATATAGTAAGGCACCTCACCCAACAGGCAATAGTAAATACATCTCCTATTAGAAAGTTACACAAAGGAAAACGTCAACACAAATTTACACTAGAGTATTGATTTACTCCTCTCCAGGAGTTAGGCACAAGGCCAGTTTTTATCTTACTCCCACAAGTCGGGTTGGGAAAGTGGGGTTTAAAAACAGCCCCGTCGGCATTCCCCGGTAGGGGCGCCTCAGGCAGCAAGCAATTAACTTACTCCTCCCCAAAGAGGGGAGGTAAAGCCTCGGAGGGTGGACCTCCTAGAACTGCACAGGACAGATCAGACCCACAGACCGGCGGAAACCAAGCCCCGAAGGCCAAGACAACACCGATCCATGAAGTGCAGCACCCATCGGAACAGATACCACACTTTGATCTTAGCCAAAAGGCCAAGCTATTTTACTACTAAACAATATCTTAGTTCTGTTTCAGTTTGGAATTGCTTAACAGCCTGAGACCCCCCAGTACCAGAAAATCTCAATTGAAGCAGCCTTTTTCAATAGAGTACAGCATTTGTTCTTTGTAATTTTATATCTTTTACTACAAAACTATCTATTTTTAAACAAACTGCATTTTATCCTTTTCTATTCACAATTCAGAACACCTTTTAAATAGATTCCTTTATGTTCTATATATTTGATGCTTTCTTTCCTTCAGATTTGATTATCAGAGTCCGCCTTTACCACAATTTGAATTAAGAGAAATTCAGACTACCCATTACCTTATGCATGGATTAATAGACCCCATTTATTCTTATAAACACAGGACTCACTGCTTCAGTTATTTTTTTTGTGTGTGTGTGTAATCGTTATGAACAATTTCTTTTTAATACATGACTTTAGTTTGATGTATGATTAGTAAAAAAAAAAGAAGAAAAGATCACTGATCATCACAAACGAAGGACTCTGTTCTTGCAATAATAACTACGTCATAGCTCTCATGTTTTTAATTATCTATTCCTCAAAATCATAAAAGAAAGAACATTCTTTGGGGTGAATTCTTGATGATAGCAAGTCACTAATAAGAACTTAACACAAACATTTCAGTACTTTGATATTTTAAGTTTTAAAAAGTGATTATTAATGATGTACATTTTTAGCCACATCATTTTGATTACTGTACTCATTCAATTGAATAGTATATTTTATAATTTCATCTTCCATTTCAGACAATTTGGTTGTTTTTCCCAATTACATCTTTCATTTAAGTGAATTTGCCTACTTAGTTTCATTAACCACACAATCAACCTGGAGATTTCGATGATGACAATGTAGCTTGAAATTTATTTTTATATTCTTTTATATAAAATGAAGACTATAGCAAAAATCTTATTACAAATAATCAAAATGAGGACGGTTAAAGAAACGTTTTATTACTAAAACATCACGGTTGAACAATGTGTTTCTGTGATTGATATCATTAAGTGCTGCAGTTCCTTTTTTAAATTTGTGTTTTTATCTTTTGACACAATTACACATTCTCAAAAGACACATTAAAATAAAAATCACCCATTTAAATATAAAATTGTTTTTTTTTTTTTTTCATTATATTCTTGCTTGAAAGTGGTGAACAAACTTAAAATAAATGTGTTTCAATATATTGAGCAATAAACTAATCATTTTTCATAAATATGTTAAGCACATTTTTTGACTATTGTTTTGTTGTTCATGCCTAGGTTTATAATCTGAAACAAACTCAGGAGCAATAAATTATTACTGCACTAGGACACTTTCTAAATGTTATATTTTGTAGAAAACACTGATCAGTTCTCTAGATGCAACAGATGTATGCAATAATGCAGTAGGACACTCAAAACATAGTACATGCTGCATTCGGATGTACTTAATACTCTAGATAGAGCAAGTATGTGTTATAATATAGTGTGACTCTTAGTATGTCTTATGGTGAATCTAACAGTGCACAATATCATAGAGATAGCATGTGTGTAATTTACTAATGGATATATACTAAATCAGTAACTGTTCAATATGTTAGATAGAACAGTGTAACACTTGGTAAGGTGTACCTGCTTAATCTGTCGGTGTTCTTTACCCTAAATACAGCAGCTTTCTGTAAATTCGGTCTATTCTACTTTTAACTAGAATGATCAGTCACCACAATACCACATTTACTCATAACCTTATATTTGCTTTTTGCTTTATTGAACAAGTTGTAAACTTTCATTCTTTTTAGTTTTTACGGACGTTAACCAAACACTTAGACTGGTACCGACTTCAGTTACCAATTAAGGGTTGTAGCATCCATCTGAACAAATACTAAACTTTGAATTATTTACTTGCAGAAAATATGAAAAAATTACATTCAAAACAAGGCTTTCAAAAGTGTTCTAAAGTAATAAAAATGTATATCCTACTATAACTAGAATGTTAGTCACCACAATACCACATTTACTCATAACACAAATTAGACACAAGACCATCAGAAGTGTGGGAAAGAGTGTCGTCGGTCATCATTGTTCTAACATATGAAAAAAAATTAATATATATATGTTAAATAACCCAGCTAAGACATTTGTTGCTGAGCAAGGTTAGTGGAAGGTTAACATAAAATAGTAAATTCTTTACAGTAAGGTAACATTGGCATTTTCCCTTTAATGTTATCAATAATTAAACACTGCTTTTAATGTTATCCAGTAAAAGAGAATAGCAAATCAGTCAGCATTTTTTTACATTGAAATTTAACAAGTTCTAGGCGCTTGATTGTGATAGTGCTCTCTTGGCCTCCTTATTTTAAAAGTGCTCATTATCCTACATAGAACGAGTGTTTAATTAAATAGAGTTCAATATCCTAGATAGAGCAGGTGTGTTTATTATACACACCATAGCACAGGATTAAAAAAAAAAAACTGATGTTCGGGGAGCAGTCAAACAGTGAAACAGTCAAAGCTGGAGGTTCGGGAAAAGATTCAGAGCTTGCAGTATATGAAAGAGTCACCCTGATGTTTAAGGAGTCGGAGCCAGCTCTTCAGGAAGTAGTCAGGTCCTAATTGTTCGTGTAGGAGTCAGAGCCTGATGTTCAGGAAAGAGTCAAGGCCTGGAGTTCAACCCGAATGGTATATTACGGAGTCTGAGTAGAATGGTATAGGAAGGGTCCCCATTGTTAGCACTATTATTTATATTCATATAAAATAATGTCTCGATCGGTGAATTTAAAAGAAAAAATTATTCTTCCCCATTGATACCATTTATTATATTCATATAAAATATTTAATCGGTGATCAACATCAACCTAGGTTATTTAATCTAACATACACAAACATGAAAGAAGTAAATAGACACCATTATTATCATTAACAAAGACTGCTGTCAGAGGGGCCTGATCGACCTAGGTTATTTTATCTAACATACACGGACATGAAGAAGTAAATAAACAAACACCCTTATTAACATTAATAATGAAGACAAATATGGTACTTTTAATAGAAATGTTACATTTTTACTCCAGGGAATGGAGAGGTAGTGCAGAGTTTAGGGGAGGCCGGAGATAGTGTAGCCAGGGTGAATTGGCAACCATGTACGTGACATCTTTTACTCCTGGCAACTGTGGAAAGAGGGCGACTGGAGAAGTGATCCCCGTGCAACGCCAATAGGTACGTATACAGTATGCGCACCGGGGCTGTAATAGGTACGTATATAGCATGTGAACAGGGATGGCGATAAGTACGTACATACCATGCGCACCTGGGAGACAATAGATACGGATTTAGCATTCACACCAGAGTGACGATAGGTACTTATATATTATGTACCTATATAGAAGGCACAGACAGAGGTGGTACTTTTTATAGAAATATGTCATACTTTTGTCCTGGCCAACGTAAGAGGAATGGTGGGGAAGAAACAGCTTTCGCAAAAGGCAAAATGAGAAAGTAGCTGTGAAATTGGGCGACCAGAGAAGAGAAAAGTAGAAAGATAAAGAGACGGCTATAGAGAAAGGGAGAGAAATAGAAGTTTGAATATAAAGATGTTACACACGCGATTTTTCTTCTATTCTATAACCCGAACAACGCCGGGTAGCCCTGCTAGTCTATTATATAAACGTCACCTGTCTGTATGGATGTATGTATGTATGTATGTATGTATGTATGTAAAGCTTCTCCTCCGAAAGTACCCAACACACGGTCACACGGGTGACATCATTCCGACCGGCCAGCCCAGACGCGTCTAATATCTCGGAACCGGAAAAAAAAAATTGACTCTTCCGGGGTCGACTGAGCACTTTTCTCCAATGGGGGGTGGCTTTTAACTCCATTTTTAAACGTTATTTATACTAATTTGAGAAGAAAAATAATGCAAAGTCACGATAAACCAGATATGACGTCAGAGTAAGGGAGTGGCGGGTAGAAATTCACTCACACTACAACCATTTTTTTTCTTTCTTTCTTCTTTCCCTCTCACTCCCACACTTTCTACCTTTCTTTCTTAATTATTAATAGACGCTAATATTCCTTCCCCCCTCCCTTCCTCACTATGGCCGTTCTGTTATCCTGATATAATACTTCCAGGCATTACCTCCTCCTTTCAGGCCAAATAGGGGGGGGGGAATGTCGGCATTCACCGATGTGAGCGCCTCAGGCCAAATCTGAGATGGGGAAATGTCGGCATTCGCTGGTATGAGCGCCTCAGGCCAAATCTGGGGATGGGGGAGTGTCGGCATTCGGCGATAGGGCGCCTCACGCCAAATTTGGGGGGAGGGAGAGTGTCGGTATTCGGTGGTGGGGCTCCTCAGGCCAAATTTGGGGGAGGGGGAGTGTCGACATTCCCCGGTGTGAGCGCCTCAGGCCAAATTTGGGGGAGGGGGAGTGTCGGCATTCGGCGGTATGAGCGCCTAAGGCGAAATTTGGGGGAGGGGGAGTGTCGGCATTCGGTGGTGGGGCGCCTCAGGCCAAATCTGGGGAGGGGAAATGTCGGCGGTGGGGTTCTTCAGGCCAAATCTGGGAAGGGGGAGTGTCGGCATTCGTTGGTATGAGCGCCTCAGGTCAAATCTGGGGAGGGGGAATGTCAGCATTCTCCGGTATGAGCGCCTCAGGCGAAATTTAGGGGAGGAGGAGTGTCAACATTCGGCGTTGGGGCGCATCAGGCCAAATCTGGGGAGGGGGAGTGTCGGCATTCGCCGGTATGAGCGCCTCAGGCCAAATCTGGGGATTGGGGAATGTCGGCATTCGCCGGTATGAGCGCCTCAGGCCAAATCTGGGGGAGTATCGGTATTCGCCGGTGGGGCGCCTCAGGAAACATTTGGGGAGGGGGGGTATCGGTATTCGACGGTGGGGCGCCTCAGGCGAAATTTAGGGGAGGTGGAGTGTCGGCATTCGCCGGTGTGAACGCCTCAGGTGAAATTCGGTGAGAGCCCGACCCTTGGGAGCGTATTAGCCTGTACTTTAGGGGAGAAGAAATGCCCAAAAGGAAAAGGGATTAAAAAATAAAATGATAATCTGATTTTTGACAGTGTAAAACCGACACCTATCGGATAGGACTAGATAATACACTTTATCTCAAGGTAAAAATGCCGAGAACAGATACTACACTTTGATCTTAGCCAAAAGGCCAACAAAGGATCCGAAATTCAAAATTCTGAGGTTATTTACTGAGGTATATATAACCAATCTACACCTGAACAGCGGTCTATCCACTAGACACTGTTTAAATTACATTATTAAATTAACAAGTAATAATAACTATGATTTTCTTTCAACAAACATTGTATAATACTATTTAACAACTTATTACATGAGTTTTGAATATCAACAAATAATTTTAAACTCCCCCAGACCGTTTTTCTCTAATTCAACATAGCTTTTAGACGCCATTTTTTTTACCGAAAATTACATTAATTCACTTCTTTTGGCTAATATCAAGGTGTAGTATCTTCCGATGGATACTGCACCCCATAAACTGGAATCGTCTTGGCCATCGGGGCTTCATTCCGCCGGTCTATAAGTTTGTCATGTGCAGTTCTAGGAGGTCCACACTCCGAGGCTTTGCCTCCCCTCTTTGGGGAGGAGTAAGTTTATTGCTTACTGCGCCTGAGGCGCCCCTACCGAGGAATGCCGAATAGCAGCATCTACGTTTCTCTTTGGACTATTTTGCAAATGAAAAGCGGGGGGGGGGGGAATCGGTTAGAGTGATTTCATTAGTGCTCAAGAAGCCTCCTTGATTTTTTAAATACTCGGCGTTGTCTGGGAGAAAACTGCTCAATATCCTAGATAGAGCTACTGTAGTGATAGGTTTGGAAAATATTTTAACGCCATCTTCGTTCCCCTTTGGACTATTTTGCAGATGAAAAGGAGGGAGGATACCTAAGTGATTTCAGTAGTGCTCAGGAGGCCTCCTTGATTTTCAAAGTACTCGGCGTTGTCCGGGAGAAAAGTGCTCAATATCCTAGATAGAGCTACTGTAGTGATAGGTTTGGAAAATATTTTAACGCCATCTTCGTTATCCTTTGGACTATTTTGCAGATGAAAAGGACGGAAGGATACCCAAGTGATTTCAGTAGTGCTCAGGAGGCCTCCTTGATTTTCAAAGTACTCGGCGTTGTCCGGGAGAAAAGTGCTCAATATCCTAGATAGAGCTACTGTAGTGATAGGTTTGGATAATATTTCAACAATCTACGCTGAAAAGGATGGGGGAATCGATAGGAGTGATTTCAGTAGTGCTCAGGAGGCCTCTTTGATTTTAAAAGTACTCGGCGTTGTCCGGGAGAAAAGTGCTCAATATCCTAGATAGAGCTACTGTAGTGATAGGTTTTGAAAATATTTTAACGCCATCTTCGTTCCCCTTTGGACTATTTTGCAGATGAAAAGGAGGGAGGATACCTAAGTGATTTCAGTAGTGCTCAGGAGGCCTCCTTGATTTTCAAAGTACTTGGCGTTGTCCGGGAGAAAATTGCTCAATATCCTATATAGAGCTACTATAGTGATAGGTTTTGAAAATATTTTAACGCCATCTTCGTTCCCCGTTGGACTATTTTGCAGATGAAAAGGAGGGAGGATACCTAAGTGATTTCAGTAGTGCTCAGGAGGCCTCCTTAATTTTTAAAGTACTTGGCGTTGTCCGGGAGAAAAGTGCTCAATATCCTAGATAGAGCTACTGTAGTGATAGGTTTGGATAATATTTTTACAATCTACGCTGAAAAGGATGGGGGAATCGATAGGAGTGATTTCAGTAGTGCTCAGGAGGCCTCTTTGATTTTAAAAGTACTCGGCGTTGTCCGGAAGAAAAGTGCTCAATATCCTAGATAGAGCTACTGTAGTGATAGGTTTGGAAAATATTTTAACGCCATCTTCGTTCCCCTTTGGACTATTTGGCAGACCAGAAAGAGAGAGGATACCTAAGTGATTTCAGTAGTGCTCATGAGGTCTCTTTGATATTCAAAGTACTCGGCGTTGTTCCGGAGAAAATTGCTCAATGTCCTAGATAGAGCTACTGATAGGTTTGGATTATATTTTAACAGCATCTACGCTGAAAAGGATGGGGGAATCCCTAAGAGTTACTTAAGTAGTGCTCATGACGCCTCCTAGATTTTGAAATTACTTGGCGTTGTCCGGGAGAAAAGTGCTAAAGTTGCTAGATAGAGCTACTGTAGTGATAGGTTTTGAAAATATTTTGACGCCATCTTCGTTCCCCTTTGTACTATTTTGCAGATGAAAATGAGGGAAGATACCTAAGTGATTTCAGTAGTGCTCAGGAGGCCTCCCTGATTTTCAAAGTACTCGGCGTTGTCCGGGAAAAAAGTACTCAATATCCGAAATAGAGCTACTGTAGTGATAGGTTTTGAAAATATTTTAACGCCATCTTCGTTCCCCTTTGGACTTTTTTGCAGATAAAAAGAAGGGAGAATACCTAAGTGATTTCAGTAGTGCTCAGAAGGCCTCGTTGCTTTTTAAAGTACTCGGCGTTGTCCGGGAGAAAAGTGCTCAATATCCATTATAGAGCTACTGTAGTGATAGGTTTTGAAAATATTTTAACGCCATCTTCGTTCCCCTTTGAACTATTTGGCAGATGAAAAGGAGGATGGATACCTAAGTGATTTCAGTAGTGCTCAAGAGGCCTCTATGATTTTAAAAGTACTCGGCGTTGTCCGGGAGAAAAGTGCTCAATATCCTAGATAGAGCTACTGTAGTGATAGGTTTGGATAATATTTTAACAGCATATACGCTGAAAAGGATGGGATCATCGATAAGAGTGATTCCAGTAGTGCTCAGGAGGCCTCCTTGATTTTCAAAGTACTCGGCGTTGCCCGGGAGAAAAGTGCTCAATATCCTAGGTTTAGCTACTGTAGTGATAGGTTTGGAAAATATTTTAACGCCATCTTCATTCCCCTTTGGACTATTTTGCAGATCACAGGGAGAGAAGATACCTACGTGATTTCAGTTGTGCTCAAGAGGCCTCCTTGATTTTCAAAGTACTCAGCGTTGTCGGGGAGAAAAGTGCTCAATGTCCTAGATAGAGCTACTGTAGTGATAGGTTTGGATAATATTTTAACAGCATCTACGCTGAAAAGGATGGGGGAATCGATAGGAGTGATTTCAGTAGTGCTCAGGAAGCCACCTTGATTTTCAAATTACTCGGCGTGTTCCAGGAGAAAAGTGCTCAATATCCTAGATAGAGCTACTGTAGTAATAGGTTTGGAAAATATTTTAACGCCATCTTCGTTTCCCTTTGGACTATTTTGCAGATGAAAAGGAGGGAGGATACGTAAGTGATTTCAGTAGTGCTCAGGAGGCCTCCTTGATTTTCAAAGTACTTGGCGTTGTCCGGGAAAAAAGTTCTCAGTGTCCTAGATAGAGCTACTGTAGTAATAGGTTTGGATTATATTTAACAGCATCTACGCTGAAAAGGATGGGGGAATCGATAAGAGTGATTTTAGTAGTGCTCCGGAGGCCTCCTTGATTTTCAAAGTACTCGGCGTTGTCCGGGAGAAAAGTGCTCAATATCCTAGATAGAGCTACTGTAGTGATAGGTTTGGAAAATATTTTAACGCCATCTTCGTCCCCCTTTGGACTATTTTGCAAATGTAAACGAGGGAGGATACCTAAGTGATTTCAGTAGTGCTCAGGAGGCCTCCTTGATTTTCAAAGTACTCGGCGGCGTCCGGGAGAAAAGTGCACAATGTACTTGATAGAGCTACTGTAGTGATCGGTTTGGAAAATATTTTAACAGCATCTATTTTGCAGATGAAAAGGAGAGGGGGGTCAGTAATAGTGACTTCTGCGGTATTGCACGCGGGGAGTTCTTCTGCGGTATAGGAACCTGAGGCCTCTGCGGCATGGCCCCAGGGGAGTGCTTCTGCGGTATAGGAACTTGAGCCTTCTGCGGTATGGCAGCTGGCTGGGGGGTGCTTTTGCGGTATAGAAACCGGGGGGGTGTGCTTCTGCGGCATAGGAACCTGAAGTTTCTGCACTATGGCACCCGGGGGGTGCTTCTACGGTATGGCACCCAGGGGGTGCTTCTGTGGTATAGAAACCAGGGGGGTGCTTCTGCAGTATAACAACCAGGGGGCTACTTCTGTGGTATATCAACCGGAGGGTGGTTCTGCAATAGGGAACCATGAGGTTTTTCGGTATAGCAACCGGGGGGTGCTTTAGCGGTATAGGACCTGAGGCTTCTGCGGTATTGAACCCAGGGGGTTCTTCTGCGGTATAGGAGTGTGCTTCTATAGTATAGCACCCGGGGGGTGCTTCTGCAGTATGGCACCCGGGGGGGGGGGGGGTCTTCTGCAGTATGGCACCCAGGGATGATGCTTCTGCGGTATAGAACCACGAGGCTTCTGCAGTATAGCAACCAAGGGTGGGGTGCTTCTGCGGTATAAGACCACGAAACTCCTGCGGTATAGCAACCGGGGAGGGGTGATTCTGCGGTATAGGACCACAAGGCTTCTGCAGTTTAGCAACCGGTCGGGGGGTGCTTCTGCAGTATAGGACCACGAGGCTTCTGCAGTATAGCAACCGGGGGTGCTTCTTCGGTATAACAACGGGGGGGGGGTGCTTCTGTGGTATGGCACATTGGGGGTATTTTTGCAGTATAGGAACCTGAGGCTTCTGCGGTATGACACCAGGGGGCTGCTTCTGTGGTATGGCACCCAGGGCGGGTGCTTCTGCGGTATAGAATCACGAGGCTTCTGCGGTATAGCAACCAAGGGTGGGGTGCTTCTGTGGTATAAGACCACAAGCATTCTGCGGTATAGTATTCACAGTGGGCCGGTGATAGGTACGTATTTCGCATTTGCAGCGGGGCTGCGATAGGTACATATGTAGCATTGCACCGGGGCAGCGATAGGTACGTATGTAGCATTCACACCGGGGCAGCGATAGGTACGTATATAGCATGCATACCAGGGCGGCAATACGTGCACAACGGTGGCAATACATACGTATATAGTATTAATACCGGAGCGGAGATAAGTACCTATATAGTAAGCGCAGATAGAGGTGGTACTTTTTATAGAAATATGTCATACTATTGCCCTGAGCAATGTAGGAGAAATGGTGGGGTAGAAGCAGCTTTCACAAAAGGCAAAATTAGAAAGTAGCGGTGAAATGGGGCGACCAGGGAAGAGAAAGGTAGAAAGATAAAGATAAAGAAGTTTGAATATAAAGATGTTACACGCGCGATTTCTCTTCAATTATGTTTTTATGACCCCGAGCAACGCCGGGTAGCCCCGCTAGTCTATTATATAAATCCCACCTGTCTGTATGGATGTATGTATGTATGTATGTATGTAAAGCTTCTCCTTCGAAAGTACCCAACAAACGGTCACACGGGTGACATCATTCCGACCGGCCAGCCCAGGCGCGTCTAATATCTCGGAACCGGAAAAAAAAATTGACTCTTCCGGGGTCGACTGAGCACTTTTCTCCAATGGGGGGTGGCTTTTAACTCCATTTTTCAACGTTATTTATACTAATTTGAGAAGAAATCAAATGCAAAGTCACGATAAACCAGAAATGACGTCAGAGAGTGGCAGGAAGAAATTCACTCACACTACAACCAGTTTTTAGACGCTAATATTCCTCCCCCCCCCCTCCCTTCCTATACCTCCTCCCCTCTCCCTTCCTATACCTCCTCCTTTCAGGCCAAATTGGGGGGCGGGGGGTCGGCCTTCGCCGGTGTGAGCGCCTCAGACCAAATTTGTAGGGAGAGCGGAGTATCGGTATTCGCCGGTAGGGCGCCTCAGGCCAAATTTGGGGAGGGGGAGTGTCGACATTCGCCGGTGTGAGCGCCTCAGGCCAAATTTGGGGGAGGGGGAGTGTCGGCATTCAGCGGTATGAGCGCCTAAGGCGAAATTTGGGGGAAGGGGAGTGTCGGCATTCGGTGGTGGGGCGCCTCAGGCCAAATCTGGGGAGGGGGAAAGTCGGCGGTGGGGTGCCTCAGGCCAAATCTGGGGAGGGGGAATGTCGGCATTCGCCGGTATGAGCGCCTCAGGCCAAATCTGGGGAGGGGGAGTGTCGGCATTCGCCGGTATGAGCGCCTCAGGCCAAATCTGGGGATGGGGGAATGTCGGCATTCGCCGGTATGAGCGCCTCAGGCCAAATCTGGGGGAATATCGGTATTCGCCGGTGGGGCGCCTCAGGAAACATTTGGGGAGGGGAAGTATCGGTATTCGACGGTGGGGCGCCTCAGGCGAAATTTAGGGGAGGTGGAGTGTAGGCATTCGCCGGTGTGAACGCCTCAGGTGAAATTCGGGGCATGGGGGGGAGTATGAGTAATCGTCGGTGAGAGCCCGACCCTTGGGAGCGTATTAGCCTGTACTTTAGGGGAGAAGAAATGCCCAAAAGGAAAAGGGATTAAAAAATAAAATGATAATCTGATTTTTGATTCGACAGTGTAAAACGGACACCTATCGGATAGGACTAGATAATACACTTGATCTCAAGGCAAAAATGCCGAGAACAGATACTACACTTTGATCTTAGCCAAAAGGCTGAGAAAGAAATTAAAAGTAATTTACTCCTCTCCAGGAGTTAGGCACAAGGCCAGTTTTTATCCTACTCCCACAAGTAAGATGTGACCCAAGCTCGGGTCGGAAAGTGGGGGTTGAAAAGCCAGAGCTCGAGAGGTGAGCACTCTGACCATTAAAAATTGCCTGGGCAGCCCCGTCGGCATTCCCCGGTAGGGGCGCCTCAGACAGTAAGCAATAAACTTACTCCTCCCCAAAGAGGGGAGGCAAAGCCTGGGAAGGTGGACCTCCTAGAATTGCACAGGACAATCCCATAGACCGGCGTAAATCAAGCCCCGAAGGCCAAGACAATACCAGTCTATAGGGTGCAGTATCCATCGGAACAGATACTACACTTTGATCTCGACCAAAAGGCCGAGCATTTTAGAAATATTTCTATCAGTATTTATAACGAATCTACCACAGTACAGCGGTCTATCCACTATACACTGTTTAAATTACATTAATAAATTAACAAGTAATAATAACTATGATTTTCTTTTAACAAACATTGTATAATACTATTTAACAACTTATTACATGAGTTTTGAATATCAACTATTTTACACGACTTTTTACATGTTAATATGTAGTAAATTCGAAATAATCTAATGTATTTATGTACTAATCCAATAAAAATTAAGAGTCACTGTAAACATCCCATAATCCCTTGCCGGATGTACCCGGTCTTGCCCTAAATTGTGTCCGGTTCTATCAGATCATCCAATAACTTCTGTCCGGATGCATCAATAACAACATAGGAATCCTACGTTAAGAGTGTGTAGTGAAACAAGGGTTGCTCAATCACATCCGCACCTGTCCCATAATCCCTTGCCGGATGTACCCGGTCTTGACCTATATTGTGTCCGGTTATATCAGGTCATCATGACGTCAGAGAGTGGCAGTTTTCCTTTCTGTCATTTTTCCCTCTCACACTTTCTTTCTTAATTATTAATAGACGCTAATATTCCCCCCCCCCCTCCCTGTGGCCGTTCTGTTATTATGATAGGAATTACCTCCTCCTTTCATGCCAAATTGGGGGGGGGGGGTTACGGTATTCGCCGGTGTGAGCATTACCACCTCCTTTCTTGAGAAGTGTTGAGGTAGGGTCGTATCGGTTCCGTTGTCATGATGCACTCATCCCATGCATTATCTCCTCCTTTTTTGAGAAGTGTTGAGGTAGGGTCGTATCGGGTCCGTTGTCATGATGCACTCATCCCATGCATTATCTCCTCCTTTTTTGAGAAGTGTTGAGGTAGGGTCGTATCGGGTCCGTTGTCATGATGCACTCATCCCATGCATTATCTCCTCCTTTTTTGAGAAGTGTTGAGGTAGGGTCGTATCGGGTCCGTTGTCATGATGCACTCATCCCATGCATTATCTCCTCCTTTTTTGAGAAGTGTTGAGGTAGGGTCGTATCGGTTTCGTTGTCATGATGCACTCATCCCATGCATTATCTCCTCCTTTTTTGAGAAGTGTTGAGGTAGGGTCGTATCGGTTCCGTTGTCATGATGCACTCATCCCATGCATTATCTCCTCCTTTTTTGAGAAGTGTTGAGGTAGGGTCGTATCGGTTCCGTTGTCATGATGCACTCATCCCATGCATTATCTCCTCCTTTTTTGAGAAGTGTTGAGGTAAGGTCGTATCGGTTCCGTTGTCATGATGCGTCATCCCATGCATTATCTCCTCCTTTTTTGAGAAGTGTTGAGGTAGGGTCGTATCGGTTCCGTTGTCATGATGCACTCATCCCATGCATTATCTCCTCCTTTTTTGAGAAGTGTTGAGGTAGGGTCGTATCGGTTCCGTTGTCATGATGACCTCATCCCATCCATTATCTCCTCCTTTTTTGAGAAGTGTTGAGGTAGGGTCGTATCGGTTCCGTTGTCATGATGCCCTCATCCCATGCATTATCTCCTCCTTTTTTGAGAAGTGTTGAGGTAGGGTCTTATCGGTTTCGTTGTCATGATGCACTCATCCCATGCATTATCTCCTCCTTTTTTGAGAAGTGTTGAGGTAGGGTCGTATCGGTTTCGTTGTCATGATGCCCTCATCCCATGCATTATCTCCTCCTTTTTTGAGAAGTGTTGAGGTAGGGTCGTATCAGTTCTGTTGTCATGATGCACTATTCCCATGCATTACCTCCTCCTTTTTTGAGAAGTGTTGAGGTAGGGTCGTATCGGTTCCGTTGTCATGATGCACTCATCCCATGCATTATCTCCTCCTTTTTTGAGAGTGTTGAGGTAAGGTCGTATCGGTTCCGTTGTCATGATGCCCTCATCCCATGCATTATCTCCTCCTTTTTTGAGAAGTGTTGAGGTAGGGTCGTATCGGTTCCGTTGTCATGATGCACTCATCCCATGCATTATCTCCTCCTTTTTTGAGAAGTGTTGAGGTAGGGTCGTATCGGGTCCGTTGTCATGATGCACTCATCCCATGCATTATCTCCTCCTTTTTTGAGAAGTGTTGAGGTAGGGTCGTATCGGTTTCGTTGTCATGATGCACTCATCCCATGCATTATCTCCTCCTTTTTTGAGAAGTGTTGAGGTAGGGTCGTATCGGTTCCGTTGTCATGATGCACTCATCCCATGCATTATCTCCTCCTTTTTTGAGAAGTGTTGAGGTAGGGTCGTATCGGTTCCGTTGTCATGATGCACTCATCCCATGCATTATCTCCTCCTTTTTTGAGAAGTGTTGAGGTAAGGTCGTATCGGTTCCGTTGTCATGATGCGTCATCCCATGCATTATCTCCTCCTTTTTTGAGAAGTGTTGAGGTAGGGTCGTATCGGTTCCGTTGTCATGATGCACTCATCCCATGCATTATCTCCTCCTTTTTTGAGAAGTGTTGAGGTAGGGTCGTATCGGGTCCGTTGTCATGATGCACTCATCCCATGCATTATCTCCTCCTTTTTTGAGAAGTGTTGAGGTAGGGTCGTATCGGTTTCGTTGTCATGATGCACTCATCCCATGCATTATCTCCTCCTTTTTTGAGAAGTGTTGAGGTAGGGTCGTATCGGTTCCGTTGTCATGATGCACTCATCCCATGCATTATCTCCTCCTTTTTTGAGAAGTGTTGAGGTAGGGTCGTATCGGTTCCGTTGTCATGATGCACTCATCCCATGCATTATCTCCTCCTTTTTTGAGAAGTGTTGAGGTAAGGTCGTATCGGTTCCGTTGTCATGATGCGTCATCCCATGCATTATCTCCTCCTTTTTTGAGAAGTGTTGAGGTAGGGTCGTATCGGTTCCGTTGTCATGATGCACTCATCCCATGCATTATCTCCTCCTTTTTTGAGAAGTGTTGAGGTAGGGTCGTATCGGTTCCGTTGTCATGATGACCTCATCCCATCCATTATCTCCTCCTTTTTTGAGAAGTGTTGAGGTAGGGTCGTATCGGTTCCGTTGTCATGATGCCCTCATCCCATGCATTATCTCCTCCTTTTTTGAGAAGTGTTGAGGTAGGGTCGTATCGGTTTCGTTGTCATGATGCCCTCATCCCATGCATTATCTCCTCCTTTTTTGAGAAGTGTTGAGGTAGGGTCGTATCGGTTCCGTTGTCATGATGCACTCATCCCATGCATTATCTCCTCCTTTTTTGAGAAGTGTTGAGGTAGGGTCTTATCGGTTTCGTTGTCATGATGCACTCATCCCATGCATTATCTCCTCCTTTTTTGAGAAGTGTTGAGGTAGGGTCGTATCGGTTTCGTTGTCATGATGCCCTCATCCCATGCATTATCTCCTCCTTTTTTGAGAAGTGTTGAGGTAGGGTCGTATCAGTTCTGTTGTCATGATGCACTATTCCCATGCATTACCTCCTCCTTTTTTGAGAAGTGTTGAGGTAGGGTCGTATCGGTTCCGTTGTCATGATGCACTCATCCCATGCATTATCTCCTCCTTTTTTGAGAGTGTTGAGGTAAGGTCGTATCGGTTCCGTTGTCATGATGCCCTCATCCCATGCATTATCTCCTCCTTTTTTGAGAAGTGTTGAGGTAGGGTCGTATTGGTTCCGTTGTCATGATGCACTCATCCCATGCATTATCTCCTCCTTTTTTGAGAAGTGTTGAGGTAGGGTCGTATCGGTTCCGTTGTCATGATGCCCTCATCCCATGCATTATCTCCTCCTTTTTTGAGAAGTGTTGAGGTAGGGTCGTATCGGGTCCGTTGTCATGATGCACTCATCCCATGCATTATCTCCTCCTTTTTGAGAAGTGTTTAGGTAGGGTAGTATCGGTTCTGTTGTCATGATGCACTCATTCCATGCATTATCTCCTCCTTTTTTGAGAAGTGTTGAGGTAGGGTCGTATCGGTTCCGTTGTCATGATGACCTCATCCCATGCATTATCTCCTCCTTTTTTGAGAAGTGTTGAGGTAGGGTCGTATCGGTTCCGTTGTCATGATACCCTCATCCCATCAATTATCTCCTCCTTTTGTGAGAAGTGTTGAGGTAGGGTCGTATCGGTTCCGTTGTCATGATGCCCTCATCCCATGCATTATCTCCTCCTTTTTTGAGAAGTGTTGAGGTAGGGTCGTATCAGTTCTGTTGTCATGATGCACTATTCCCATGCATTACCTCCTCCTTTTTTGAGAAGTGTTGAGGTAGGGTCGTATCGGTTCCGTTGTCATGATGCACTCATCCCATGCATTATCTCCTCCTTTTTTGAGAGTGTTGAGGTAAGGTCGTATCGGTTCCGTTGTCATGATGCCCTCATCCCATGCATTATCTCCTCCTTTTTTGAGAAGTGTTGAGGTAGGGTCGTATCGGTTCCGTTGTCATGATGCACTCATCCCATGCATTATCTCCTCCTTTTTTGAGAAGTGTTGAGGTAGGGTCGTATCGGTTCCGTTGTCATGATGCCCTCATCCCATGCATTATCTCCTCCTTTTTTGAGAAGTGTTGAGGTAGGGTCGTATCGGGTCCGTTGTCATGATGCACTCATCCCATGCATTATCTCCTCCTTTTTTGAGAAGTGTTGAGGTAGGGTCGTATCGGGTCCGTTGTCATGATGCACTCATCCCATGCATTATCTCCTCCTTTTTGAGAAGTGTTTAGGTAGGGTAGTATCGGTTCTGTTGTCATGATGCACTCATTCCATGCATTATCTCCTCCTCTTTTGAGAAGTGTTGAGGTAGGGTCGTATCGGTTCCGTTGTCATGATGCACTATTCCCATGCATTACCTCCTCCTTTTTTGAGAAGTGTTGAGGTAGGGTCGTATCGGTTCCGTTGTCATGATGCACTATTCCCATGCATTACCTCAAGTTCATAAACCAATTAATGTTTTTTAATGAAATTTATTTTTTAGAGGATAGCTAAGGAAGTGCGTTAACTCACGTTTAAAAATACAAGGTGTTTAAAACAAGGTTAGAGAATATATACATAACATATAAAAGTGTATTTTTATGTAAAATTCACAGAGTAAGATGATGAGAGTATTCCAGAATCTATTAACTCAGCCCTTAGGGGTCCATGGGGAATATTTCATCGGGGGGGGGGGGGGGCTTTTCATTTATTTTTCATTATATTTTATAGTAATTTGAAATTGCTGAGTCATATTGTAATTTTATTACGTAATACGTCAAGTTCATAAACCAATTAATGTTTTTTAATGAAATTTATTTTTTAGAGGATAGCTAAGGAAGTGCGTTAACTCACGTTTAAAAACACAATTAAGGTGTTTAAAACAAGGTTAGAGAATATATACATAAGATATAAAAGTGTATTCTTATGTAAAATTCACAGAGTAAGATGATGAGAGTATTCGCGAATCTATTAACCCAGCCCTTAGGGGTCCATGGGGAATATTTCATCGGGGGGGGGGGGGGGGCTTTTCATTTATTTTTCATTATATTTCATAGTAATTTGAAATTGCTGAGTCATATTGTAATTTAATTACGTAATACCTCAAGTTCATAAACGAATTAATGTTTTTTAATGAAATTTATTTTTTAGAGGATAGCTAAGGAAGTGCGTTAACTCACGTTTAAAAACAGAATTAAGGTGTTTAAAATAAGGTTAGAGAATATATACATAACATATAAAAGTGTATTTTTATGTAAAATTCACAGAGTAAGATGATGAGAGTATTCCCGTATCTATTAACCCAGCCCTTAGGGGTCCATGGGGAATATTTCATCGGGGGGGGGGGGGGCTTTTCATTTATTTTTCATTATATTTTATAGTAATTTGAAATTGCTGAGTCACATTGTAATTTAATTACGTAATACCTCAAGTTCATAAACCAATTAATGTTTTTTAATGACATTTATTTTTTAGAGGATAGCTAAGGAAGTGCGTTAACTCACGTTTAAAAACAGAATTAAGGTGTTTAAAACAAGGTTAGAGAATATATACATAAGATATAAAAGTGTATTCTTATGTAAAATTCACAGAGTAAGATGATGAGAGTATTCCCGAATCTATTAACCCAGCCTTTAGAGGTCCATGGGGAATATTTCATCGGGGGGGGGGGGGGGTTCATTTATTTTTAATTATATTTTATAGTAATTTGAAATTGCTGAGTCATATTGTAATTTAATTACGTAATATCTCAAGTTCATA
The DNA here is from genome assembly GCA_963556195.1 of Sepiola atlantica. Lineage (NCBI taxonomy): Eukaryota > Metazoa > Mollusca > Cephalopoda > Sepiida > Sepiolidae > Sepiola > Sepiola atlantica. Next base: position 127,513,948 of record OY744528.1, on the reverse strand, counting down.
AACCAATTAATGTTTTTTAATGAAATTTATTTTTTAGAGGATAGCTAAGGAAGTGCGTTAACTCACGTTTAAAAACACAATTAAATTTTAGGGGTCAGGACAAATTTTTTAGGGGTCAGGCCAAATTTTTTTTTTTTTTTTTTTTTTGAACTTAAAATATTTCTCAGGGTTGTGGGACACTAAAAAAAAAGTTGGTGGGGGGCTGGAGAGATTAGGGGGTCGGGGAAAATTTAAGGGTCAGGCCAAATTTTTTAGGGGTCCGGCCAAATTTTTTTTTTTTCTTTTTTTGAACTTAAAATATTCCTCAGTGTTGTGGGAGAGTGAAAAAAAGTTGGAGGGGGTGGGCTGGAGAGATTCGGGGGTCGGGGAAAATTTTAGGGGTCAGGCCAAATTTTTTTTTTTTTTCTTGAACTTAAAATATTTCTCAGGGTTGTGGGACACAGAAAGAAAAAGTTAGGGGGCGGGGCTGGAGAGATTAGGGGGTCGGGGACAATTTTAGTGGTCAGGCCAAATGTTTAGAGGTCGGGACAAATTTTTTTTTTTTCTTTTTTTTATAACTTAAAATATTTCTCAGGGTTGTGGGACAGTGAAAAAAAGTTGGGGGGGGGGGGGCTGGAGAGATTAGGGGATCGGGGAAAATTTTAGGGGTCAGGCCAAATTTTTTAGGGGTCAGGCCAAATTTTTTTTTTTTTTTTTTTTTTAACTCAAAATATTTCTCATGTTTGGGAGAGTAAAAGAAATTGAGGGGGGCTGGAGAGATAGGGGGGGTCGGAGAAATTTTCAGGGGTCAGGACAAACTTTTAAGTGGTCAGGCCAAAATTTTTTATTTTTTTATTTTTTGAACTAAAAATATTACTCAGGGTGGGCGAGAGTAAAAAAAACTGTTGGGGGGGGGCCTGGAGAGATTGGGGGGGTCGGGGAAATTTTTAGGGGTCAGGACAAACTTTTTATAGGTCGGGCTAAATTTTTTTTGTTTTTTTATTTTTTTAACTAAAAATATTTCTCAGGGTTGGGAGAGAATAAAAAAAAAGTTGGATGGGGGGGTTCTGGAGAGATTGGGGGCTCGGGGAAATGTTTAGAGGTCAGGACAAACTTTTTAGGGGTCGGGCCAAATTTTTTTATTTTTGGAACTAAAAATATTACTCAGGGTTGGGCGAGAGTAAAAAAAAGTTGGGGGGCCTGGAGAGATTGGGGGGGTCGTGGAAATTTTTAGCGGCGATATAAACGTATTTACCATTCGCACCGGAGCGGCGATAGGTACCTATTTAGCATTCGCACCACGGCGGCAATAGGTACGTATTTAGCATTCAGCGGTGGCGATAGGAACGTATATAGCATGTGCACATGGGATGCCATAAGTACGAATATAGCATGCGCACCGGGAGTGTAAAAATAAAAATTGGGGGGGGGGCAACATTTTTTTCTTTTTCTTTTATCTTTTTCATTGAAAATATTTATATGTATGGGGCAGGATGAAAAAAAAAATTTTCGGGGCGGGGGGCTAAAAAAATTTTTTTTTTTTTTTTTTTTTTTTTAAACTAAAAATATTTCTATGTATGGGGGGAACAAAAATTTTTTGGGGCTGATCAAAAAATTTTCTTTTTTTTATTTCTTTTAAATTAAAAATATTTCTAAGTATGTGGGAGGATGGAAAAAAAATTTTCGTGGGGGGAGGCAAAAAAATGTCTTTTTTTCTGTTTTTAACTAAAATTATTTATATTTATGATAGTGACACAGGTACGAATATATTATGCGCACCAGGCCGGCGATAGGTTTATATATAGTATGTGCACTGGGGTGGCATAGGTACGTATATAGTAGTGTATAGGGGTGGCGATAGTTACGTATTTAGCATTCGCCCTGGGGTTGCGATAGGTACGTATTCAGCATTCGCACCGGGGCAGCGATATGTACATATTTAGTATTCACACTGGGGCAGTGATAGGTACATATGGTGTATGCACACCGGGGCGGCAATATGTACGTATTTAGCATTCACCCCTGGGCGGAGATAGGTACTTATTTAGCATTCAGCGGTGGCGATAGGTACGTATATAGCATGTGCACATGGGCGACAATAAGTATGTATATAGTATGCGCACGGGGACGGTGATAGGCATGTATTTAGCATGTGCACTGGGGCAGCGATCGGTTCATATATAGCACGTGCACCGGAGCGGTGATAGGTACGTATATAGCACGCGCACCGGGGCGGCGAAAGGTACGTATTTAAAATTCACACCGGGGCGGCGATAGGTACGTATATAGCACGCGCACCGGGGCGGCGAAAGGTACGTATTTAAAATTCACACTGGGGCGGCGATAGGTACGTATTTAGCATTCACACCGGGGCGGCGATAGGTACGTATTTAGCATTCACACCGGGGAGGCGATAGATACGTATTTAGCATTCACACCGGGGCGGCGATAGGTATGTATTTAGCATTCACACCGGGGCGGCGATAGGTATGTATTTAGCATTCGCACCAGGGTGGCGATATGTACATATTTAACTTCCGACCCGGGGCGGCGATAGGTACGTATTTAGAATTCGCACCGGGGCGGCGATAGGTACATATTTAGAATTCACACCGGGGCGGCGATAGGTATGTATTTAGCATTCGCACCGGGGCAGCGATTAGAACCTATTTAGCTTCCACACCGGGGCGGCTATAGGTACGTATTCAGAATTCAGGGGTGGCGATTGCTACGTATATAGCATGTACACATGGGCAGCAATAAGTACGTACATAGCATGCGCTCTGCGGCGGCGATCAGTACATATATAGCACGCGCACCGGGGCGGCGATAGGTACGTATATAGCACGCGCACCGGGGCGGCGATAGGTACGTATATAGCACATGCACCGGAACGGCGAAAGGTATGTATTTCGCATTCGCACTGGGGCGGCTATAGGTATTTATTTAGCATTCGCACCGGGCCGGCGATAGGTACGTATTTAGCATTCGCACCAAAGTGGCGATAGGTACGTATTTAGCATTCGCACGAAAGCACCAATATGTACATATTAATTATTTGCACTAGGGCAGCAATAGGTACTTATGTAGCATGCACACCGGGGCGGCGATAGGTACTATTTAGCTTTCGCACCGAGGCGGCGATAGGTACTTAATAGTATCTGCACTGGGGCGGCGATAGGTACGTATATAGTATGTGCACTGGGGCAGAGATAAGTACCTATATAGAAGGCGCAGATAGAGGTGTTACTTTTTATAGAAATATGTCATACTATTGCCCTGGCCAACGTAGGAGAAATGGTGGGGAAGAAACAGCTTTCGCAAAAGGCAAAATTAGAAAGTAGCGGTGAAATGGGGCGACCAGGGAAGAGAAAGGTAGAAAGATAAAGAGACGGCTATAGAGAAAGGGGGGGGGGGAAATAGAAGTTTGTATATAAAGATGTTACACACACGATTTTTCTTCAATTATATGTTTTTATGACCCCGAGCAACGCCGGGTAGCCCCGCTAGTCTATTATATAAACGTCACCTGTCTGTATGTATGTATGTATGTATGTATGTAAAGCTTCTCCTCCGAAAGTACCTAACAAACGGTCACACGGGTGACATCATTCCGACCGGCCAGCCCAGGCGCGTGTAATATCTCAGAACCGGAAAAAAAAATTGACTCTTCCGGGGTCGACTGAGCACTTTTCTCCAATGGGGGGTGGCTTTTAACTCCATTTTTCAACGTTGTTTAGTACTAATTTAAGAATAAATCAATGCTATCATGTATAATTTGAAAAATAATGCAAAGTCACGATAAACCAGAAATGACGTCAGAGAGTGGCAGGAAGAAATTCACTCACACTACAACCATTTTTTCCTTTCTTTCTTTTTTCCCTCTCACTCCCACACTTTCTTTCTTAATTATTAATAGACGCTAATATTCCTCCCCCCTCCCTTCCTATGGCCGTTCTGTTATCATGATAGGCATTACCTCCTCCTTTCAGGCCAAATTGGGGGGGGGGTCGGCATTCGCCGGTGTAAGCGCCTCAGGCAAAATTTGGGGTAGAGGGGAGTATCGGTATTCGCCGGTGGGACGCCTCAGGCCAAATTTGGGGAGGGGGAGTGTCGGCATTCGCCGGTGGGGCGCCTCAGGCGAAATTTTGGAGTGGGGGAGAGTCGGCATTCGCCGGTGTGAGTGACTCAAGCGAAATTTAGGGGCGGGGGAGTGTCGACATTCGCCGGTGTGAGCGCTTCAGGCCAAATTTTGGGGAGAGGGGAGTATCGGTATTCGCCGGTGGGGCTCCTCAGGCGAAATTCGGGGGAGGAGGAGGGTCGGCATTCGCCGGTGGGGCGCCTCAGGCCAAATCTGGGGAGGAGGAATGTCGGCATTCGCCGGTATGAGCGCCTCAGGCCAAATCTGGGGAGTGTCAGCATTCGGCGGTGGAGAGCCTCAGGCCAAATTTGGGGAGGGGGGAGTGTCGGCATTCGCCGGTGGGGCGCCTCAGGCGAAATCTGGGGATGGGGAATGTCGGCATTCGCCGGTGTGAGCGCCTCAGGCGAAATTTGGGGGAGGGGGAGTGTCAGCATTCGGTGGTAGGGCGCCTCAGGCCAAATTTGGGGAGGGGGAATGTCGGCATTCGCCGGTGGGGCGCCTCAGGCGAAATCTGGGGATGGGGAGTGTCGGCATTCGGTGGTAGGGCGCCTCAGGCCAAATTTGGGGAGGGGGAATGTCGGCATTCGCCAGTATGAGCGCCTCAGGTCAAATTTGGGGAGGGGGAGTGTCGGCATTCGCCGATGTGAGCGCCTCAGGCCAAATTTTGGGGAGGGGAGTATTCGTCAGTGAGAGAGAGATCCCGACCATGGGAGCTTATCAGCCTGTACTTTAGGGGAGAGGAAGGTCGCCACAGGAAAAGGGATTAAAAAATAAAATGATAATCTGATTTTTGATTCGACATTGTAAGATCGACACCTATCGGATAGGACTAGATAATACACTTGATCTCAAGGCAATAAAATGCCGAAACAGATACTACACGTTGATCTTAGCCTAAAGGCCAAGAAAGCGCCCGAAATTCAAAATGTTTATGTATTTACTGGAGTATTTATAACCAATATACAACAGTACAGCGGTCTATCCACTAGACACTGTTCAAATTACATTAATAAATTAACAAGTAATAATAACTATGATTTTCTTTGAACAAACATTGTATAATACTATTCAACAAATTCTTACATGAGTTTTGATGATCAACAAAGAATTTTAGACTCCCCTATGCCGTTTTTCTCTAATTCAACATAGCTTTTATACGCTATTTTTTAAACCGAAAATGACATTAATGTAGTATCTGTTTAGTATTAGTGTAGTATCTTTTTTGATTTACGATGGATACCCATCGTGCACCCCATGGACTGGTATCGTCTTGGCCTTCAGGGCTTCATTCCACCGGTCTATGGGTCTGTCCTGTGCAGTTCTAGGAGGTGCACCCTCCCAGGCTTTGCCTCCCCTCTTTGGGGAGGAGTAAGTTTATTGCTTACTGCCTGAAGCGCCCTACCGGGGAATCCCGACAGAGCTGCCCAGGCAATTTTTAATGGCCAGAGTGCTCACCTTCTCAGGCGCTGGCTTTTCAAGTACCACTTGAAATTATTTGTTAGAGGATAGCTAAGGAAGAACGATAACTCACGTTTAAAAACACAATTTAGCTTTTTACAACGAGGTTAGAGAATATACATAACATATAAAAGTGTATTCTCATGTAAAATTCACAGAGTAAGAGTATTCCCGAATCTATAAACTTACCACTTAGGGGTCCATCAGGGTGGGGGGACTTTTCAGTTATTTTTCATTATATTTTATAGTAATTTGAAATTGCTGAGTCATATTGTAATTTAATTACGTAATACCTCAAGTTCATAAAACAATGAAATTTATTTGTTAGAGGATAGCTAAGGAAGAACGATAACTCATGTTAAAAACACAATTTAGGTTTCTACAGAATAAAGACAATGGGTGCTTCTCCAGTATAGGGACCAGATGTGCTTTTACAACATAGGACCCAGCACCGAGGGTGCTTCTACAATATAGGACCCGTAGGCTTATGTAGAATAGGGACCATGGGTGCTTCTGCAGTATAGATGCCAGGGGCCCTTCTACAGGATGTAAAAAAATTTTCTTGGGGGAGCAAAAAAAATGTATTTTTTTCTTTTCTTAACTAAAAATATTTATATTTATGATAGTGACAATACATGAATGAACACTATTTTGTATTTCTGACACGACAGGGGCGTATTAATATGAGTTCTTAGGTATGCGAACTACGCTGGAGATAGGTACATATACAGTATGTGTGCCCTTGCAGAGATAGGTAAGTATATAGTATGCGCACCACAGCGGCGATAGGTACTAATATAGTATGCGCACTGGGCCGGCAGTAGGTATATATATAGTATGTGCACTGGGGTGGCAATAGGTACATATATAGTAGTGCATAGCGGTGGCGATAGGTATGTATTTAGCATTCGCACCGGGTCGGCGATATGTACATATTTAGTATTTGCACTGGGGAAGCGATAGGTACATATGTAGTATGCACACCGGGTCGGCAATAGGTACATATATAGCATGTGCACATGGGCGGCAATAAGTACGTATATAGCATGCACACCGGGGCGGTGATAGGTACATATATAGAACGGGCACCGAGGCAGCAAAAGGTACGTATTTAGCATTCGCACCGGGGCGGCGATAGGTACTTATATAGTATCTGCACCGGGGTTGCGATAGGTATGTATATATTATGTGCACTGGGGCGGCGATAGGTATGTATATAGTATGCGCCCTGGTGTGGTGATAGATTCGTATATAGTATGAACACCGGAGTGGATATAAGTACCTATATAGCAGGCGCAGACAGAGGTGGTACTTTTTATATAAATATGTCATACTATTGCCCTGGGAAACGTAGGCTTTCGCAAAAGACAAAATGAGTAAGTAGCGGTGAAATAGGGCGACCAGGGAAGAAAAAAGTAGAAAGATAATAAGACGGCTATAGAGAGAGGGAGAGAAATAGAAGTTTCAATATAGAGATGTTACACAGACGATTTTTCTTGTTGGGTTAGCACTTTTTATGGTTAGGTCACTACGTTTATTTGTCGCGTCACCACTTTTTATTGCAGAGTCACCACTTTTATTGTTGGGTAACCACTTTTTATGGTTGGGTCACTACGTTTTATTGTTGGCTCACCACTTTTTTTGGTTGGGTCACAACGTTTTATTGTTGGCTCACCACTTTTATTGTTAGTCACCAATTTTTATGGTTGGGTCACCACTTTTTCTTGCTGGGTCACAACGTTTTATTGTTGGGTAACCACTTTTTATTGCTGGGTCACTACGTTTCATTGTTAGGTCACTACGATTTATGGTTAGGTAACTACGTTTTATTGTTGGGTCACCACTTTTTATCGTTGGGTCACTACGTCTTATTGTTGGGTCACCACATTTTATGGTTTGGTCAGTACGTTTTATTGTTGGGTCAGTACGTTTTATTGTTGGGTCACTACGATTTATTGTTAGGTCACCACTTTTTATTGTTGGGTCACCACGTTTTATTGCTGGGTCACTACGTATTATTGTTGGGTCACCACTTTTTATGGTTGGGTCACTACGTTTTATGGTTGGGTAACCATTTTTTATGGTTGGGTCACTACGTTTCATTGTTGGGTCACTACGATTTATGGTTAGGTCACTACGTTTTATTGTTGGGTCACCACTTTTTATTGCTGGGTCACCACTTTTTATTGTTGGGTCACTACGTTTTAATGTTAGGTCACCACGTTTTATTGCTGGATCACTAAGTTTTATTGTTGGGTCACCACTATTTATGGTTGGGTCACTACGTTTTATGGTTGGGTCACCACTTTTTATGGTTTGGTCACTACGTTTTATTGTTTGGTCACTACGTTTTATTGTTGGGTCACTACGTTTTATGGTTACGTCACTACGTTTTATGGTTGGGTCACCAAGTTTTATTGTTTAGTTACTACGTTTTATGGTTTGGGCCACTACGTTTTATTGTTGGGTCACAACTTTTTATGGTTGGGTCACTACGTTTCATGGTTATATCACTACGTTTTATTGCTGGGTCACCACTTTTTTTAGTTGGGTCACTACGTTTTATTGTTGGGTCACTACGTTTTATTGTTAGGTCACGATTTTATTGTTGGGTCACCACTTTTTATTGTTGGGTCACTACGTTTTAATGTTAAGTCACCACGTTTTATTGCTGGGTCACTACGTTTTATTGTTAGGTCACCACTTTTTATGGTTAGGTCACTACGTTTTATTGTTGGGTCACAACTTTTTATTGCTGGGTCACCACTTTTATTTTTAGTCACCACTTTTTATGGTTGGGTCACCAATTTTTCTTGCTGGGTCACTACGTTTTATTGTTGTGTAACCATTTTTTATTGCTGGTTACTACGTTTCATTGTTAGGTCACTACGATTTATGGTTAGGTCACTACGTTTTATTGTTGGGTCACCACTTTTTATGGTTGACCCAACCGGTCACTACGTTTTATTGTTGGGTCAACACATTTTATGGTTGGTCACTACGTTTTATGGTTGGGTCACTACATTTTATTGATGGGTCACTACTTTTTATGGTTTAATCACTATGTTTTATCGTTGGGTCACCACTTTTTTTGGCTGGGTCACACCTTTTATTGTTGGGTCACCACTTTTTATGGTTGGGTCACTACGTTATATTATTGGGTCACCACATTTTTTGGTTGGGTCACTACGTTTTATGGTCAAGTCACTACGTTTTATGGTTAGGTCACCACTTTTTATTGTTGAGTCACGATTTTATTGTTGGGTCACCACTTTATTGTTGGGTCACCACTTTTTATTGTTTACTCACTACGTTTTATTGCCGGGTCACTACGTTTTATTGTTGGGTCACCACTTTTTATGGTTGGTCACTACGTTTTATTGTTGAGTCACTACGTTTTATTGTTGGGTCACTACGTTTTATGGTTAGGTCACTACGTTTTATTGTTGGGTAACTACGATTTATGGTAAGGTCACTACGTTTTATTGTTGGGTCACCACTTTTTATGGTTGGGTCACTACATTTTATCGTTGGGTCACTACGTTTATTGTTGGGTCACCACTTGTTTTGGTTGGGTCACTACGTTTTATCGTTGGGTCACCACTTTTTTTTGCTGGGTCACACCTTTTATTGTTGGGTCACCACTTTTTATGGTTGGGTCACTACGTTTTATTATTGGGTCACCACATTTTTTGGTTGGGTCACTACATTTTATGGTAAAGTCACTAATTTTTATGGTTGGGTCACCGCATTATTTGGTTGGGTCACTACGTTTTATTTTTTGGTCACTATGTTTTGTGGTTAGGTCACTACGTTATATTGTTGGGTCAGCACTTTTTATGGTTTAATCACTATGTTTTATCGTTGGGTCACCACTTTTTATTGCTGGGTAACCACTTTTCTTGTTGGGTCACCACTTTATTGTTGGGTCACCACTTTATTGTTGGGTCACTACGTTTTAATGTTGGGTCACCACGTTTTATTGCTGGGTCACCACTTTATTGTTGGGTCACTACGTTTTAATGTTGGGTCACCACGTTTTATTGCTGGGTCACTACGTTTTATTGTAAGGTCACTACTTTTTATGGTTGGGTCACTACGTTTTATGGTTTGGTAACCACTTTTTATTGTTGGGTCACCACTTTTTTGGTTAGGTCACCACTTTATTGTTAGGTCACCACTTTATTGTTAGGTCACCACTTTTTTGGTTGGGTCACCACGTTTTATTGCTGGGTCCATCCTTTTTTGGTTGGGTCACCACGATTTATGGTTTGGTCACTACTTTTTATGGTTTAAACACTATGTTTTATCGTTGGGTCAAAACTTTTTATTGCTGGGTCACCACTTTTTATGGTTGGGTCACTACGTTTAATTGTTGGGTCACCACATTTTTTGGTTGGGTCACTACGTTTTATTGTTTGGTCACTACGTTTTATTGTTGGGTCACCACTTTTTTTGGTTGGGTTTCCACTTTTATTGTTGGGTCACCACTTTTTATGGTTGGGTCACTACGTTTTATTGTTGCGTCCATACGTTTTATCGTTGGGTCACCACTTTTTATTGCTGGGTCACCACGTTTTTGGTTGGGTCACCACTTTATTGTTAGGTCACCACTTTTTTGGTTGGGTCACCACGTTTTATTGCTGGGTCCCTCCTTTTTTGGTTGGGTCACCACGTTTTATTGCTGGATGACCACTTTTTATTGCTGGGTCACTACGTTTTATTGTTTGGTCACTACGATTTATGGTTTGGTCACTACTTTTTATGGTTTAAACACTATGTTTTATCGTGGGTCACAACTTTTTATTGCTGGGTCACCACTTTTTATGGTTGGGTCACTACGTTTAATTGTTGGGTCACCACATTTTTTGGTTGGGTCACTACGTTTTATTGTTGGGTCGCCACTTTTCATGGTTGGGTTCCCACTATTATTGTTGGGTCACCACTTTTTTTGGCTGGGTCACACCTTTTATTGTTGCGTCACTCTGTTTTATCGTTGGGTCACCACTTTTTATTGCTGGGTCACCACTTTTTATGGTTGGTCACTACGTTTTATGGTAAAGTCACTACGTTTTATTGTTGGGTCACCACTTTTTTTGCTTGGGTCACTACGTTTTATTGTTGGGTCACCACTTTTTATGGTTTGGTCACTACGTTTTATGGTTGGGTTACCACTTTTTATTGTTGGGTCACCACATTTTTTTGTTGGGTCACTATGTGTTATGGTTAGGTCCCTACGTTTTATGGTTAGGTCACTACTTTTTATTGCTGGGTCACCACTTTTTTGGTTGGGTCACCACTTTATTGTTAGGTCACCACTTTTTTGGTTGGGTCACCACGTTTTATTGCTGGGTCCCTCCATTTTTGGTTGGGTCACCACGTTTTATTGCTGGGTCACCACGTTTTATTGCTGGGTCACTATGTTTTATGGTTGGGTCACTACGTTTTATTGTTGGGTCACTACGATTTATGGTTTGGTCACTACTTTTTATGGTTTAAACACTATGTTTTATCGTTGGGTCACAACTTTTTATTGCTGGGTCACCACTTTTTATGGTTGGGTCACTACGTTTAATTGTTGGGTCACCATATTTTTTGGTTGGGTCACTACGTTTTATTGTTTGGTCACTACGTTTTATGGTTAGGTCACTACGTTTTATTGTTGGGTCACCACTTTTTATTATTGGGTCACCACTTTTATTGTTGGGTCACCACTTTTTATGGTTGGGTCACTACGTTTTATTGTTGGGTCACCACATTTTTTTGGTTGGGTAACTACGTTTTATTGTTTGGTCACTACGTTGTATGGTTAGGTCACTACGTTTTATTGTTGGGTCACTACATTTTATTGTTTAGTCAATACGTTTTTGTGTTGGGTCACCACTTTTTATGGTTGGGTCACTACGTTTTATTGTTGCGTCACTACGTTTTATCGTTGGGTCACCACTTTTTATTGCTGGGTCACCACTTTTTATGGTTGGGTCATTACGTTTTATGGTAAAGTCACTCAGTTTTATTGTTGGGTCACCACTTTTTTTGCTTGGGTCACTACGTTTTATTGTTGGGTCACCACTTTATTTTTGGTTCACCACTTTTTATTGTTGGGTCACTACGTTTTAATGTTGGGTCACCACGTTTTATTGCTGGGTCACTACGTTTTATTGTTAGGTCACCACTTTTTATGGTTGGGTCACTACGTTTTATGGTTGGGTCACCACTTTTAATTGTTGGGTCACCACTTTTTATGGTTGGGTCACTACGTTTTATTGTTGGGTCACCACATTTTTTGGTTTTATGTTTTTTTACGTTTTATGGTTAGGTCACTACGTTTTATGGTTAGATCACTACTTTTTATTGCTGGGTCACCACTTTTATTGTTGGGTCACAACTTTTTTGGTTGGGTCACCCGTTTTTTGGTTGGGTCACCACGTTTTATTGCTGGGTCACCACCTTTTATTGCTGGGTTACTACGTTTTATGGTTGGTCACTACGTTTTATTCTTGGGTCACTACGATTTATGGTTAAGTCACTACTTTTTATGGTTTAAACACTATGTTTTATCGCTGGGTCACCACTTTTATTGTTGGGTCACTACGTTTTATTGTTGGGTCACCACATTTTTTAGTTGGGTCACTACGTTTTATTGTTTGGTCACTACGTTTTATGGTTAGGTCACCACTTTTTATGGTTGGGTCACTACGTTTTATTGCTGGGTCTCCACTTTTTATTGTTGGGTAACCACTTTTTTGGTTGGGTCACTACGTTTTTAATTGCTGGGTCACCACTTTTTTGCTGGGTCACAACTTTATTGTTGTGTCACTACTTTTTATTGTTGGATCACTACGTTTTATTGCTGGGTCACCTGTTGTATTCTGGGTCACCACTTTTTATTGTTGGGTCACGATTTTATTGTTAGGTCACCACTGTTTATTGTTAGGTCACCACTTTTTTGGTTGGTTCACCACGTTGTATTGTTGGGTCACCACTTTTTTGGTTGGCTCACCACGTTTTATTGCTGGGTCACCACTTTTTATTGCTGGGTCACTACGTTTTATGGTTGGGTAACTACGTTTTATTGTTGGGTCACTACGATTTATGGTTAGGTCACTACTTTTTATGGTTTAAACACTATGTTTTATCGTTGGGTCACAACTTTTTATTGCTGGGTCACCACTTTTTATGGTTGGGTCACTACGTTTAATTGTTGGGTCACAACATTTTTTGGTTGGGTCACGACGTTTTATTGTTTGGTGACTACGTTTTATGGTTAGGTCACTACGTTTTATTGTTGGATCACCACTTTTTATAGTTGGGTCACTACGTTTTATTGTTGGGTCACTACGTTTTATTGCTGAGTCACCACTTTTTATTGTTGGGTCACTACGTTTTTATGTTGGGTCACTACGTTTTATGGTTGGGTCACTACGTTTTATTGTTGGGTCACTACGATTTATGGTTAGGTCACTACGTTTTATTGTTGGGTCACCACTTTTTATTGTTGGGTCACCCCTTTTTATGGTTTAATCACTATGTTTTATTGTTGGGTCACCACTTTTTATTGCTGGGTCAGCACTTTTATTTTTGGGTCACCACTTTTTATGGTTGGGTCACTACCTTTTATTTTTGGGTCACCACATTTTTTGGTTGGGTAACTACGTGTTATTGTTTGGTCACTACGTTTTGTGGTTAGGTCACTACGTTATATTGTTGGGTCACCACTTTTTATGGTTTAATCACTATGTTTTATCGTTGGGTCACCACTTTTTATTGCTGGGTAACCACTTTTCTTGTTGGGTCACCAATTTTTATGGTTGGTCACTACGTTTTATTGTTGGGCTACTACGTTTTATTGCTGAGTCACCACTTTTTATGGTTGGTCACGATTTTATTGTTGGGTCACCACTTTTTATTGTTGGGTCACCACTTTTTGGGTTGGGTCAACACGTTTTATTGCTGGGTCACTACGTTTTATTGCTGGGTCACCACTTTTTATTGCTGGGTCACTACGTTTTATTGTTGGGTCACCACTTTTTAATGTTGGGTCATTACGTTTTATTGTTGCGTCACTAAGATTTGTGGTTAGGTCACTACGTTTTATTGTTGGGTCACATCTTTTTATGGTTTAATCACTATGTTTTATCGTTGGGTAACCACTTTTCATTGCTCAGTCACCACCATTATTGTTGGGTCACCACTTTTTATGGTTGGGTCACTACGTTTTATTGTTGGGTCACCACATTTTTTGGTTGGGTCACTACGTGTTATTGTTTAGGTAACCACTTTTTATGGTTGGGTCACTAGGTTTTATTGCTGGCTCACCACTTTTTATTGTTGTCACGATTTTATTGTTGGGTCACCACGTTTTATTGCTGGGTCACCTCGTTTTATTGCTGGGTCACCACTTTTATTTGCTGGGTCACTACGTTTTATTGTAGGGTCACAACCTTTTATGGTTGGGTCACTACGTTTTATGGTTGGGTCACTACGTTTTATGGTTGGGTCACTATGTTTTATGGTTAGGTCACTACGTTTTATTGTTGGGTCACCACTTGTTATTGCTGGGTCACCACTTTTTATTGCTGGGTCACCACTTTTTATTGCTGGGTCACTACTTTTTATTGTTGGGTCACTACGATTTATGGTTAGATCACCACGTTTTATTGTTGGGTGACCACTTTTTATTGTTGGGTCACCACTTTTTATTGTTGGATCACCACTTCTTATTGCTGAGTCACAACTTTTATCGTTGAGTCACCACGTTTTATTGATGGGTCACCACTTTTTATTGTTGGGTCACTACGTTTTATGGTGGGGTCAGTACGTTTTATTGTTGGGTCACCACTTTATTGTTGGGTCACAACTTTTTATTGTTGGGTCACCATATTTTATTGTTGGTCACCACGTTTTAATGTTTGTTCACCACGTTTTATTGCTGGGTCACTACGTTTTATTGTTGGGTCACCACTTATTATGGTTGGTCACTACGTTTTATGGTTGGGTAACCAAATTTCATTATTGGGTCACTACGTTTCATTTTTGGGTCACTACCATTTATGGTAAGGTCACTACGTTTTATTGTTGGGTCACCACTTCTTATTACTAGGTCACCACTTTTTATTGCTGGGTCACCACTTTTTATTGTTGGGTCACCACTTTAATTGTTGGGTCACTACTTTTTAATGTTGGTCACTACGTTTTATTGCTGGGTCACCACTTTACGGTTGAGTCACCACTTTTTATTGCTGGGTCACTAAGTTTTATTGTTGGGTCACTGAGTTTTATTGTTGGTCACCACTGTATTGTTGGTCACCACTTATTATTGTTGGGTCACAACTTTTTAATGTTGGGTCACCACTTTTTATTGCTTGGTCACTACGATTTATTGTTGGGTCACTACGATTTATGGTTAGATCACCACGTTTTATTGTTGGGTCACCACTTTTTATTGTTGGGTCACCACTTTATTGTTTGGTCACCACTTTTCATTGTTGGTCACCCCGTTTTAATGTTGGGTCACATCGTTTTATTGCTGGGTCACCACTTTTTATTGTTGAGTCACCACTTTTTATGGTTGGGTCACTACGTTTTATTGTTGGGTCACCACTTTTTATGGTTGGGTCACCACTTTTTATGGTTGGGTCACTACGTTTTATGGTTGGGTCCTAAATTTTTATGGTTGGCTCACTACGTTTTATTGTTGGGTCACTACGTTTTATGGTTAGGTCACTACGTTTTATTGTTGGATCACCACTTTTTATGGTTGAGTCACTACGGGTTATGGTTAAGTCACTACGTTTTATTGTTGGGTCACCACTTTTTATGGTTTAATCATATTAAATAACGTCGACATAAGTAAAGTAAGAATACAAATAATTATGCTCCACCAATTTGTTCATTAATATTTATATACATATTAAATAACGTCGACACAAGTAAAGAAAGAAGAGAAATTATTATGCTTTGCCATTGTTTTCACTTATAGTTGTATACATGTTAAATTACATGTCAATAAGTAAAGTAAGAACAGAAATAATTATGCTCTGCCATTGTTTTCACTAATATTTGTATACATGTTAAATAACGTCTCAAGAAGAGAAATAATTATGCTCCCCCACTGTTTCACTAATATTGTTATACATATTAAATAACGTCTCAATAAGAATAGTAAGAAGAGAAATATTTATGCTCCTCCATTGTTTTCACTAATATTTGTATACATTTTAAATAACGTCTCAATAAGTAAGTAAGAGTATAATTATGCTCCACTACTGTTTTCACTAATATTTGTATACATATTAAATAACGTCTCAATAAGTAAAGTGCTTCTAAAGTATAACGGTCCCTAGAAATATTGGTGCTTCTAAAGTATAATGGTCCCCAGGAATGTTGGTGCTTCTAAAGTA
This sequence comes from Sepiola atlantica, assembly GCA_963556195.1. Classification (NCBI taxonomy): domain Eukaryota; kingdom Metazoa; phylum Mollusca; class Cephalopoda; order Sepiida; family Sepiolidae; genus Sepiola; species Sepiola atlantica. Next base: position 127,497,967 of record OY744528.1, on the reverse strand, counting down.
TAACGGTCTACAGGAATGTTGGTGCTTCTAAAGTATAAGTCCCTAGAAATATAGGTGCTTCTAAAGTTTGACGGCCGCCCCCAGTAATGTTGGTGCTTTTTAAGTATAACGGTCTCTAGAAATATTGGTGTTTCGGGCCAAATTTTTTTTCTTTTTTTGAACTTAAAATATTTCTCACGGTTGGGGGAGAGTGAAAAATTAGTTAGGATGAGGGGCTGGAGAGATTGAGGGGTCAGGGAAAATTTTAGGGGCCAGGCCGAACTTTTTAGGGGTCAGGCCAAATTTTTTTCTTTTTGTTTGTTTTGAACTCAAAATATTTCTCAGGGTTGGGGGAGAGTGAAAAATTAGTTGGGATGGGGGCTGGAGAGATTGTGGGGTCGGGAAAAATTTTAGGGGTCAGGCCAAATTTTTTTGTTTTTTTTTAACTCAAAATATTTCTCAGCGTTGGGGGAGATTAAAACAAAATTGGGGGGTGCGGCTTGAGATATTAGGGGTAGGGGAACATTGTAGGGGTCGGGCCAAACTTTTTAGGGGGTCGGGCGAAATTTTTTTGTTCTTTTGAACTTAAAATATTTCGTAGGTAAGTATATAGTATGCACACCAGGGCGGCGATACATACGAATATAGTATGCGCAGCGGGGCGGCGATAGGTATATATATAGTATGTGCACCGGGGTTGCAATAGGTACGTGTATAGTAGTGCATAGAGGTGGCGATAGGTACTATATACCATGTGCACAGGGATGGCAGTAAGTATGTATATAGAATGCGCACCAGGGCGGTGATAGATATATATTTAGCATGCGCTCCAAGGCGGCGATCAGTACGTATATAGCACGCACACCAGGGAGGCGATAGGTACGTATTTAGCATGCACACTGGGGCGGTGATAGGAACATATTTAGCATTCACATCAGGCCGGCGATAGAGACGTATTTAGCATTTGCACCGGGGCGGCGATAGTTACGTTGTAGCATCCCCAACGGGGCGGCAATAGGTACGTATGCAGCATTCGCACTGGGACAGCGATAGGTACGTATGTAGCATTTACACCGGGGCAGCGATAGGTACTTGTGTAGTAGGCATACCGGGGCGGCAATAGGTACTTATATAGTATCTGCCCCGGGGCGGCGATAGGTACGTATATTGTATGTGCACCGGGGTGGGGATAGATATGTATATAGTATGAACACCGGAGCGGAGATAAGTACTTATATAGAAGGCGCAGATAGATGTGGTACTTTTTATAGAAATATGTCATACTATTGCCATGGGCAACGTAGGAGAAATGGTGGGGAAGAAGCATCTTTTGCAAAAGGCAAAATTAGAAAGTAGCGGTGAAATGGTGCGACCAGGGAAGAGAAAGGTAGAAAGGTAAGGAGACGGCTATAGAAGAGGGGGAGAAATAGAAGTTTGAATATAAAGATGTTACACACGCGATTTTTCTTCAATTATATGTCATTATGACCCCGAGCAACGCCGGGTAGCCCCGCTAGTCTTATCTTATATTATATAAATCCCACCTGTCTGTATGTATGTATGTATGTATGTATGTATGTAAAGCTTTTCCTCCGAAAGTACCCAACAAACGGTCACACGGGTAGCATCATTCCGACCGGCCAGCCCAGGCGCGTCTAATATCTCGGAACCGGAAAAAAAAATTGACTCTTCCAGGGTCGACTGAGCACTTTTCTCCAATGGGGGGTGGCTTTTAACTCGATTTTTCAACGTTGTTTAGTACTAATTTAAGAATAAATCAATGCAATCATGTATTATTTGAAAAATAATGCAAAGTCACGATAAATTCACTGACACTACAACCCTTTCTTTCTTCCTTTCTTCTTTCCCTCTCACTCCCACCCTTTCTACCTTTCTTTCTTAATTATAAATAGACAATAATATTCCTTCCCCCGCCCTTCCTCACTATGGCCGTTCTGTTATCATGATATAATCCTTCCAGGCATTACCTCCTCATTTCAGGCGAAATGAGGGGGGGGGGGGGTGCGGCATTCGCCGTTGGGGCGCCTCATGCCAAATTTAGGGAGGGAGAGTGTTGGCATTCGCCGGTGTGAGCGCCTCAGGCACAATTTGGAAGAAGGGGGGGATACCTAAGTAATTTCAGTAGTGCTCAGGAGGGGTCCTTGATATTCAAAGTACTCGGCGTTGTCCAGGAGAAAAGTGCTCAATAACCTAGATAGAGCTACTGTAGTGATAGGTTTGGATAATATTTTAACGTCATCTTCGTTCCCCTTTGGACTATGTTGCATATGACAAGGACGTAGGATACCTAAGTGATTTCAGTAGTGCTCAGGAGGCCTCTTTGATTTTCAAAGTACTCGGCGTTGTCCAGGAGAAAAGTGCTCAATATCCTAGATAGAGCTACTGTAGTGATAGGTTTGGAAAATATTTTAACGCCATCTCTGTTCCCCTTTGGACTATTTTGCAGATCAAGAGACAGGATACCAAAGTGATTTCAGTAGTGCTCAGGAGGCCTCCTTGACTTTCAAGTACTCGGCGTTGTCCGGGAGAAAAGTGCTCAATGTCTTAGATAGAGCTACTGTAGTGATAGGTTTGGATAATATTTTAACAGCATCTACGCTGAAAAGGATCGGGGGAATCGATAAGAGTAATTTCATTAGTGCTAAGAAGGCCTCCTTGATTTTAAAAGTACTCGGCGTTGTCCGGGAGAAAAGTGCTCAATATCCTAGATAGAGCTACTGTAGTGATAGGTTTGGAAAATATTTTAACGTCATCTTCGTTCCCCTTTGGACTATTTTGCAGATCAGGAGAGAGGATACCTAAGTGATTTCAGTAGTTCTCAGGAGGCGTCCTCGATTTTCAAAGTACTCGGCGTTGTCCGGGAGAAAAGTGCTCAATGTCTTAGATAGAGCTACTGTAGTGATAGGTTTGGATAATATTTTAACAGCATCTATGCTGAAAAAGATTAGGCAATCAATAAGAGTGATTTCATTAGTGCTCATGAGACCTCCTTGATTTTCAAATTACCTGGCGTTGTCCGGGAGAAAAGTGCTCAATATCTTAGATAGAGCTACTGTAGTGATAGGTTTGGAAAATATTTTAACGCAATCTTCGTTCCCCTTTAGACTATTTTGCAGATGAAAAAGAGGGAGGATATCTAAGTGATTTCAGTAGTGCTCAGGAGGCCTCCTTGACTTTAAAAGTACTCGGCGTTGTCCGGGAGAAAAGTGCTCAATGTCTTAGATAGAGCTACTGTAGTGATAGGTTTGGATAATATTTTAACAGCATCTATGCTGAAAAGGATGAGGGAATCGATAAGAGTAATTTCAGTAGTGCTAAGGAGGCCTCCTTGATTTTAAAAGTACTCGGCGTTGTCCGGGAGAAAAGTGCTCAATATCCTAGATAGAGCTACTGTAGTGATAGGTTTGGAAAATATTTTAACGCCATCTTCGTTCCCCTTTGGACTATTTTGCATATGAAAAGGAGGGAGGATACCTAAGTGATTTCAGTAGTGCTCAGGAGGCGTCCTCGATTTTCAAAGTACTCGGCGTTGTCCGGGAGAAAAGTGCTCAATGTCTTAGATAGAGCTACTGTAGTGATAGGTTTTGATAATATTTTAACAGCATCTATGCTGAAAAGGATTGGGGAATCAATAAGAGTTATTTCAGTAGTGCTCATGAGACCTTGATTTTCAAAGTAGTCAGCGTTGTCTGGGAGAAAAGTGCTCAATATCTTAGATAGAGCTACAGTAGTGATAGGTTTGGAAAATATTTTAACGTCATCTTCGTTCCCCTTTGGACTATTTTGGAGATGAAAAAGAGGGAGGATATCTAAGTGATTTCAGTAGTGCTCAGGGGGCCTCCTTGACTTTCAAAGTACCTGGCGTTTTCCGGGAGAAAAGTGCTCAATGTCCTAGATATCGCTACTGTAGTGATAGGCTTGGATAATATTTTAACAGCATCTACGCTGAAAATGATGGGAAAATCGATAAGAGTTATTTCAGTAGTGCTAATGGGGCCTCCTTGATTTTCAAATTACTCGGCGTTGTCTGGGAGAAAAGTGCTCAATATCTTAGATAGAGCTACTGCAGTGATAGGTTTGGAAAATATTTAAACGCAATCTTCGTTCCCCTTTAGACTATTTTGCAGATGAAAAAGAGGGAGGATATCTAAGTGATTTCAGTAGTGCTCAGGAGTCCTCCTTGACTTTAAAAGTACTCGGCGTTGTCCGGGAGAAAAGTGCTCAATGTCTTAGATAGAGCTACTGTAGTGATAGGTTTGGATAATATTTATAACAGCATCTACGCTGAAAAGGATGGGGGAATCGATAAGAGTAATTTCAGTAGTTCTAAGGAGGCCTCCTTGATTTTAAAAGTACTCGGCGTTGTCCGGGAGAAAAGTGCTCAATATCCTAGATAGAGCTACTGTAGTGATAGGTTTGGAAAATATTTTAACGTCATATTCGTTTACCTTTGGACTATTTTGCAGATCAGGAGAGAGGATACCTAAGTGATTTCAGTAGTTCTCAGGAGGCGTCCTCGATTTTCAAAGTACTCAGCGTTGTCCGGGAGAAAAGTGCTCAATGTCTTAGATAGAGCTACTGTAGTGATAGGTTTGGATAATATTTTAACAGCATCTACGCTGAAAAGGATTAGGGAATCAATAAGAGTTATTTCAGTAGTGCTCATCAGACCTCCTTGATTTTCAAAATAGTCAGCGTTGTCCGGGAGAAAAGTGCTCAATATCCTAGATATGGCTACTGTAGTGATAGGTTTGGATAATATTTTAACAGCATCTACACTGAAAAGGATGGGGGAATCAATAAGAGTGATTTCATTAGTGCTTATGAAGCCTCCTTGATTTTCAAAGTAGTCGGTGTTGTCAGGGAGAAAAGTGCTCAATATCCTAGATAGAGCTACTGTAGTGATATGTTTAGAAAATATTTTAACGCGATCTTCGTTCCCCTTTTGGACTATTTTGCATATGAAAAGGAGGGAGAATACCTAAGTGATTTCAGTAGTGCTCAGGAGGCCTCCTTGACTTTCATAGTACGCGTCGTTGTCTGGGAGAAAAGTGCTCAATGTCCTAGATATCGCTACTGTAGTGATAGGTTTGGATAATATTTTAACAGCATCTACGCTGAAAATAATAGGGGGAATCGATAAGAGTTATTTCAGTAGTACTCATGAGGCCTCTTTGAATTTCAAATTACTCGGCGTTGCCCGGAGCAAAGTGCTCAATATCCTAGATAGAGCTACTGTAGTGATAGGTTTGGAAAATATTTAAACGCAACTCTTGTTCCCGTTTAGACTATTTGACAGATCAAAAGAAGGGAGGATACCTAAGTGATTTCAGTAGTGCTCAGGAGGCGTCCTATATTTTCACAGTACTCGGCGTTGTCCGGGAGAAAAGTGCTCAATATCTTAGATAGAGCTACTGTAGTGATAGGTTTGGAAAATATTTTAACGTCATCTTCGTTCCCCTTTGGACTATTTTGGAGATGAAAAAGAGGGAGGATATCTAAGTGATTTAAGTAGTGCTCAGGAGCCCTCTTTGACTTTCAAAGTACTCGGCGTTGTCCGGGATAAAAGTGCTCAATGTCCTAGATAGAGCTACTGCAGTGATAGGTTTGGATAATATTTTAACAGAATCTACGCTGAAAATGATGGGGGAATCGATAAGAGTAATTTCAGAAGTGCTCAGGAGGCCTCCTTGATTTTCAAAGTACTCGGCGTCGTACGGGAGAACAGTGCTCAATATCCTAGATAGAGCTACTGTAGTGATAGATTTGGAAAATACTTTAACGCCATCTTCGTTCCCCTTTGGACTATTTTGCAGATGAAAATGAGGGAGGATACCTAAGTGATTTCAGTAGTGCTCAGGAAGGCCTCCTTAACTTTCAAAGTACTCAGCGTTGTCTGGGAGAAAAGTGATCAATATCCTAGATAGAGCTACTGTAGTAATATGTTTGGATAATATTTTAACAGCATCTACGCTGAAAAAAATGGGGGAATCAATAAGAGTGATTTCATTAGTGCTCATGAGACCTCCTTGATTTTCAAAGTACTCGGCGTTGTCCGGGAGAAAAGTGCTCAATATTATAGATAGAGCTACTGTAGTGATATGTTTGGAAAATATTTTAACGCCATCTTCGTTCCCCTTTGGACTATTTTGCAGATGAAAAAGAAGGAGGATACCTAAGTGATTTCAGTAGTGCTCAGGTGGCCTCGTTGATTTTCATAGTACTCGGCGTTTTCCGGGAGAAAAGTGCTCAATGTCCTAGATATCGCTACTGTAGTGATAGGTTTGGATAATATTTTAACAGAATCTACGCTAAAAATGATGGGAAAATCGATAAGAGTTATTTCAGTAGTGCTAATGGGGCCTCCTTGATTTTCAAATTACTCGGCGTTGTCTGGGAGAAAAGTGCTCAATATCTTAGATAGAGCTACAGTGGTGATAGGTTTGGAAAATATTTTAACGTCATCTTCGTTCCCCTTTGGACTATTTTGGAGATGAAAAAGAGGAGGGATACCTAAGAGTATTTCAGTAGTGCTCAGGAGGTGTCCTATATTTTCACAGTACTCAGCGTTGTCCGGGAGAAAAGTGCTCAATATCTTAGATAGAGCTACTGTAGTGATAGGTTTAGAAAATATTTTAACGCCATCTTCGTTCCCCTTTAGAGTATTTTGCAGATGAAAAGGAGGGGGAATACCTAAGTGATTTCAGTAGTGCTCAGGAGGGGTCCTAGATATTCAAAGTACTAGACGTTGTCCGGGAGAAAAGTGATCAATATCCTAGATAGAGCTACTGTAGTGATAGGTTTGGATAATATTTTAGCAGCATCTATGCTGAAAAGGATGGGGGGAATCAATAAGAGTGATTTCATTAGTGCTCATGAGGCCTCCTTGATTTTCAAAGTAGTCGGCGTTGTCCGGGAGAAAAGTGCTCAATATCCTAGACAGAGCTACTGTAGTGATAGGTTTTGAAAATATTTTAACGCCATCTTCGTTCCCTTTTGGACTATTTTGCAGATGAAAATGAGCGAGGATACCTAAGTGATTTCAGTAGTGCTACGGAGGCCTCCTTGATTTTCATAGTACTCGGCGTTGTCAGGGACAAAAGTGCTCAATGTCCTAGATAGAGCTACTGTAGTGATAGGTTTGGATAATATTTTAACATCATCTACGCTGAAAATGATAGGGTAATCGATAAGAGTTATTTCAGTAGTGCTCATGAGGCCTCCTGGATTTTCATAGTAGTCGGCGTTGTCCGGGAGAAAAGTGCTCAATATTCTATAAAGCTACTGTAGTGATAGGTTTGGAAAATATTTTCATGCAATCTTCGTTCCCCTTTGGACTATTTTGCAGATCAAAAGAAGGGAGGATACCTAAGTGATTTCAGTAGTGCTCAGAAGGCGTCCTATATTTTCACAGTACGAGGCGTTGTCCGGGAGAAAAGTGCTCAACGTCCTAGATAGAGCTACTGTAGTGATTATTTTGGATAATATTCTAACAGCAGTTACGCTTGAAAAGATGGCGGAATCGATAAGAGTGATTTCAGTAGTGCTCAGGAGGCCTCCTTGACTTTCAAAGTACTCGGCGTTGTCCAGGAGAAAAATGCTAAATGTCCTAGATAGAGCTACTGTAGTGATAGGTTTGGATAATATTTTAACAATCTACGCTGAAAAGGATGGGGGAATCGATAAGAGTAATTTCAGAAGTGCTCAGGAGGACTCCTTGATTTTCAAAGTAGTCAGCGTTGTCCGGGAGAAAAGTGCTCAATATCCTAGATAGAGCTACTGTATTAATAGGTTTGGAAAATATTTTAACGCCATCTTCTGTACCCCTTAGGACTATTTTGGAGATAGAAAGGGAGGGAGAATACGTAAGTGATTTCAGTAGTGCTCAGGCGGCCTCCTTGATTTTCAATGTACTCGGCGTTGTCCGGGAGAAAAGTGCTCAATATCTTAGATAGAGCTACTGTACTGATAGGTTTGGAAAATATTTTAACGCCATCTTCATTCTCCTTTGGACTATTTTGCAGATGAAAAGGAGGGAGGAGTCCTAAATGATTTCAGTAGTGCTCAGGAGGCGTCCTTGATTTTGAAAGTACTCTGGGCTGTCCGTGGGGAAAAGTGCTCAATGTCTTAGATAGAGCTACTGTAGTGATAGGTTTGGATAATATTTTAAAAGCATCTAGCTGAAAAGGATGGGGGAATCCGTAAGAGTGATTTCAGTTGTGCCCAGGAGACCTCCTAGATTTTCAAATTACTCGGCGCTGTCCGGGAGAAAAGTGCTCAATATCTTAGATAGAGCTACTGTAGTGATAGGTTTGAAAAATATTTACACGTCATCTTCGTTCTCCATTGGACTATTTTGCAGATGAAAAGGAGGGAGAATACCTAAGTGATTTCAGTAGTGCTCAGGAGAAATCCTTGATTTTCAAAGTACTCGGCATTGTCCGGGATAAAAGTGCTCAATGTCCTAGATAGAGCTACTGTAGTGATAGGTTTGGATAATATTTTTACAGCATCTACGCTGAAAAGGATGGGGGGAATCGATAAGAGTTATTTCAGTAGTGCTCATAAGGCCTCCTTTATTTTCAAAGTACTCGGCGTTGTCCGGGAGAAAAGTGCTCAATATCCTAGATGGAAAATATTTTAACGCCATCTTCGTTCCAATTTGGACTATTTTGCAGATAAAAAGGAGGGAGGATACCTAAGTGATTTCAGTAGTGCTCATGAGGCGTTCTCGATTTTGAAAGTACTGGGGCTGCGATAGGAACTTGTGTAGCATTGCAACGGGGCAGCAATAGGTACGCATGTAGCATTTACACCGGGACAGCGATAGGTACGTATATAGCATGCATACCAGGGCAGCAATGGGTACTTATATAGTATATGCACCGGGGCGGCAATAGGTTCGTATATAGTATGTGCACTGGGGCGACGATAGGTACGTATATAGTCTGCAGACCACGGTGGCGATACATACGTATATAGTATGAATACCGGAGCGGAGATAAATACCTATATAGAAAGCGCAGATAGAGGTGGTACTTTTAATAGAAATATGTCATACTATTACCCTGGGCAACGTAGGAGAAATGGTGGGGAAGAAGCAGCCTTCCCAAAAGGCAAAATTAAAAAGAAGCGATGAAATGGGGCGACCAGGGAAGAGAAAGGTAGAAAGATAAATAGATGGCTATAGAGGAGGGGGGGGGGAATAGAAGTTTGAATATAAAGATGTTACACACGCGATTTCTCCTCAATTATATGTTTTTATGACCCCGAGCAACGCCGGGTAGCCCCGCTAGTATATATATATATATATATAATATATATATAGTGTAATATTCTTAACCCCTCCTCCCATTGAATGAACTCTTCCGTCAGGCGTTGACTATAAATGCTTCGTCATTTAACTTAATTTCGTGTCTTACTTTTGTGAACAAACCTTTACAAAGGAATTCGGCTTTCTCTTTCTTCTCTTGACTACAACTTTATTCACAAAAGAAATGGACAGAGTACTTCATCCCGAACGATTCGACTTCGAGTCTACAGTCTTCAATGCAGAAAAAAAATACAAACATTGGAAACTTACGTTTATAAATTACCTACATACGGTTAATGGCACTGAAGAAACTGGAAACGCCCAAACCGACTTCTATGCTTTGATAAATTTTTTAAAACTGCCCAGTGGAATCGTCAGCGTTCTGAATAAGGTCAACCCTGATGAGAAAAGACATTTCTAGCATTTGAAAGTTACAGATGGGTTGAATGTCTGATCAAAGAAAGATCAAGTTGAACAGTACTTGCAGGATCAACTTTGTTTGTTAGAGCATGTCGTTGGCAGCTGATTGGTCAGATAGATCTTCTTTGACCTCCCATTTAACCCAAATAAGGGTCAAAATAAAATGCTGAAAATTATGTGACCATTTAGGCAACCAAGACACGGACTGTTCCGCCACCAGGATCCCATTCTTAGATGTCACAAGTGGCCACCTACAGCCAACAGATGATTCCATTGGAAGAGTCATACCTCTCTGCAGAGTTGCCGACAGCACATTCTACACCCCTACCCGATAGGTCATACATAACTAATCAACAACAATCATACTCAAAATATTAACTAAGTAGAAAACGTCTTTGATTTAAATTATTTTTTAACTTGTTTAAATTATTTAAAAACTCATTTAAATCTGTTTCTGAATCCTAAATTCTAATGATGAGTGAATTAATTTGATATTTAGAAATTAAACAAATTTTAAAATTTTAAAATTTCAAATTTTCAAATTTCAATCCGTACTGCAAGCATTCAACATTCCACTTCATGATGGTTCATGATGGTGTAAACCATACTATTTTCCTATAAACTAAATATTTTCATATTCATAGACTAGTAACAACAGAAAATCTTTCCAATTTATTCAAATTACTAAACAACAAACACATGTATTTGATTATGATATATTCAAAGAACAGTGGCATTTTATTTTAAAAAGCATTTTACTCACCGTAAAAACAACTGGACCATCTGCATAAGTAGCAGTCATATTATAATAACGTATATTCCTTGTATTCACAAGACTCATCCTGAGTGGAATTCTTGCATTAGTCAAAGTCACAGAAATTGTTGGAGTCTTATCTTGTGCATCAAATTTGAAGATATCATCACCAACGACAATCTTTCGGACATCATCAAGATTGGTTGAGGTACGTATATCAACAACACCCTCATCAATATTCTTATATGTTATTTCCTCATCATGAAGACATATTGCTGCAAAAAATTAAATAATTAATTATTAATCTCTTTTATATGCATCCAACAATTGATGAAGCATTTTATAATAATTTCTCTTCATTAATCATCAATTATACACTAGTTCAAAATCAATGGAAATTTATTGTCAGAACAAAACAGAAGTTATCCATTGTATTGAAATGTTAGTTTAATATTTAATCTTTTACTGAATTATTTAATAATAAAAAGTGGTTCTCAATTTTTGAGATGAGCATTGATAATTTGTATGATATGAATTGTTCAGATTACTGTTCTTATCTTGAGGGTTATTGTCATAACATTTAGGCCGATATAACCTCTGACTTTCTTCAGGTGTAAAATTTCGAACTTGGGAATCTTTCTGTCGAACTTGGGAATCTGCATTAAATTTCGAACAAAACCCTATATATATATATATATATATATATATATATATAAAATATTAAATTATCTTTTAAAAATATTTTAGCTACGTACGACATTGTTTCGACCTTATGGCTCTCATCAGCGCAGGGAAATAACAATCTCAGACAATCATAGGGTGCAAACCCTGTTTACAGATACATCTTGAATCAGTAAGCATTCACCTAGTCCCATTAGGTCACGAGAGATTGTCATGTAATAACGGAGAAATTAAATAGTATTTATACTGAAAGCGGCGAGCACAAATATCTAAATATTCTATAGTACTCAACGACAGAGTCGGAGCATTGCACTATATATATATATATATATATTTTAAAGAAAGAAAGATGAAGATAAAAAATTGTACAAAATTACATAAAGTTACATAAATTAATACAAATTTTATTACATCGAAAGTTCAGATGCAAGGTGTTATAATAAATTACTGTAACTCTTCAGGAAATGAGTCATGGTTATTCCCCTTTGGCCGGAACTAAGGATTCCGCCATATTGACTTTGCCAAACACGTGTATATATTTTAAGCTGATAAAACCTTTACGAAAGGCATTCTTATTCATTCTTCTTTTATCATTACAATTTTATCAGCTTAAAATAAGAAAAAAAAAAAAAAAAAAATGGACAAATTACTGCGGCCAGAAAGATTTAACACAGAACCAACTGCTCCGAATTCGGAAAAAATATACAAACATTGGAAACTAACATTTGAATATTACCTACGCACGTTAAATAACGACCAAATCGAAAACAATGCGCAAAATCTTTTCGCATTGATCAATTCTGTCTCGGCGACAATTTTCGAAATCATAAGCGACGCCACGGATTACAACGGCGCCATAGAAACGCTAGACGCTATTTATATGAAACCAACAAACATTGTATTTAACAGACATCAACTCCTGACAAGTAAACAGAAACCGACACAAACCATCGACGAGTTCATGCAACAGTTGGAAGTATTCGCTAAATCTTGCGAATTTCAAGCGGTAAGTGCCGAGGAAAACAAAAAACAATATATACGGGACGCGTTCATTAGCGGCATCTCGTCTTCGTCTATCCGTCAGCGCCTACTTGAAAAACCTTTCTCGACACTACAAGAGACATTTACAGTGGCTAGATCCCTAGAACAAGCGGAGAAGCATACGGCCAGCTTCGATTACCACCCGAGCGTAACAGCTACCGTAGGTCAACCAGAAGAAACTCCCTTAGCCGCTGTAAAAGGAAATACATTACAAAAAGGAATTTGTTTCTTCTGTGGGAACACACGGCATGCACGGGCGATGTGTCCTGCACGTAATGCCGAGTGTAGAAAATGTAAAAAAAATGGCCATTGGGCTAAGGTATGTAGATCATCCTCCTCTCCTGCTGCTGTGTTGTACGACCCGGACTCCCCCCCACCCAATCTCTCCTGACTAGGAACGGGTGCCAAAGACATCACCTACACCAAATGCGAAATAAATGGGCAGGTAGTGAATGCTATGGTAGACTCCGGCAGCGTGAGGACGTTCATTAGCAAAAATACAGCAAGAAAGCTGAAACTTTTTGTTATCCCCAAACTGAAAACCGTAGCATTGGCGGACCCGAATCATCATGCTAAAATCATCGGCGAAACTGTTGTTGACATCTCTCTAAACGGTAAAAACCACCACGCCATGACGGTGGAAGTAATTAAGGACCTGTTCACGGATATGATTGTCGGAAAAGACCTTCTAAAACAATATAAAACTGTGACGTTGAAATTCGACGGTCCCAGGGAAGAACTTGTTATTGGAGCGATGGGTAAGAGTAACAGTTTTCCATGTATCAAAATTTCTCCTCCTCCCCTCTTCTCTCATCTTTCTACTCGGACGACCCCTATTGCCACCAAATCTCGTCGTCACTCATTCACTGACAACATTTTTATTAAAGAGGAAACTGCCAGAATGCTGAGGGAAGGCATAATAGAGCCCTCTATATCTCCTTGCCGAGCCCAAGTTTTAGTGACCTCTAACGAGAATCAAAAAAAAAGAATGGTGGTCGACTACAGCGACACCATAAATAGATTTACAGAACTGGATGCCTATCCCATGCCTAACATTACTAAAATGATTGATGACATAGCTCGATACAACGTTTTTACAACACTTGACCTGAAGTCTGCTTACCATCAAATCCCAATTAGTCACGCCGATCGGAAATACACAGCATTCGAAGTAAATGGAAAACTTTACCAATTTACTCGTATCCCTTTTGGAGTCACTAACGGAGTGAGTGCCTTTCAAAGATGCATCGATGACATTGTAGAAAGAGAAAAATTAACAGATACTTTTGTGTATGTAGACAATGTCACGATATGCGGAAAGGATCAACAAGAACACGATTACAACCTTCAAAGGTTTTATAATGTAGCAAAAAAATGCAACATCACACTCAACCAAAGTAAGAGCATCATTTCTACTACTTCTATCACACTTCTTGGGTACACAATCCAGAACAACCAAATTACTCCTGATTACCTGAGGCTAAAACCACTCCTTGAAATGCCACCGCCTCTAAATCTACAGTCGCAAAAACGAATAATTGGTATGTTCTCTTACTATAGTAAATTCATTCGAAATTTTTCTGATAAGATACTGCCGCTGAACCATAACAGGGAGTTTCCACTACCCCCATCTATTCTAAATTCTTTTCAGACGCTGAAGACCGACTTAAGTAATGCCACCCTTATAACTGTTGACCCGGACAAAGAATTTGTAGTGGAAACTGATGCCAGTAAATACTGCATTGCTGCTACGCTGAACCAACAGGGTAGACCCGTTGCATTCTTTTCTCGGACACTAAGTCCGAACGAGATTAGACATCACGCGGTCGAAAAAGAAGCTGCTGCGATTGTCGAAGCTCTTCGAAAGTGGCGACACTTCTTACTCGGGAGACATTTCAAAGTTATTTCAGATCAAAAGAGCGTCAGTTTTATGTTCGATAATAAGAGAAAATCAAAAATTAAAAATGATAAGATATGTCGTTGGCGGATCGAACTGTCACAATTCAAATTCAGCATTACTTACCGCCCAGGAACGGAAAATACAGCTGCTGATACGTTTTCTCGCATCTCTGCATTAACGCACACTTTGCAAGACCTCCGCGACTTGCATGCTACACTATGCCATCCTGGAGTCACGCGACTCAGCCACTTCATCCGGACAAGAAACCTTCCTTTTTCTTTAGAACAAATTAAAAACATAACAGACTCGTGCCCCTCCTGTCAGTATTTGAAACCTAAATTTGCCAGTTGTAACAAAGGAACACTCATACAGGCTATATTACCTTTCCAGCGACTAAACATCGACTTTAAAGGCCCTTTACCTACCTCTGTACGTGGTAACAAATACTTACTCACCATAATTGATGAATATACTCGCTTTCCCTTTGCCTTCCCCTGTAAGGATATGACTAGTAAAACCGTGATCCATTGCCTAAACCAACTATTTGCTATTTTTGGCATGCCCGATATGATACACACTGACCGAGCTGCTGACTTCCTTGCAGGAGAAATCAAAGATTACTTACGTGGCAAAGGTATCGCCACCTCTAAAACAAGTAGGTATCACCCTGAGGGTAACGGGCAAGTTGAGAAGCTCAATGGAACTTTATGGAAGGCCATCCAAACGACCTTACACTCTAGCAACATGAAACTGCCTCATTGGGAAGAGATACTACCAAACGCTCTCCATTCAATCAGGTCGTTACTGTGCACTGCCACCAATATGACTCCTCATGAGAGAATGTTCAAATATAGTCGTAGATCTTCCTCCGGAACTTCTGTTCCCACTTGGGCGAAACCAGGCCCAGTATATGTCAGAAACCATACTAAGTCTAGTAAGCTCGACCCTCCAGTAACCCCTGCTACCTTATTAGACATCAACCCTTACTATGCTCATGTACGACTACCCTCTGGTGCGGAAACTACTGTCAATGTGCGAGACCTGGCCCCTAACTCCTCAAACCAAGAAGACGAACACGATGAAAACAATACTGCAAGCCCTGAAGCCCATAAAGAACCGCAACCTGACGAAAACAATATCGACGTGGAGGAGAAGAATCCCTTACCTGATCCTGAACATATCCATACTAGCCACGATGTGGATGCTGAGAACAAAAATCCCTGTGAGTCAGTGCGGAGATCGTCCAGAATGCGGCGATTTCCAAGTAAATATAAGGACTTTTTAACCTAGTACAGAACAGACTAAATTTAACTTCTGTAATTCCATACTTGATTATTGTTGAAGGGGAAAATGTTATAATAAATTACTGTAACTCTTCAGGAAATGAGTCATGGTTATTCCCCTTTGGCCGGAACTAAGGATTCCGCCATATTGACTTTGCCAAACACGTGTATATATTTTAAGCTGATAAAACCTTTACGAAAGGCATTCTTATTCATTCTTCTTTTATCATTACACAAGGAGTTACATTAATCCTTAAACCATAGTTTTTCAAAGATAAAACTCTTCTCGTCAGAGGATAAATCTGGTAATATGGTATTTATAACAATTAAATATTACCTAGTTCCATTTCACTTTGAAAAATTGAAGAATAAAAACCAAAAGAAAAATTGGGGATAAAGAAATAAAAAAATACAAAAGGCCGGTAATTAAAAATTAGCAGTATTGCGAGGTGATTTTGAAGACGAAAGGGACGTTAAGGTGTAGATAGTTAATAGTAAAACCAACAGTTTGTAGAATTGAAGAAAGTTTTTTAATAAATAAAGGTGGAGGGTTCAAAATATCTCACTTGGTCCGTATGGATTCGTACTCCGTCATAGTATATTTCCGTTGAGTTACAAGTAAAAATCCTGTATTGCTATTTTAAATATCTTTCTTTCTTTAAGATTGCTCTACTCAACGTATTGAGCTTTATTTTATCGAGATAGATCACTACGATATTTCGCTCATCGTTAATTCTATTATCATTAGTATATATATATATATATATATATATATAGACCAAATGAGGAAGTGAGCTGTAGCATAAAGGGAAGAAGGTGGGAGGGTTAGTTGAATGGGCTATGGCTGCTGCTGGAAAGGAAGAGGGAGGAAGGAGGTAGGGTTCTAGTGGTAAGGTTATTGTTGGTAGTAACTAAATCCGATGCGAGTGGAGATTGGCCATAGGTGAAAATTCAGGTCAATTGAGTGTATATATTATTTGAAAAAAGACTAATGTTTCATAGTTAAATGTTCTAAAGAGTTTAAAGGGGTTCCCAGTTGGTTAAATGTATAATTAAATAAGACAAGCCCAAATGTATAATTAAATAAGTCAAGCTCAATGTATAGTTATACACTAAGCCTGTCCCACTCAATCATATTAAAAATTAGGGTTGGGAACAATGTTTGGGATGATGTTAGACTGCTTGTAACAATTGATTTCTATTATAAGTATTATGGGGTAGGTTGCATTGAATTATGTAAACTTAAATGTATTGCTAGTGCATTGAAGTTATAAATAATAATATATAAGGGGAGGCAAAGGACCAATTGAAGGAGTAACGTAGGAGCGTAGTTAAAAGGTGAGATAAATGGAATCTACGAGGAAGATATTGTCGGTAGAGAGAAGCATATACAAGGTCGATGGAATGGATACAAGGGAGATAAAGATAAAAAGCATAAAAAGCAATGGAAGAGTGTATGCGAAGGTTGGCAAATAAAAAAAAAAGGGAAAAAGAAAAAAAGGAAAAATGAAGAAGAAAAGGAAATAGGAATTATAGTGTTGAGTAGGAATTATGGTGTTGAAGTTAGAGCGGTTTAGGAGAAGTTAAGAATTAAAGATTAACAAATTAACAAATTATAGAATTTAAAACTTTGTCAGATGCTAGAAAGGGGGTTGTTTGCTGGGAGCAGGGGTGTCAGAGGGAGTAATGAAATTAATGTATTTAAATTTTCATTTGTGCCTGCAATTTGAGATGAGCTCATTTTTAGAGTTAATAATATTTAAGCTCTTAGATGCTGTAGCTATCATAAATGTTTCTAGTGTACATAGTTGGCAGAAAGCAGATCTGGAGTGTAGGAATTAGACCTTTTTAATATAGTCCAATGTAGGGAGTAGGGAGTGTCTTTAATGTTAAAGCTTTTTATTAGATTGTATAGAGAGTTGCTAGTGGCATTGTTATTATTGTGTTTGAAAGAGTAGATATGGTTTGAGATTCAGGTCTTAATGAGGAACGCACTTGCCCCAATATAAGTGTGTATTTTGTATGGGGTTGTTGTTATAGTATTTGTGTTATTTATAGTATCGGGAATGCTTTGGGTTTGTATGCTCAAGTTCTGGGCCAAACTTAAGTCGGGATTGTTAGTTGGAGAAGATGAGATACTTTGAGGGGTGAGATCAAATCTATTATTAGTTAGCGGGGGTTGTTGGTTAGTGTGAGAGGTGTTATTTAGGGTTTCGTTTGATATAGGTTGTGTGGGGAATTTGTATGTTGGTATTAGTTTGCATTATGGTGTTTTGGGGGAATTGTTTAACAGTGCAGGCATAGATAACGTTACTTTGTATGCAATTACCATTTAATGGGCATTCTCTAGATTTCTGGCAGTTGCAGTTATTAGTGGGGTATATAGTAGGTGCTGGTTGTTGGGCCGATTTAATTTTTTTAGTTGTTAGATGTGATGATGGTTTGTGCTATATTGGGCATTGTGAGTAAGGAAATTTTAATAGAGTTTTCATTAAAAATAGTGCTGTACTTATGCGGGTGCTTGAATGAGTTATCTAAACTTTTGAAGAATTCCGTAGCTATATTTGTTTTCACATTGCAGTTATAGGGTGGGTTAAACCAAATACTATTCTTTCTTCTAATTTTTTAATATTTACTGCGATCTTGAGGGTTAGCTGGTTTGTCAATATTGATAGTTTTAGTGGGTCTATTTATATATATGTCTTGGGTTTCTTGGGTAGTGTAGTATTAGCTCGCTGTTTATCCTGTATTGCCATTTTGTGTGTAATTACATTTAAAGGTTTGTTCTTCTGGATAATAGGATTATTTTCATATTAATTTGATCAGTGTATCCCGAATTAAGAAGTGCGTTATTATAGAAGCTGGAATGTTGTTCGAAGATGGATCTATTAGTAGATAACCTTGAAATTCTATTGGAAACTGAAGGGACTATTGAATTAATGATGGATTTTGGGTGGTTAGATAGCTTATGTACGTAGAAGAGGGTTAGATTTGGTTTGTGGTAGGGGCTAAAGGATTCGGAGTTGAGGTCTAGTGTTAGGTCAAGGAAGTTAGATATTCTTTTCTCAGGTTCTATAGTTATGGTTAATCCGAAGTTTAAAAAAAAAAATTGTGTAGGTTTTTAATGGTTTTGTTGTATTGTATCGATCTCTCCCTAGAAACAAAAAGTGCATCGTCCCTGTATAGCCCACCGTGTAGATGTCCAAAGTTGAACTTCAATTCTCTCAATAAGTACAATCCTACAAGGTCAGTAACCTGGGCAGAGTCCGAAGCTCCCATAGTGATTACAAAATTATTGGGGGTATCCTTCCTGGTCCAAAATTTGTTGTCAAATTCTAATAGGGATCTCCTGGCCAACATTATTAGTTTGATATCTAAGTCTGTGATATCTGAGTTATTCTTAGCGAAGATTAAAGCTTTGTTTAGTAGGATAGGAGAAATGGACTGATAATAATTGTTGATGTCGAAAGTGATAAAATTCAAGTTAGAGTTAGATTTATCACTGAGGTTTAGAACCCAATTGGTAACCTCACCAGAGGATTGCCATAGGGTGTATGACATTTTTTCTTTTAAGTTAGGGATGATTCTATCTAAAAAAATGTTGCTTATAATGCCTAGGTCAGATTTGGATGGGCAAATTAGTCTAATGGATGGGGTTTCTGGGAAAATTTCTTTTGTGGTCTTTTAAGGTGCATCTGGGTGTAGCTGGGGTAAAAATTTCTGTGTAATTAAGGATATTTAAAGAAGTTAGTAGGGATTTAGCATCATTGTTTATGCTATTCAAGATGTTACTAGAAGTAGTTTTATAGGATTTGTTCAGTTCTTTATAGATTAAACTTTTGTAGTCAGAGTATTTCAATTTGTAAAAGTTTTTCGTTTTATCTGCAGGGACAATATTGTCAAGGTGTTTCTTGATCTTGTTTGTGAATTTATTGATTTTTTTGATAAAAGGGTTGAAATGTTTATTGTATTTTTTAAATTTGATATGTCTAATGAGGTTGAATAAATCATTTTCGAAATTGTTGAGGTGTTCATTTTGCTTAGGAAAAGAAGATGTTTTTAGACCGTACCTGGATGCAGTTAACCTTTCCAATCTTTTTAGTTCCCTGGAAGAGCTCATGGGGAGTGTAAATCCTCATTTTGGCCTCTTCTTTAACTAAAGGATTTCATCTTAGAATTGCTTAAACATTTAACTACCAAAGTCATTTGTATACAATTCAGCTCCGACCCAGGAAGTATTTTTAAAATGGCCCGATTTCTCACATTAATTCCGATTAAGTATGCTCCACCTACGATCTGAACTCAACATCTCACTATTGGAGTTACTTCATTTTTTTAACGCTTTCCCATGCTGCCTTCACGAAAAACTTTTCTCCTTTCATTGGACACCTTATCAACGGACAATTACCAACTGGACAAATCCCATATCTTTTTTACACAAACTTTTTTTCATTCTCCAATTCTTAATATTTTTTCAAATGTTGAATTTTGGCTTTTCCACTGCCAACTTATCTATCGATATAATTCCTCTGATGATAAGATTTCGATCTTTGAAAAGCCTTGGCTTAAGGAAAGAATAATAAACATAATTTTATTACAGAATATACCTTGCCTTGAACAATTGAAGTTTGAAATAAATCTGGGAATTCGTACATGTTTATCACTCTTCTTTCATCTATCCTTATAATTGCTCTATCTCGTATATTGAGCTCAAACCATTTCACTATAGGTTCTATCTACTAACAGTTTACTTTCAGTTTCATATTTGATTCTCTATATATATATATATATATATATATATGTAGTAAATATATATATGATAATATGTAGTAAATATTTTTTTTTTCATATATATATATATATATGTGTGTGTGTGTGTATGTGTGTGTAGTAATAAGTAGTGATATATAGTAAGACTGCACATCTAAAAATACAAGAAAAGGTTTAAAACTCCCAAAATTCATCCTAGAATTGACTGCAAGGACCATGGCGTAACAGTTAAAGTACTAAGTAAAATTCAGTTCTAGGTGTAGTCTTCTGAAGATTGAAGGTTCAATCATCAGTACGGGCGATACTAGCAATTGTGAATTACTGAAGACTTCTACCTGGTCATGGCTGACGGTACGAGAGTTAATTAAATAAAGAGTTTCGTTAGAAATTTCGTGCAGATTGCCAAGTTCGAAAGATAGTTATCAAAGTTCGAAATATACACCTAAAGAAAGTCGGTGGTTACATCGGCTGAGACGTTGCGAGAATAACACTGAAGATGTGAACAGTAGTAATAATTCAAATTATAAAAAAAAAACTATATTGTCTTTTCTTTCAAATAAATTTTAAAAACGTACTTGTTGTAGGTATAGTGGTTGGAATAGTGGTTGGTATAGTTGTTGGTATAGTTGTTGGTATAGTTGTTGGAATAGTGGTTGGAATAGTTGTTGGGATAGTTGTCGGTATAGTGGTTGGAATAGTTGTAGGTACAGTAGTTGGAATAGTTGTAGGTACAGTAGTTGGAATAGTAGTTGGAATAGTTGTTGGAATAGTAGTTGGAATAGTTGTTGGAATAGTTGTTGGAATAGTTGTTGGAATAGTTGTAGGTATTGTTGTTGGAATAGTTGTTGGAATAGTTGTTGGAATAGTTGTCGGTATTGTTGTCGGAATAGTTGTTGGAATAGTTGTTGGTACAGTTGTTGGAATAGTTGTTGGTATTGTTGTTGGAATAGTTGTAGGTACAGTAGTTGGAATAGTTGTAGGAACTGTGGTTGGTACGGTTGTTGGTATAGTTGTACGCACTGTGACTGATGGTTGGCAAATATTTTATCACAAAGGTTATGCAATGGTTAAAATTGTCATTTGAATGATGTATAAACAGGTGAATGTTCATTGGTTCAAATTGTTGGCAGTACATTGGTTGGAAAATGTATAAAGATAATTGTCATTAGAGTATATTTCATAGATTTTTACATAAATTCATGAAAAAGAAAAGCACAAAGCAGAAATATTTTCTGACATATTATATGTCCATATAATCATAAAGTAAATTTCTTTCAAAATAATTACAACATCAACAATGAGAGTTGGCTATACGACACATTAATACAATGGAAACTAGATTTAATCATTGAAGTTACAAAAGCCAAACAAATCCAAATTCCATATATTCATTCAATTTTTTATTTTCAGGTTTGAATATTTAAACATATTTTTGTCAATTATTATCTCACATTATAAATGAAGTATTTTTCATCATGTGAAAGTTTACAGGAAAAATCCGGAGTAAAGATCAATAATTGTTCATCATAAGAGGATCGGTGATTTGTTAAATGTTTTTATATCATGCACTAGCTGGACCCGTCCCCCGGCGTTGCCCGGGAGAAACATAAAAGAATGAATTAAAATTTGTCAACATCTGACAGAACGCAAAGGATTAGTGATTTGTAAAATGTTATTATATTATGTATAAGAAAGCCTAGTTTGTGTAACAATGATAGTCATCGAAATAGATTACCACTTTGTCTCTTTACTCCCACTTTCAATGTAAGCAAACATATATATATATATAATTAAATAAGTTCAAATATATTGATAACATGAACTTAAAACCATTATTTTTCTAAAAGTGCTCAATACAAGATAGATCCTTTATAAATAAAATTAAATAAAAATTAGAAACAGTCTATGCAGATCAACCAATGTTTAGACGTTTACACGTCTTGTCAGAACTCTGAAGTGATTTAAGAAGATTAAATTGAAATGATCCAAAAGATCTCATTCAGCATGGCATTTATTCTGCCTGCGATTAGACAGCCCCCTCTCTTTGCTCCAACATATTTGCAGAGTTCATGTACAATTTAACATTACCAGCAGACCTTACTATCCGCACCCTACTCCTTCCCCCTCCCTTCAATCGCCCAGCAAACACGCATACTTAGTTCTACTGCAAGCAATTCAAGATTTATGCACATTCATGTTCCAGACACAAGTAAAATCACCTCTTACACATTATCTACCGTACATTAAATAGTTACATACACACATTATAGGAGATAGTTACAATAGTATACACGCATTCATTCAAATATTTCCCTGCATTCATATTACTGGGTTTTAAAAAAAAATAATCTGAATTTAATATACTATTCTTATACTCAAGCCCGGTATTTACAAAATAAGTAATTAGCTCTTTTCAAATTATGAATTACTAAATTATATGATCCTAAATTTACCAAATAAAAAACTCTGTAAACCAATATGGTACTTAAATAAAAATAGTCTCTCTACAAAACCCCACCATTATAGCCCACTTATACAAATTAGCAAGAAAATAATTAATGAAACATAGTACGGCATTAAGATTACAATCAGGTCTAAGGAAAAAATATATTGCTAATCGAATGTTCAACAGATAGATAACTCCATATTTAAACCTGTCAATTAAAAGATCTAATCTGTATTTACCTATCAATTTTATACTAAAAAGAGTAATGGAAAAATTTCAAAACCTATTTTAAGAAATGATAAAATCTAATCTTACCAACATCAAAAATAATATTTGCAGCAATAACCCTGCCATAGTCACACTAATTGACTATAACTCTGACCATCCACATAGGATCCACACGTACATTGGATCAACGTCTACTCAAGTAAAGGTATGCATCTCCAATCACATAAGCTCTTTTAATAGCAAAAATAAGCGGGTCCCTGTATCTTTAACATGTCTTATTAGGAAGCTTAAATATGAAAGTTTTAACGACAGTTTTGGTCAATTTATTTCACAAAATCTGTGCAATTGGTTCCTAATACTATTCTATCTTATATCTAAATTGAATTTAAATCCATTGGAGTTATTCACACTGAATATAGGAATGATGGGTCTAGTCCTTTACAAGCCAAGTTAATGTCCAACTGACTGGAAAAATTAGTTTTGAAAATTTTAGTAGGATACATTAAATTAGCTTTTTTGTTCAAAATAAAACTCCATTTTAATTTAAAATATTTTCATTGTATTCCCCATAAAATTCTGATGTGAATTCATGTATTGAATGTCTAGTTTGAGTAATTCTAAAATCTGGCAATTTTACCAGGGACTAGAAAATAATATACACCATACCTCAGGTCACATATATATATATATATATAGGTCTTTACAGAACCCTCCAAAAACGAGCACGCTCCTTTTTGCTGGAGCGAAAGAGAAGAGGGCTCATTTTATATTCAGCGGTGGTTTTATCGCTCTACGCTCCTGGCTCCAAAATTATTTGATTTTTTTAAACATTAGTTTTTTTTTAATTTAGAATAAAAACGAAAAGTCTTAGCTAAACTCTTTGAGTTATTTTTTAAATTATATCTCTGGTAAATGTATATGAGAGGGGGGAGAGAGAGAGCAAGGGAGAGAGAGGGAGAAGAACGAGAGTTACACATAGAAACAAAACACAGAACTTCTCAGCTTTTTTTCACATCTACATGTTACATTTTTGATAGGACAGTTTTATTACGACAGTAGACCATTTGGCAACAAATGTCTTCAAATGAGTCCATAGATTTCTTTGAAGTTATTTTCTTAAAGATTTGAACTTTTTTTGTATTTATGACAAGGATGTTTATTGCTGATGGAATAAATAAGCCAATTTTTCTTCTCATTTTAATTGAACTTTTATGCCACATTTATACAGTTGTTAATTTGGCAACATTCGGTTATTCTTAAATTCACAACTAGTATGTTTTAACCTTTTCATGTTTGCTTTTAAATTCGTTTAATTCCGTTAAAACTTGCTTTTGTAAATAGAATGTTCAAAGTTTGTTTTTTGTGTGTAATAAAATGTTAAAGCAGTAAAATATCTTTAGTCCAAGGAAAAAATATTTTTAGTCCAAGGAAAATAAAAACAATAAAAACCAACATGGCCACCAGCGATTAAAACCTGGAATTAAAGTTAGATTCTCAACACTTTAAAAAGTAAATGAGAATTTTATTTCAGGAGCAAAAATACAATTAAGACCAACAATCAGTTTCATCCAAAATTTGGGCGAATACCAAGCTAAATAGGCAAAATAAAAAAATCAGCAATCCTTATTTTACAATTAAACCGATGTTTAAACTTAATTAAATTAAAGAAAATGTCTTAAATTTTAATTTAAAAAAGCAAATAATTAGACTTTTTTACTAATTTTTTAATTTTAATAAATGTTTTTGCTCGACCTAGGAAAACTGGGCCCAGTTAATTTTTCGGTGGAGGAAAATTTGACCCGATATGTTTTCAACTCCCAAGATCTAGGCCAGATATTTTGTATGAAATTTTAGGACATTAAATGGATCTCTGAATTGTTTATTGACAATTTATTGATATTTTTTGGCCAACTTATGAAATGTATTTTTATTCAATCTTTAAAAAATAAACTTCATTGTTTTTTATACACCCCAAATTGTACTATTGAAAAAAAAAATGGATAAATCGATTTGTTTGAAAGTACTTGCACATTTCTCTGTGATAAATAATAACATACATTATACAATATAGTTACGTTCTTAAAACAAACAAATATTAAACAACCACATGACGATTAATGTTGCAGTGGTTGTCTCTTCTCTCGCAGAGAAATGTTTTCTTTAAAAAAAAAATAATCACTAATAATGTTTAAAAGTAAAACTTTATTTACTTAAAAGAAATCTAAATTCTCTTCCAAAATAAATAGAAAGAATATCGGGTCAAATTTTCCTCCCCTGGAAAAAATAGGTTGTTAATGTAATGAAAATTAAAATTGTTTTAAAATACTTCAGGGATTTTTCTATTTCTATTTTATACCTTAGGAAATGAAAATTTACGTATGCTTCGTCTGACATGTTCTCCTATAACCCTTAGCACATCTCAAAATATTAGCGAGATTTTGTCAAATATTATCTTACAGTCTTACACTTAAAGTGACATCCCCACCCATATTGACGAGATGCTTTGACGCCCACCCCTATCCTTCGACCACTCATTGGCAGAATAGAACGTTTATGAAAGAAGGTACATTTTCATTATGGAGCGCTGAAAAAGAGCCACTTCTTTTTTATAGGAGATTGAGCTGGAGCGGCTCCTTTTTGAAAATGGGGAACGTAAGAGGAGCCAGCTCCAATTTTGGGTGTTAGAGTAAGCGCTAGAGCACCTCCAAAAGTAGTGGAGCGTGTAATACACTGTATATATATATATATATATATATATACAAAACAAATATTTATTATTTGTAGACTCTAGAAAAACCCCTAGATGGGCACTGTAAGTGTAGTATTAAAACAGCATGACGTCGCTAGCTATAAATGCATTGGTCCTTTAATTAAGTTGAACGCTCTTATGACGTCGAGCCGCCAAAATCAGTGTTAAAATAATCACTGTTTATCTACCCATAGCCGCGTGGTTCTAAATGTCAGGTTTCTAATCACGCAACCAGTAGTGAATAGTTATATCTGTATGCTCACGAGTCCCGATAAAAAGGACGAAACTTATACATACATAGATAATGAACAAAACAAATATTTATTACATAAACTAGCATTTAAATTGAAGTCATGGGTCTCTAAAAATGTTTGGGAAACCTATTGATTTACTATTATAATTGACCTCTCGCTGAAATAATTTTGACTCACCAGAAAGTTGAGCTTTTAAAATGGCTCTTTAAGTCATTTGGAATTACCTTCCGTTGAAATGCGGCCATTTTTGATTTTCTATTAAGCTGCCTCAGGCAATGCAGTTTGCTTTCAATTTAGAGCAGTTTTCTTTCACCTTTTTCCCTATTCAACCCTGGCATTTATCCATATAATTAACAAGCTGACTGAACTATATTGGATTACATGATAAGATGTCCACTTGGTTTATGCGGCCATCTTTGATTAGCTACAACATTACGGCTGAAAACAAGTTACTACTAATTGTCACAAATACAATTAATAACGAGTATGCAAATAAAATGAGAATTGTTTAATGTAAAATAATAAATGCAAATATTAAAAAATTAGTGTTAGACTTTGAACCGACAATGAAAAATTAATCTTCCTATGAATTATTTAAAACGTATTACTCACCACTTGGGCCACAAAGATAGACACTAACTTCTGTTTCAACACGTATTGTTCGATTTTTCTTTTCAAATGTAATTTCAAGCTCAATTAATTCATCAATTTGTGGAAGTATTAGCACAGCATTAGGATTAAGATCCTGTAATGAAATCAAATAAACAGGGAATTGAACATTTTATCAAAAATGCTTCAATAGTTAAGAACTATAAGAAACATAAACAATTATGATTAATTAGTGCTGCATTTGCTTAATGTTTTTACTTAAATACATCAAAACTGCTAACATAAATCACAATGTAAATGTTATATGTAGTAAATGATATTTTAATGAAAGCAATTGCTAAGACATAGTTTAATAGAAAGAATTTCTGATATTAAATTGAATGGTGAAAAAAGAAATTTGACTTACCGTAAAAGGCTCCTCTCCGCCAGCTGCATATCTTGCAATAACACTAAAACTTTCGATATTTTTAGTATTTTTAAGACTCATCTTAAATGGAATTTTCGGTGAATTGAAAGTTATCACAAGTCTTAAACTATTATCATTTATGTCAAACCTATAGGGTCCAATACCAGGAACTAATTTTGAAATGGGATCAGTAGTGCTTGATGAAATAATGTCCACATCACCATCATTGAGATTTGCCTGTGTAATTGCTTCAGCATGAATGCAAACTTCTACAATAAAACATAAATAAAAAAGCTATTGTATAAAAAAGTAAATATAAATTCTATGTTGAATTGCTTGATGTATCTATGTCTTTTTTAATCACAATAAATATGTCAACATTCAATGACAATTATACAGTAATTTATGCATATGTAGGGTCACATATCACAATACATTTATAATTATATAAAAAAATTATATATTAAAAGATTTGCAGAGACCAACTATTTTATCTCTTATTATCTACAGTTTTGAAGATCTCGTGTGTTTGTCCTTGCAAATAAATATACTACAAAGATGGTGTAAAGAAACTAAAAAGCCATGGTAATACAATAGTACAATCAGAAATACTCTACCGTGTGTTGTAGTTCTTGTTATATTCTTTACAGTAGGAAAAGGTGTTGTTGAGGCAACTGCAAATATAACAACAATAAAATGTTAATAATAATTAAAATAAAAGTTTTCATACCAACAAAATTTGACTTTCTCAGAACAATCAGGTCTTTAAGTTATTTAGGTTTTCTTTTGGGTTACTTTGTTTTACAGAGGGTGACGTTTTGTGTATACTTTCTGTTGATACTAATTATAATGTATTACTAAAGTGTGTGGTAGAGTTAGGGTAAGGGATACTTTGTTTTACAGAGGGTGACGTTTTGTGTATACTTTCCCTTGATACTGATAATAATGTATTACTAAAGTGTGTGGTAGGGTTAGGGTAAGGGATACTTTGTTTTACAGAGTGTGACGTTTTGTGTATACTTTCCCTAGATACTGATAATAATGTATGACTAAAGTGTGTGGTAGAGTTAGGGTAAGGGATACTTTGTTTTACAGAGGGTGACGTTTTGTGTATACTTTCCCTAGATACTGATAATAATGTATTACTAAAGTGTGTGGTAGAGTTAGGGTAAGGGTTACTTTGTTTTACAGAGGGTGATGTTTTGTGTATACTTTCCCTTGATACTGATAATAATGTATTACTAAAGTGTGTGGTAGGGTTAGGGTAAGGGTTACTTTGTTTTACAGAGGGTGATGTTTTGTGTATACTTTCCCTTGATACTGATAATAATGTATTACTAAAGTGTGTGGTAGGGTTAGGGTAAGGGATACTTTGTTTTACAGAGTGTGACGTTTTGTGTATACTTTCCCTAGATACTGATAATAATGTATGACTAAAGTGTGTGGTAGAGTTAGGGTAAGGGATACTTTGTTTTACAGAGGGTGACGTTTTGTGTATACTTTCCCTAGATACTGATAATAATGTATTACTAAAGTGTGTGGTAGAGTTAGGGTAAGGGATACTTTGTTTTACAGAGTGTGACGTTTTGTGTATACTTTCCCTAGATACTGATAATAATGTATTACTAAAGTGTGTGGTAGAGTTAGGGTAAGGGATACTTTGTTTTACAGAGGGTGACGTTTTGTGTATACTTTCCCTTGATACTGATAATAATGTATTACTAAAGTGTGTGGTAGAGTTAGGGTAAGGGATACTTTGTTTTACAGAGGGTGACGTTTTGTGTATACTTTCCCTAGATACTGATAATAATGTATTACTAAAGTGTGTGGTAGAGTTAGGGTAAGGGATACTTTGTTTTACAGAGTGTGACGTTTTGTGTATACTTTCCCTAGATACTGATAATAATGTATTACTAAAGTGTGTGGTAGAGTCAGGGTAAGGGATACTTTGTTTTACAGAGGGTGACGTTTTGTGTATACTTTCCCTAGATACTGATAATAATGTATTACTAAAGTGTGTGGTAGAGTTAGGGTAAGGGATACTTTGTTTTACAGAGTGTGACGTTTTGTGTATACTTTCCCTAGATACTGATAATAATGTATTACTAAAGTGTGTGGTAGAGTTAGGGTAAGGGATACTTTGTTTTACAGAGGGTGACGTTTTGTGTATACTTTCCCTAGATACTGATAATAATGTATTACTAAAGTGTGTGGTAGAGTTAGGGTAAGGGATACTTTGTTTTACAGAGTGTGACGTTTTGTGTATACTTTCCCTAGATACTGATAATAATGTATTACTAAAGTGTGTGGTAGAGTTAGGGTAAGGGATACTTTGTTTTACAGAGTGTGACGTTTTGTGTATACTTTCCCTAGATACTGATAATAATGTATTACTAAAGTGTGTGGTAGAGTCAGGGTAAGGGATACTTTGTTTTACAGAGGGTGACGTTTTGTGTATACTTTCCCTAGATACTGATAATAATGTATTACTAAAGTGTGTGGTAGAGTTAGGGTAAGGGATACTTTGTTTTACAGAGTGTGACGTTTTGTGTATACTTTCCCTAGATACTGATAATAATGTATTACTAAAGTGTGTGGTAGAGTTAGGGTAAGGGATACTTTGTTTTACAGAGGGTGACGTTTTGTGTATACTTTCCCTAGATACTGATAATAATGTATTACTAAAGTGTGTGGTAGAGTTAGGGTAAGGGATACTTTGTTTTACAGAGTGTGACGTTTTGTGTATACTTTCCCTAGATACTGATAATAATGTATTACTAAAGTGTGTGGTAGAGTCAGGGTAAGGGATACTTTGTTTTACAGAGGGTGACGTTTTGTGTATACTTTCCCTAGATACTGATAATAATGTATTACTAAAGTGTGTGGTAGAGTTAGGGTAAGGGATACTTTGTTTTACAGAGTGTGACGTTTTGTGTATACTTTCCCTAGATACTGATAATAATGTATTACTAAAGTGTGTGGTAGAGTTAGGGTAAGGGATACTTTGTTTTACAGAGTGTGACGTTTTGTGTATACTTTCCCTAGATACTGATAATAATGTATTACTAAAGTGTGTGGTAGAGTTAGGGTAAGGGATACTTTGTTTTACAGAGGGTGACGTTTTGTGTATACTTTCCCTAGATACTGATAATAATGTATTACTAAAGTGTGTGGTAGAGTTAGGGTAAGGGATACTTTGTTTTACAGAGGGTGACGTTTTGTGTATACTTTCCCTAGATACTGATAATAATGTATTACTAAAGTGTGTGGTAGAGTTAGGGTAAGGGATACTTTGTTTTACAGAGTGTGACGTTTTGTGTATACTTTCCCTAGATACTGATAATAATGTATTACTAAAGTGTGTGGTAGGGTTAGGGTAAGGGATACTTTGTTTTACAGAGGGTGACGTTTTGTGTATAATTTCCCTTGATACTGATAATAATGTATTACTAAAGTGTGTGGTAGAGTTAGGGTAAGGGATACTTTGTTTTACCGAGGGTGACGTTTTGTGTATACTTTCCCTAGATACTGATAATAATGTATTACTAAAGTGTGTCGTAGAGTTAGGGTAAGGGATACTTTGTTTTACCGAGGGTGACGTTTTGTGTATACTTTCCCTAGATACTGATAATAATGTATTACTAAAGTGTGTGGTAGAGTTAGGGTAAGGGATACTTTGTTTTACAGAGGGTGACGTTTGGTGTATACTTTCTGTTGATACTGATAATAGTGTATTACTAAAGTGTGTGGTAGAGTAAGGGTAAGGGATACTTTGTTTTACAGAGGGTGACGTTTTGTGCATACTTTCCCTTGATACTGATAATAATGTATTACTAAAGTGTGTGGTAGAGTTAGGGTAAGGGATACTTTGTTTTACAGAGGGTGACGTTTTGTGTATACTTTCCCTTGATACTGATAATAATGTATTACTAAAGTGTGTGGTAGAGTTAGGGTAAGGGATACTTTGTTTTACAGAGGGTGACGTTTTGTGTATACTTTCTGTTGATACTAATTATAATGTATTACTAAAGTGTGTGGTAGAGTTAGGGTAAGGGATACTTTGTTTTACAGAGGGTGACGTTTTGTGTATACTTTCCCTTGATACTGATAATAATGTATTACTAAAGTGTGTGGTAGGGTTAGGGTAAGGGATACTTTGTTTTACAGAGTGTGACGTTTTGTGTATACTTTCCCTAGATACTGATAATAATGTATGACTAAAGTGTGTGGTAGAGTTAGGGTAAGGGATACTTTGTTTTACAGAGGGTGACGTTTTGTGTATACTTTCCCTAGATACTGATAATAATGTATTACTAAAGTGTGTGGTAGAGTTAGGGTAAGGGTTACTTTGTTTTACAGAGGGTGATGTTTTGTGTATACTTTCCCTTGATACTGATAATAATGTATTACTAAAGTGTGTGGTAGGGTTAGGGTAAGGGTTACTTTGTTTTACAGAGGGTGATGTTTTGTGTATACTTTCCCTTGATACTGATAATAATGTATTACTTAAGTGTGTGGTAGGGTTAGGGTAAGGGATACTTTGTTTTACAGAGTGTGACGTTTTGTGTATACTTTCCCTAGATACTGATAATAATGTATGACTAAAGTGTGTGGTAGAGTTAGGGTAAGGGATACTTTGTTTTACAGAGGGTGACGTTTTGTGTATACTTTCCCTAGATACTGATAATAATGTATTACTAAAGTGTGTGGTAGAGTTAGGGTAAGGGATACTTTGTTTTACAGAGTGTGACGTTTTGTGTATACTTTCCCTAGATACTGATAATAATGTATTACTAAAGTGTGTGGTAGAGTTAGGGTAAGGGATACTTTGTTTTACAGAGGGTGACGTTTTGTGTATACTTTCCCTTGATACTGATAATAATGTATTACTAAAGTGTGTGGTAGAGTTAGGGTAAGGGATACTTTGTTTTACAGAGGGTGACGTTTTGTGTATACTTTCCCTAGATACTGATAATAATGTATTACTAAAGTGTGTGGTAGAGTTAGGGTAAGGGATACTTTGTTTTACAGAGTGTGACGTTTTGTGTATACTTTCCCTAGATACTGATAATAATGTATTACTAAAGTGTGTGGTAGAGTCAGGGTAAGGGATACTTTGTTTTACAGAGGGTGACGTTTTGTGTATACTTTCCCTAGATACTGATAATAATGTATTACTAAAGTGTGTGGTAGAGTTAGGGTAAGGGATACTTTGTTTTACAGAGTGTGACGTTTTGTGTATACTTTCCCTAGATACTGATAATAATGTATTACTAAAGTGTGTGGTAGAGTTAGGGTAAGGGATACTTTGTTTTACAGAGGGTGACGTTTTGTGTATACTTTCCCTAGATACTGATAATAATGTATTACTAAAGTGTGTGGTAGAGTTAGGGTAAGGGATACTTTGTTTTACAGAGTGTGACGTTTTGTGTATACTTTCCCTAGATACTGATAATAATGTATTACTAAAGTGTGTGGTAGGGTTAGGGTAAGGGATACTTTGTTTTACAGAGGGTGACGTTTTGTGTATAATTTCCCTTGATACTGATAATAATGTATTACTAAAGTGTGTGGTAGAGTTAGGGTAAGGGATACTTTGTTTTACCGAGGGTGACGTTTTGTGTATACTTTCCCTAGATACTGATAATAATGTATTACTAAAGTGTGTCGTAGAGTTAGGGTAAGGGATACTTTGTTTTACCGAGGGTGACGTTTTGTGTATACTTTCCCTAGATACTGATAATAATGTATTACTAAAGTGTGTGGTAGAGTTAGGGTAAGGGATACTTTGTTTTACAGAGGGTGACGTTTGGTGTATACTTTCTGTTGATACTGATAATAGTGTATTACTAAAGTGTGTGGTAGAGTAAGGGTAAGGGATACTTTGTTTTACAGAGGGTGACGTTTTGTGTATACTTTCCCTTGATACTGATAATAATGTATTACTAAAGTGTGTGGTAGAGTTAGGGTAAGGGATACTTTGTTTTACAGAGGGTGACGTTTTGTGTATACTTTCCCTTGATACTGATAATAATGTATTACTAAAGTGTGTGGTAGAGTTAGGGTAAGGGATACTTTGTTTTACCGAGGGTGACGTTTTGTGTATACTTTCCCTTGATACTGATAATAATGTATTACTAAAGTGTGTGGTAGAGTTAGGGTAAGGGATACTTTGTTTTACAGAGGGTGACGTTTTGTGTATACTTTCCCTTGATACTGATAATAATGTATTACTAAAGTGTGTGGTAGAGTTAGGGTAAGGGATACTTTGTTTTACAGAGGGTGACGTTTTGTGTATACTTTCCCTTGATACTGATAATAATGTATTACTAAAGCGTGTGGTAGAGTTAGGGTAAGGGATACTTTGTTTTACAGAGGGTGACGTTTTGTGTATACTTTCCCTTGATACTGACAATAATCTATTACTAAAGTGTGTGGTAGAGTTAGGGTAAGGGATACTTTGTTTTACAGAGGGTGACGTTTTGTGTATACTTTCCCTTGATACTGAAAATAATGTATTACTAAAGTGTGTGGTAGCATTAGAGTAAGGGATACTTTGTTTTACAGAGGGTGACGTTTTGTGTATACTTTCCCTTGATACTGACAATAATGTATTACTAAAGTGTGTGGTAGAGTTAGGGTAAGGGATACTTTGTTTTACAGAGGGTGACGTTTTGTGTATACTTTCCCTTGATACTGATAATAATGTATTACTAAAGTGTGTGGTAGAGTTAGGGTAAGGGATACTTTGTTTTACAGAGGGTGACGTTTTGTGTATACTTTCCCTAGATACTGATAATAATGTATTACTAAAGTGTGTGGTAGAGTTAGGGTAAGGGATACTTTGTTTTACAGAGGGTGACGTTTTGTGTATACTTTCCCTTGATACTGATAATAATGTATTACTAAAGTGTGTGGTAGGGTTAAAGGTAAGGGATACTTTGTTTTACAGAGTGTGACGTTTTGTGTATACTTTCCCTTGATACTGATAATAATGTATTACTAAAGTGTGTGGTAGAGTTAGGGTAAGGGATACTTTGTTTTACAGAGGGTGACGTTTTGTGTATACTTTCTCTTGATACTGATAATAATGTATTACTAAAGTGTGTGGTAGGGTTAGGGTAAGGGATACTTTGTTTTACAGAGTGTGACGTTTTGTGTATACTTTCCATTGATACTGATAATAATGTATTACTAAAGTGTGTGGTAGGGTTAGGGTAAGGGATACTTTGTTTTACAGAGGGTGACGTTTTGTGTATACTTTCCCTTGATACTGATAATAATGTATTACTAAAGTGTGTGGTAGGGTTAGGGTAAGGGATACTTTGTTTTACAGAGGGTGACGTTTTGTGTATACTTTCCCTTGATACTGATAATAATGTATTACTAAAGTGTGTGGTAGAGTTAGGGTAAGGGATACTTTGTTTTACAGAGGGTGACGTTTTGTGTATACTTTCCCTAGATACTGATAATAATGTATTACTAAAGTGTGTGGAAGAGTTAGGGTAAGGGATACTTTGTTTTACAGAGGGTGACGTTTTGTGTATACTTTCCCTAGATACTGATAATAATGTATTACTAAAGTGTGTGGTAGAGTTAGGGTAAGGGATACTTTGTTTTACAGAGTGTGACGTTTTGTGTATACTTTCCCTAGATACTGATAATAATGTATTACTAAAGTGTGTGGTAGAGTTAGGGTAAGGGATACTTTGTTTTACAGAGGGTGACGTTTTGTGTATACTTTCCCTTGATACTGATAATAATGTATTACTAAAGTGTGTGGTAGAGTTAGGGTAAGGGATACTTTGTTTTACAGAGGGTGACGTTTTGTGTATACTTTCCCTTGATACTGATAATAATGTATTACTAAAGTGTGTGGTAGAGTTAGGGTAAGGGATACTTTGTTTTACAGAGGGTGACGTTTTGTGTATACTTTCCCTAGATACTGATAATAATGTATTACTAAAGTGTGTGGTAGAGTTAGGGTAAGGGATACTTTGTTTTACAGAGTGTGACGTTTTGTGTATACTTTCCCTAGATACTGATAATAATGTATTACTAAAGTGTGTGGTAGAGTCAGGGTAAGGGATACTTTGTTTTACAGAGGGTGACGTTTTGTGTATACTTTCCCTAGATACTGATAATAATGTATTACTAAAGTGTGTGGTAGAGTTAGGGTAAGGGATACTTTGTTTTACAGAGTGTGACGTTTTGTGTATACTTTCCCTAGATACTGATAATAATGTATTACTAAAGTGTGTGGTAGAGTTAGGGTAAGGGATACTTTGTTTTACAGAGGGTGACGTTTTGTGTATACTTTCCCTAGATACTGATAATAATGTATTACTAAAGTGTGTGGTAGAGTTAGGGTAAGGGATACTTTGTTTTACAGAGTGTGACGTTTTGTGTATACTTTCCCTAGATACTGATAATAATGTATTACTAAAGTGTGTGGTAGGGTTAGGGTAAGGGATACTTTGTTTTACAGAGGGTGACGTTTTGTGAATAATTTCCCTTGATACTGATAATAATGTATTACTAAAGTGTGTGGTAGAGTTAGGGTAAGGGATACTTTGTTTTACCGAGGGTGACGTTTTGTGTATACTTTCCCTAGATACTGATAATAATGTATTACTAAAGTGTGTCGTAGAGTTAGGGTAAGGGATACTTTGTTTTACCGAGGGTGACGTTTTGTGTATACTTTCCCTAGATACTGATAATAATGTATTACTAAAGTGTGTGGTAGAGTTAGGGTAAGGGATACTTTGTTTTACAGAGGGTGACGTTTGGTGTATACTTTCTGTTGATACTGATAATAGTGTATTACTAAAGTGTGTGGTAGAGTAAGGGTAAGGGATACTTTGTTTTACAGAGGGTGACGTTTTGTGTATACTTTCCCTTGATACTGATAATAATGTATTACTAAAGTGTGTGGTAGAGTTAGGGTAAGGGATACTTTGTTTTACAGAGGGTGACGTTTTGTGTATACTTTCCCTTGATACTGATAATAATGTATTACTAAAGTGTGTGGTAGAGTTAGGGTAAGGGATACTTTGTTTTACCGAGGGTGACGTTTTGTGTATACTTTCCCTTGATACTGATAATAATGTATTACTAAAGTGTGTGGTAGAGTTAGGGTAAGGGATACTTTGTTTTACAGAGGGTGACGTTTTGTGTATACTTTCCCTTGATACTGATAATAATGTATTACTAAAGTGTGTGGTAGAGTTAGGGTAAGGGATACTTTGTTTTACAGAGGGTGACGTTTTGTGTATACTTTCCCTTGATACTGATAATAATGTATTACTAAAGCGTGTGGTAGAGTTAGGGTAAGGGATACTTTGTTTTACAGAGGGTGACGTTTTGTGTATACTTTCCCTTGATACTGACAATAATCTATTACTAAAGTGTGTGGTAGAGTTAGGGTAAGGGATACTTTGTTTTACAGAGGGTGACGTTTTGTGTATACTTTCCCTTGATACTGAAAATAATGTATTACTAAAGTGTGTGGTAGCATTAGAGTAAGGGATACTTTGTTTTACAGAGGGTGACGTTTTGTGTATACTTTCCCTTGATACTGACAATAATGTATTACTAAAGTGTGTGGTAGAGTTAGGGTAAGGGATACTTTGTTTTACAGAGGGTGACGTTTTGTGTATACTTTCCCTTGATACTGATAATAATGTATTACTAAAGTGTGTGGTAGAGTTAGGGTAAGGGATACTTTGTTTTACAGAGGGTGACGTTTTGTGTATACTTTCCCTAGATACTGATAATAATGTATTACTAAAGTGTGTGGTAGAGTTAGGGTAAGGGATACTTTGTTTTACAGAGGGTGACGTTTTGTGTATACTTTCCCTTGATACTGATAATAATGTATTACTAAAGTGTGTGGTAGGGTTAAAGGTAAGGGATACTTTGTTTTACAGAGTGTGACGTTTTGTGTATACTTTCCCTTGATACTGATAATAATGTATTACTAAAGTGTGTGGTAGAGTTAGGGTAAGGGATACTTTGTTTTACAGAGGGTGACGTTTTGTGTATACTTTCCCTTGATACTGATAATAATGTATTACTAAAGTGTGTGGTAGGGTTAGGGTAAGGGATACTTTGTTTTACAGAGTGTGACGTTTTGTGTATACTTTCCATTGATACTGATAATAATGTATTACTAAAGTGTGTGGTAGGGTTAGGGTAAGGGATACTTTGTTTTACAGAGGGTGACGTTTTGTGTAT
The DNA here is from genome assembly GCA_963556195.1 of Sepiola atlantica. Lineage (NCBI taxonomy): Eukaryota > Metazoa > Mollusca > Cephalopoda > Sepiida > Sepiolidae > Sepiola > Sepiola atlantica. The sequence continues at coordinate 127,460,877 of OY744528.1, read as the reverse complement.
ACTTTCCCTTGATACTGATAATAATGTATTACTAAAGTGTGTGGTAGGGTTAGGGTAAGGGATACTTTGTTTTACAGAGGGTGACGTTTTGTGTATACTTTCCCTTGATACTGATAATAATGTATTACTAAAGTGTGTGGTAGAGTTAGGGTAAGGGATACTTTGTTTTACAGAGGGTGACGTTTTGTGTATACTTTCCCTAGATACTGATAATAATGTATTACTAAAGTGTGTGGAAGAGTTAGGGTAAGGGATACTTTGTTTTACAGAGGGTGACGTTTTGTGTATACTTTCCCTAGATACTGATAATAATGTATTACTAAAGTGTGTGGTAGAGTTAGGGTAAGGGATACTTTGTTTTACAGAGTGTGACGTTTTGTGTATACTTTCCCTAGATACTGATAATAATGTATTACTAAAGTGTGTGGTAGAGTTAGGGTAAGGGATACTTTGTTTTACAGAGGGTGACGTTTTGTGTATACTTTCCCTTGATACTGATAATAATGTATTACTAAAGTGTGTGGTAGAGTTAGGGTAAGGGATACTTTGTTTTACAGAGGGTGACGTTTTGTGTATACTTTCCCTAGATACTGATAATAATGTATTACTAAAGTGTGTGGTAGAGTTAGGGTAAGGGATACTTTGTTTTACAGAGGGTGACGTTTTGTGTATACTTTCCCTAGATACTGATAATAATGTATTACTAAAGTGTGTGGTAGAGTTAGGGTAAGGGATACTTTGTTTTACAGAGTGTGACGTTTTGTGTATACTTTCCCTAGATACTGATAATAATGTATTACTAAAGTGTGTGGTAGGGTTAGGGTAAGGGATACTTTGTTTTACAGAGGGTGACGTTTTGTGTATAATTTCCCTTGATACTGATAATAATGTATTACTAAAGTGTGTGGTAGAGTTAGGGTAAGGGATACTTTGTTTTACCGAGGGTGACGTTTTGTGTATACTTTCCCTAGATACTGATAATAATGTATTACTAAAGTGTGTCGTAGAGTTAGGGTAAGGGATACTTTGTTTTACCGAGGGTGACGTTTTGTGTATACTTTCCCTAGATACTGATAATAATGTATTACTAAAGTGTGTGGTAGAGTTAGGGTAAGGGATACTTTGTTTTACAGAGGGTGACGTTTGGTGTATACTTTCTGTTGATACTGATAATAGTGTATTACTAAAGTGTGTGGTAGAGTAAGGGTAAGGGATACTTGGTTTTACAGAGGGTGACGTTTTGTGTATACTTTCCCTTGATACTGATAATAATGTATTACTAAAGTGTGTGGTAGAGTTAGGGTAAGGGATACTTTGTTTTACAGAGGGTGACGTTTTGTGTATACTTTCCCTTGATACTGATAATAATGTATTACTAAAGTGTGTGGTAGAGTTAGGGTAAGGGATACTTTGTTTTACCGAGGGTGACGTTTTGTGTATACTTTCCCTTGATACTGATAATAATGTATTACTAAAGTGTGTGGTAGAGTTAGGGTAAGGGATACTTTGTTTTACAGAGGGTGACGTTTTGTGTATACTTTCCCTTGATACTGATAATAATGTATTACTAAAGTGTGTGGTAGAGTTAGGGTAAGGGATACTTTGTTTTACAGAGGGTGACGTTTTGTGTATACTTTCCCTTGATACTGATAATAATGTATTACTAAAGCGTGTGGTAGAGTTAGGGTAAGGGATACTTTGTTTTACAGAGGGTGACGTTTTGTGTATACTTTCCCTTGATACTGACAATAATCTATTACTAAAGTGTGTGGTAGAGTTAGGGTAAGGGATACTTTGTTTTACAGAGGGTGACGTTTTGTGTATACTTTCCCTTGATACTGAAAATAATGTATTACTAAAGTGTGTGGTAGCATTAGAGTAAGGGATACTTTGTTTTACAGAGGGTGACGTTTTGTGTATACTTTCCCTTGATACTGACAATAATGTATTACTAAAGTGTGTGGTAGAGTTAGGGTAAGGGATACTTTGTTTTACAGAGGGTGACGTTTTGTGTATACTTTCCCTTGATACTGATAATAATGTATTACTAAAGTGTGTGGTAGAGTTAGGGTAAGGGATACTTTGTTTTACAGAGGGTGACGTTTTGTGTATACTTTCCCTAGATACTGATAATAATGTATTACTAAAGTGTGTGGTAGAGTTAGGGTAAGGGATACTTTGTTTTACAGAGGGTGACGTTTTGTGTATACTTTCCCTTGATACTGATAATAATGTATTACTAAAGTGTGTGGTAGGGTTAAAGGTAAGGGATACTTTGTTTTACAGAGTGTGACGTTTTGTGTATACTTTCCCTTGATACTGATAATAATGTATTACTAAAGTGTGTGGTAGAGTTAGGGTAAGAGATACTTAGTTTTACAGAGGGTGACGTTTTGTGTATACTTTCCCTTGATACTGATAATAATGTATTACTAAAGTGTGTGGTAGGGTTAGGGTAAGGGATACTTTGTTTTACAGAGTGTGACGTTTTGTGTATACTTTCCATTGATACTGATAATAATGTATTACTAAAGTGTGTGGTAGGGTTAGGGTAAGGGATACTTTGTTTTACAGAGGGTGACGTTTTGTGTATACCTTCCCTTGATACTGATAATAATGTATTACTAAAGTGTGTGGTAGGGTTAGGGTAAGGGATACTTTGTTTTACAGAGGGTGACGTTTTGTGTATACTTTCCCTTGATACTGATAATAATGTATTACTAAAGTGTGTGGTAGAGTTAGGGTAAGGGATACTTTGTTTTACAGAGGGTGACGTTTTGTGTATACTTTCCCTAGATACTGATAATAATGTATTACTAAAGTGTGTGGAAGAGTTAGGGTAAGGGATACTTTGTTTTACAGAGGGTGACGTTTTGTGTATACTTTCCCTTGATACTGATAATAATGTATTACTAAAGTGTGTGGTAGGGTTAGGGTAAGGGATACTTTGTTTTACAGAGGGTGACGTTTTGTGTATACTTTCCCTTGATACTGATAATAATGTATTACTAAAGTGTGTGGTAGAGTTAGGGTAAGGGATACTTTGTTTTACAGAGGGTGACGTTTTGTGTATACTTTCCCTTGATACTGATAATAATGTATTACTAAAGTGTGTGGTAGAGTTAGGGTAAGGGATACTTTGTTTTACAGAGGGTGACGTTTTGTGTATACTTTCCCTTGATACTGATAATAATGTATTACTAAAGTGTGTGGTAGAGTTAGGGTAAGGGATACTTTGTTTTACAGAGGGTGACGTTTTGTGTATACTTTCCCTTGATACTGATAATAATGTATTACTAAAGTGTGTGGTAGGGTAAGGGTAAGGGATACTTTGTTTTACAGAGGGTGACGTTTTGTGTATACTTTCCCTTGATACTGATAATAATGTATTACTAAAGTGTGTGGTAGAGTTAGGGTAAGGGATACTTTTTTTTACAGAGGGTGACGTTTTGTGTATACTTTCCCTTTATACTGATAATAATGTATTACTAAAGTGTGTGATAGCGTCTTCATTTTGGGTTGTTTTATCCGGTTGAAATTTTTTCAATTTGCTTTTCTTTCAGTTCTGACGTGGTGTTTATACCTTAGTTTGATGTGTAAGGATGTTTTCTCTGAAAATTAGGAAGCGTTTACTCCCACATGTGATAATTCAGGAATAGATTAATATAACATATTGTTAAGTCTGTTGTAGAATATGTGCCTGTTGCTGGATGTAGATATGTGGTTACTTTGATGTTAATGTAATATTGACTGTGGATGTAGATATGTGTTTACTTTGATGTTAATTCAATATTGACTGTGGATGTATATATGTGTTTATTTTGATGTTTATTCAATATTGACTTTGGATGTAGATATGTGTTTATTGAAATTATCAAATATGAGGATTAAAGTAAGAAAGAGTGTATCAATTATATCCAAAGTTTTGGTTGATTTTTATTATTTTATTAAATGATTAAATAATCTAGAAAAAAATAAACATTTGTCTATGTAAGATAAAAGATCTACCTGTTGTAGGTACAGTTGTCGGCACTGTAGTTGGTATTGTTGTTGGTATGGTAGTTGGTATTGTGGTAGGTATGGTAGTTGGTATTGTGGTAGGTATGGTAGTTGGTATTGTGGTAGGTACAGTTGTAGGCACTGTAGTTGGTATTGTGGTAGGTATTGTAGTCGGTACTGTTGTAGGTATGGTAGTTGGTATTGTGGTAGGTATGGTAGTAGGTATTGTGGTAGGTATGGTAGTTGGTATTGTAGTTGGTATTGTGGTAGGTATTGTAGTTGGTACAGTTGTGGGTACGGTAGTTGGTATTGTGGTAGGTATTGTAGTTGGTACAGTTGTGGGTACGGTAGTTGGTATTGTGGTAGGTATTGTAGTTGGTACAGTTGTTGGTATTGTTGTAGGTATAGTAGTTGGTACAGTTGTAAGCACTGTGATTGATATTGTTGGTAAATAAGTTAGCACAAAGCTTGTAGCATTTGACATTTATTTATGACAGAGTAAAGGAAAAGCAGAAATATTTATTGAAACACTTAATTCTATTAAACTTCACAAAAATTCGATTTGTAAAAAGGGGAAAAAAGACCAGCATGTAACACCTGTTTTTGAAAAAATATATTATTTTATATAATGTCTATTTCATTGTAAGAAAAAATAAAATGACACCATTTTAAATTTCATTTTCTTATTAACTTCATTTTACCATTCGTAAAAACAAGTAATTTCTGAACAAGGAAGCAACATGCAATTTCATACAAGTTCATGATTTATAAATTCAAGAGTTAAAAATCTTGGAAATATTGATGGGATTTAAATTCAGAGGTTAGGTTGACCTGATCGCAGAGGTGAAATTTGCTGCAAAGTTCAAGTAGGCAATGATCCAGCTGATCATAGATTGAATGTGGCAGAAAGGCTGTGACGTTATTCAAGCAAAAAGAGATGCCAACGTTGAGATTGCAAAGGGAGCCATTAATACGTCTGCTTTCAAATCAACCCTAACTCTCATAAAATAATGAAAGATAATTCATGAAATGACATTTAATTTTGACAAATTCAACATAAATTACTCTTATTTACTATAAGCTCGGACTTTTCATTCCTTCATTTGATAAAATAATTGTTTACAATTTCTGACCATTCCATCAATCATTTCCAATACTCTCATAGTATTGTCCATCATCCAACTGACAATATCATTAACCTTTAGCCTCCCATGGCCTTTGGCCTTGGTCAGTGGTGACAAGTACAAAAATATGATTGTATCTATTTATATTTATCAACAAAAACACATTCAAGAATTCTTTCCCTTTCTCTCCCCCTCTATCTCTCTCTCTCTCCCCCCCAACACACATGCACACAAATATTAACTACAGAACATTTTTAATGAAAACATTTTCGAAGAATTATCAATTCATCTTCATGTTAATTCAAACTTGATATTAAATCAATATCATAAAAGCAATTTTAATAAAAGATAATTCATAAAATGACATACCTGTTGGGATTGGAGCTGTGATAAGTAGAACAATTGAGAATATTAATGAAATATTTATAATTTTCATTAATAAAATGTAAAAGTTAATATTCAAACAGTAAAACATTTTTTTTCTCACTCTGAATGATGAAATGCATCCAAGCAAACCTCGTTTCCTTTTATCATTTTGCTTGTACAGTCATCATAAAAATATGATATGAAATGGATTCACATTTATATGACAAATTAAAATAAATCCACAAATAAAATAACTTTGTTAACAACTACAATATACTAAAATATACACACACACACGTATAAATATATATATATATATATATATATATATATATATATATATATATATATATGCCAGTATCTCTGATTCAGTCTTATGAATGTAATTATACAATTTTCTACAGAAAATTTAAAATAACTGAATAAAAGTTTTATTTTTACATTTGTATATTTGTATACACTGATGATGATGGCTTAACTGATTATTATACATAAACTGATGATGATGATGATTAACTATTTAAGATCAAGCAATACTTATTTGACAAATCAGATAAAACATTTAAAATTGATGAGAAAATACAAAGTAACCGTTCAAATATAATTCATAATTAATAAGCAATACACTATTTATTTACTTTAAAAATATATAATACAAAGAGAAAAATGTTCAAGAATGTAATCATTGAAATAATATTTAATCATGAAGAATTCAAAATATTGTTTTAATTTTTGACAAGTTATTTCATGTGATTCTCCTGCAAATTCAACCAAATAGATTTTTCACATTGTTTTATTATTTTTAAAGTAAAAAAGTCAATAGTAAAATAAAAAAATAATTAAATCAATTGCATATGTCATGTATATTATATTTAATATTTTGAAATTATATTTACAAAAATTGATATAAACAAAGAAAGTCATAGAACAAATATACTTACTTAACTTTCTACAAAGCTCTAAACTGAGTTCTGTTTCTACTGGTTGGTTTGGAAGTTCTTTCTCAATTGTGATATCAATCTTAAGCAATTCACTTGTTTGTGGTAATGTAATTATGGCAGTTGGACTGACATTCTGAAATTGAATCAAAGCAAAACAGAATTAATTCATACATAACTCAAATTGTTTTTTGGAATAAAGTTAAAATACATTTGTGCACCAAAGAAAGGTCTCAAAACGAGATTCCAATAATAATGTAAATCTACATACGAAAATATATTTAAGAATTTTAGTAAAATCTATAACACAACTCTAAAAAAACATGGATATAAAAAAGGGTGATATAATGACATTTAAATTAAATATAAGAAACAAGATTCCAATAATAATACAAATAGAAGAAAGAGAAATAGAATTTGGTTTACTCCACCATATTACAAGATACTAAAAACTAAACTTGGTAAAAACTCCTAAATCTTATAGATAAATATTTTTCTGTCAGTAATCCCTTACATGAAATATTCAATAAAAATTACTTCAAACTCTCTTAGAAATGCTGTCAATATTAAAAAATGATAACCCATTCAAAAAGGTTTCATGCCTATGTACAGAGTAACAAATTGTTCAATAATGAAGTGGAAGCACTCAGCATTGTAGACAACAAGATTATTTCATATCCAAGAATGGCGGGTGTGTATAGTGGAGTGCCTCACAGATCTTTCCATTATCCAGTTTTGTTTCTTATGTATGACAATGATCTGCCAGATAAATTGATGGAAAAGGTACTATTCTTTGCAGATAATGTGAAACCTTTCAAGGATGTTTTCCACTTAAAAGTTTGGAGCACCAAAATCCCTTTCAAACAAAGAGAGTGACACTCATTGACTGAAGAAAATAATAGGTAGTGAGGGAGTAATAAAACCAAAACTCTGCTGGTTAAAAGCTTGAATAGGCATTGATTAACTATAAAAACAATCCTAAAAATATAAATCCATGCAATTATCTTGATGAGTTCTTGAGGAATTAAACACAAAAGTTTCTGTGTAGCATACTTACTAAAAGTATATTCTCATACTACATACATATATATATATATATATATATATATATATTTCTATATATATATATATATATTTCTATATAAATATATATATATATATATATATATATATATATATATATATATATATATATATATATATATATATATATATATATATATATATATATATATATATTTAAAGTATATTCTCATACTACTATATATAGATATATATAAATATATTCAGAAAATATGAAAAACCGCAATCGCACATCTGTGGATAATTTTTGTTATAATTAAATGATATTTAAACGTCCCCAGACATAGGATACAACACCCTAAGGGAGGTAACACCTTCATAGCATTCAGGTGCATGTTTCACCATAAATAAGGGAACCTTGTCTTTATCACCAAAACAATAACAAACAAAATTAATGTGTGTATATATATATTTATGTTTATATATATATATATGAGGATAAAATACATGATATATCATATAATAGAAATGTTATGAAAACAGGATGTATGAGAAAGACAAAAGGAAAAACAATTAAACACAAAATGAAATCATCAAAACAGGAGATTTACTGGTTTTAGAACTTCTTTCTGAAGACGTTCTTTGATAGGAACGAAACTGGTAAATCTCTCATTTTGATGATTTGTTCTTGTGTTTAATTGTTTTTCTTTTTGTCTATCTCAAGCACATATATATGTATATGTATGTATATATATATGTGTTCTACTATATATGTACGTATGTACATAATATATAGTAGAAGAATACATGTCTACGGAGGGGTGAAATCAATTGCCAAACAGATGATTTTGCACCAATTTTATTTCACTACACAAAATTAAAATCAAGATAATATGATGCTACAACTTATGTCTAGAATCCTTATTCTTATTTTTGTCAAATTCCATTGCATGATTTTTATTCTAGAAAATATTTAAAATTCAAGACATTATGAGAAGAAATTGAAATTCAAGGAATCTTGCATCATCTGTGTCTAATGACTATGGATAAAATTTAATGCCAATCTGATATATTTGAATTTTTAAATGGGGGTTGGTGATCATAGTATGCTTTTTAAAAACCCTTTAAAATACTCCAAAGAAACTAAAATTTGGGAAATATTTATGAATTGATGTCTAATATTTAACTTCAACCCCTTATTTTACCCTCTTTGCATAAAACCCAATTAAATATAGTTAATATTTTAAATTTTATTTTGTTTCAGCATAAAAACTAAAATGAATTCCTATTAAAACTGGTTATATAATGAAACGAATAAACATAAAACTCAATTAAATATGGCAAACATTGGGACCCTTTAAACCTAGCAGCTGTTTTCCAAAATAATAATGGTCGGTTAATTAGCTTAAAAGTTAATCATGTACATACAAATTTATATATATATATATATATATATATATATATATATATATATATATATGTGTGTGTGTGTGTGTGTGTATTAGAATATACTATCCTGGAAAATTTTGAGCAGGACATGTTCAACATGATAGGTAACTTGAAATTTAAAAAGAGGTGTAAATACTCCAACCCTACAATTAACAAGATAAACCAAACTTTTAGAAAAATAAATAATGACCCTAACTTAATAGTACCAGCTGATAAAACAATGAACCTATATAGCATGAGTTTTGAAACTTATAATGATCTGATTATGAAAGAACTACTGAAAATAGCCAATGTAAATGACCTCAGTGATATCAATTCTACAGCCTTAGAAATATTCTTTAGAGATATATACCCCTAAATGCCTCAGATTTACGTTAAAGAATCACAAAGAGGATTTCAATAACCCCACTATCAGATTAATCTCTCCTTGTATATCGGATATAGGAACAATTAGCAAAAGGATATTGGATAGAATCATACCCACCATAAAATCCAAGATAACTCAAAATTTGTGGTCATCGTCAGACGAAGTCATCAATTGGTTTGGGAAACTACCCCAAGGGATTAATGGGAAGTTCATCATGTTTGACATATATTCATATTACCCATCACTTTCCCCCACACTTCTAGACAAAGCTCTTGATATGGCTCAAATAGAAACGAATATAACTAGACTAGAAATAGACATTATAAAACTAGCTAAAAGAACTCTGATTCTGTATGATAACAAACTATGGACAAGAAAAGATAAGGAAAATAACTTCGACATTACTATGGGGTAACCAGCCTCTGCACACGTAACGGATTTGGTAGGCCTTTACATCCTGAAGGAGCACCATAAAGATTTATCACGTTTAAGGGACGGTTTATATAGAGATGACACACTATTCTTCATAAACTCTGGCAATAGAAGGTTAGAGAATACCAGAAAGGATATGCATAACTTTTTTTAAAAGTTGGACCTTAAGGTAACAATAGACATAAACCATGAGATAGTTAACTTCCTAGACATCAGCTTAGACCTAAACAATAGAACATATGAACCATAGCATAAACCCAACCAAACTCTCTATTATGTAGATTTTAACTCTAACCACCCGGGACTCATTAAGAAAGCCATAATCCCTAGTATCTCTAAGAGAATATCAAAACTATCATCTAACGAATCACTATTCAATAAGGATAAAAAATATTATAGTGAAGCATTAGCCAGATCTGGATATACTGGGGAAATAAACTATATAAAAGTAAGCTCGGCGAAGCACAATGAGAATTCTAAGACAAATAGGAACACACCTCACATAGTATCATACAACATGGCTATGGGAAATTCCAAACAAATCAAAAGGAGAATAAATACTAATAATACGCGGGATACTGCACCTAATACTACACTTAACACTAGGAGATCAGCAAACCCACCATCCGTAGAAAATATCACTAAGAAAAACAGACGTAGAAATTCACTCTGGTTCACACTCCTTATGGCTTAAACATTCTCACTAACATACCTAAACAGTTCTACCAAATTATCGAGAAAAATTTTCCTAGGGATAGTAGACTAGGCAAAGTTATAAATAAAAATACAGTAAAGCTATTCTTTTCAACATCGATAAACTTAACATCAACTATAGTAAGTTCAAATAACACAAAAATCAAAAAGAATAGTAACTTAGATACTAGTACAGTCCAGAACCAGAATAACAGCTCCCAATGTAACTGTAGAAATGTCAATGAGTGCCCTTTAGAGGGGAGATGTTTAACTTCAGATATAGTGTATAAGTGTAACGTCATAGAAGAAAACAGAATTAGAACATACATTGGGTCGACGGATTGGAGTTTCAAGGGCAGGTTTAGAAACCATATACACTCTTTCAAAGAACCTAATACAAATTCAAAGAACGTCTCTATGACTTTAGTTAAACATGTAAGAGAACTAAACAGTAAAAATATACAATACAGCCTAAAATGGTCTATACTAGGACAAGCAGGGAAATATAAACCTAACAAATCTAAGATATGTAACATCTGTATTCTGGAATCCTACAATACAGAAAAGAACATTTATTAAATAAAAGACAGGAAATGGTTTAGAACTGTTTACATAGAACCGCATATATCCTATCACATTACAGACCCATATAAAATACATGTGGCTGTAATCCTTTCACCAACATAAATATGAAAATATCTACGGTATAGGAATATTATAAGACTATCTAGGCAATAGAAACTATAAACCTAATAGTAGATGACAGAGTACTAATACCCCAATATAAAACATTTAAATATAGAACACATCATTCACAACAAAAATGACCGAAGCGACAAAGCTTAAACCTAGACTATAGAAAATGAAATGGTAAGAGGGCCAGATCATGAGAGCATCAACTGAAATTTTTTTAGTTTTTATCTGTACTAATTAGTGAAGAAATGCTAACTAGAAAATAAGATATTTTTTGGAAGGAGTAAGAACCAATTATGCAATAATGATTTAAAATATAATGTCAAATAAATGTTCAATAAGTAAAACAATAAATAAATGTGTGTGTGTACATATATGTATGTATGTGCATATGTATAAATATGTACACATGTATGTGTGTGTATATATGTGTGGAGGGTTCGGCCGCAGGGTGCGATAAATACAATTCATTTAAATTGACACCGTAAACAATAAAAACACAAATATATTAAATCTAGACTTCGAATGAAAGCTGATTTAATTAAAATCAAAAATAAACTATTTGGTATCATATTATGTAACACATATTTTGGGATGTCGTCGAGTGTTGAAATACAACCCTTTTTGTAGGGATAGTTACGTGATTTTGAAAATGGTGTTTGTCGAGTTTTTGCATTCAAACTCTTTGTATATAGATATATTAATAAATAAAAGAATGCACTCAACCTAATATTAAATATAGGCATACAATTAAAGTGGGACCTTATATTGACATTGAGTTAAATATAAAACGTAATCACAATTAACTTTAAGTATAAATGTCCTTAAAAGTACTTTTGAATCCTCATAATACTTTATAATGAGGTAATTAACATCATTTAATAAAAAATAAATATTTAATAGCTCCTTTAGGTATTTTGATTCATGTCTAGGTAACTATAAACTATTTTCGTTGTAAGGGACAAATCCCCCCCTCCCCGTTTTGTATTTAATAGAAACTTACTACTTAAGTGAAGAATTCTGGGTAATTAATCTTATCTTAGGATTAATTTAAATGATTTATAAATAAATACTAAACATCTTCCACAAAAACACCGAAGTATAACAATCTTAATAGTTGCTTGAAACTGACTCTAAACTGATGAATTTAAAAGAGACTAGCCCAGTGTTTAACTTTGTATCCAAATGACCTAAATAGACATCTGAAGGCTAATTGATGTAACTTTAGAAAGTAAAAAAATTACTCTCAAGTGAATTCGAATTTTTATAAATACAACATAGAACTTCTTAACTATTTTTAGAAATATTACTGAATTAAAATTTATAAATGTCCACACAACTTTTAGAAAAAAATTCAAAATGGCGTAGTAGTGGGTTCCCCACGTGTGAGTTTGCTCTTTTCTTTGTTTTTTGTTTGGTTTCCCCCAAAAATGAACCACTGTATAGTGTAGGGTTTTTCAAGACACTTTAATCCAAGAACTTTTTACACTTTGTGATTTTTTCTGATGATTTTGTAATGTTGCAGAGACGATATTGACATAAAAATGTTGTTTGGCACAAGACAAATGAAACAGATTGTAAAATGTGACCCAACCAACGCAGTCTGTTCTTCTGCATGATGTCCGCAAGGCTTTTGATCATGATATATTCAAAGAACAGTGGCATTTTATTTTGAAAAGCATTTTACTCACCGTAAAAACAACTGGACCATCTGCATAAGTAGCAGTCATATTATAATAACGTATATTCTTTGTATTCACAAGACTCATCCTAAGTGGAATTCTTGCATTAGTCAAAGTCACAGAAATTGTTGGAGTCGTATCTTGTGCATCAAATTTGAAGATATCATCACCAACGACAATCTTTCGGACATCATCAAGATTGGTTGAGGTACGTATATCAACAACACCCTCATCAATATTCTTATATGTTATTTCCTCATCATGAAGACATATTGCTGCAAAAAATTAAATAATTAAATATTAACATCTTTAAACCATATAAGGAAATTCAGTTTTTAAGGATGTTTATAAATGGAAAATAACATGACTTTCTAAAGTAATTCAGTAATAAAAATGCAAACAAAAACAAATTTGTTTGCTTTATTTTTTATGTTTTATTGAATTATGGTTCAGAGATTTAAGAATATTCCCCAATCCGTGTTTTGTCCTGATATTTAGACAACAATCTTTTGAGCGTAGCATAGACACAGTGGTAGTAGTCGTTAAAAAAAAAAATGTAAAAGACATACTTGTTGTAGGTATAGTTGTTGGTACAGTGGTTGGAATAGTTGTTGGTACAGTAGTTGGAATAGTTGTTGGTATAGTAGTTGGAATAGTTGTCGGTATAGTAGTTGGAATAGTTGGTATTGTTGTTGGTATTGTTGTAGGAACTGTGGTTGGTACGGTTGTTGGAACAGTTGGAAGCACTGTGGTTGGTATTGTAAGATTTTATTGCACAATGGTTGGAATTGTTGTTTTAATAATGTATGTGCAGTTGTTCAAATTGTTGGTGGTACATTGGTTGGAAAAGTTATAGAGATAATGGTGATTAAGAATATTTAAGACATTTTTACATTTATTTAAGAAAACAATTTATTCATAACAAAGTAAAGGAAAAAGCAGACATATTTAATGGCAAATTGTGTTAATACAAAATTCCATAGTAAAATAACTAATTTTTTAATTTCTTTTAGTCAACTTATTTTATAAATTTGTATTCTTGAATTGTTTGTAAAAATCATGTTTTGTGGGACTAGTTTACTTTTGAAACCTGGTTTATATTTTTATATTTTTTGATAATTGGGAAGGATTCTGTTAGGTAGCTAAAAAAGAGAATTTCTTATATGAATCTGATTATAATTATAAAAATTATTTTATATTATATATATCAAACACATAATTGCATAAGTCTAGGGCCTTACTAATGAAACCAATCATTTTAGAAAAATTCCATTTCTTTCTATTAATATAGTCTTCTCAGCTTATACACTGTTCCCTACGCTTCTCTAACAATTTAGTATATTTTTCGTAGATGATTTGTCATTGGCCTCAAAATACATTTCAGTTTCCCATATCACTTCTTCATTAAAGCCAAATATCTTTCCCTCGGGCATTCTGTTGCAGTATGCAAACAGCCAATGGTCGCTGGGAACTAGATCAGAAGAATAGGGGTTGTGCAGAAGTTATTCAACGCACGATACATGTAGTTTGCCATCGTTGCACTACATGTTAAGTAATGAGTAACAATAAATACACATTCAAGCATTCTCTCTCCTCTCGAAGAATTATCAATTCATTTTCATGTTAATTAAAACCTGATATTAAATCAATATCATAAAAGCAATTTTAATAAAAAGTAATTCATAAAATGACATACCTGTTGGGATTGGAGCTGTGATAAGTAGAACAATTGAGAATATTAATGAAAAATTTATCATTTTCATTAATAAAATGTAAAAGTTAATATTCAAACAGTAAAACATTATTTTTTTCACTCTGAATGATGAAATGCATCCAAGCAAACCTCGTTTCTTTTTATCATTTTGCTTGTACAGTCATCATAAAAATACGATATAAAATGGATTCTCATTTATATGACAATCTAAAATAAATCCACAAATAAAATAAATTTGTTAATAAAAATGGCTATTATTAAAATATACTATTATATAACTTGGTTAACAAAAAGGGATATTACTAAAATATACTATTACACACACACACACACACACTACCATATATATGCCAGTATCATGTGCGTATATATATATATATATATATATATATATATATATATATATATATGTATGTATATGTATATGTATATATATATATATATATATATATATATATATGTATATATATACGCCAGTATCTATGACTCAGTCTTTTAAATGTAATTATGCAATTTTCTAAAGAAAATTAAAAACAATTCAATAAAAGTTTTATTTTTACATTTGTATATTTGTATACACTGATGATGATAACTTAACTGATTATTATACATAAACTGATGATGATGATGATTAACTATTTAAGAACAAGCAATACTTGACAAATGAGATTAAATATTTAAAATTCATGAGACAATACAAAGTAACCATTCAAATATAATTCATAATTAATTAATAATACCCTATTTATTTACTTTAAAAAAATATAATACAAAGAGAAAAATGTTCGAGAATGTAATCATTGAAACAATATTTAATCATGAAGAATTCAAAATATTGTTTTAATTTTTGACAAGTTATTTCATGTGATTCTCCTGCAAATTCAACCAAATAGATTTTTCACATTTTTGTATTATTTTTAAAGTAAAAAAGTCAATAGTAAAAGAAAAAAATAATTAAATCAATTGCATATGTCATTAATATTATATTTAATATTTTGAAATTATATTTACAAAAATTGATGTAAACAAAGAAAGTCATAGAACAAATATACTTACTTAACTTTCTACAAAGTTCTAAACTGAGTTCTGTTTCTACTGGTTGGTTTGGAAATTCTTTCTCAATTGTGATATCAATCTTAAGCAATTCACTTGTTTGTGGTAATGTAATTATGGCAGTTGGACTGACATTCTGAAATTGAATCAGAGGAAAACAGAATTAATTCATACGAAACACAAAATTATTTTTTGGAATAAAGTAAAAATACATTTGTGCACAAAAACAATGTATCAAGCCACGACAACACTTTTATCTTAACTAAAACATAGACAATCACATTATTTAGTTCATTGCACAAATAAAAATAAATAATTATATATAATATATACATATATATATATATATATATATATATATATATATATATATATATATATATATATATATATATAACATTTATTTTAAGTCAGATCCTGTAGATTTACATATTCTGTACTCTCTGACAAATATATTTGATAACAGATGTATTGTCCTATATAGGGATAACGGATTGGCGATAATAAGGGACCCTAATAAAGGTAATGGTAAAAACTAAATAACAAAAAGAATTATATATATGGAAATGAAAATATTAGGCCGAAGAGTTGAAGTATTAGCTAACACAAAAATAAAAAACTGTTTTGATATCACATTAAACTGAGATAAAAATACATACAAGCCATATTTAACAGATAATGCTAACCCAATATATGAACCTAAAGTCTAACCACCCATCAATTATAAAACATATTCCTAGTGCTACCGAATGTACACTTAGTAATAACTCTACATACGCAAATGTATTTAAGAATTTAAGGAACGTCTATAACACTGCTCCAAAAAAAGTGGATATAATCACATTGAAATTAAATATAAGATTCCAATAATAATAAAAATAATAGAAGAGAAATAGAATTTGGTTCACACCACCAAATAACAAGATATCAAAATCTAAACTTGGTAAAAATTCCTAAATCTTATCGATGAACATTTTTCTTTAAGGAATCCCTTACATAAAATATTCAATAGAAATTTCTTAAAACTCTCTTACAAATGCTGTAAAAATGTAGAAATGATCATCCATCTATGTACAGCAAAACAAATTGCTCAATAATGATTGTGATACCCGAAAAAGTTCTGATGTTTTCAGATTCCAAATTCCAATCAATCGTACCAACACTAATAGAAAGCGATACAGATAAGTTGATTACCTACCCATACAAAAAATCATTACCTACCCATACAAAAAATCATTTCCTACCCATACAAAAAATCATTACCTACCCATAGAAAAAATAAATAACCTACCCATACACAAAATCTACAAGCAAAGATTCTAGCCTACTTGATTTGAAAAGTGAATACCCTTACAGATAAGTTGATTACCTACCCATACACAAAATCTACAAGCAAAGATTCTAGCCTACTTGATTTGAAAAGTGAATACCCTTACAGATAAGAACTGGCAGTAGCAAAAAATCGGATTTACTGAGTCAAACGCAACTCATCTACTAACAACATATTCCATATGGCACTTGCAGACATTAAACAAACCCTAAATATTAATAAAAACGTGGCACCGTAAAGGAATAAAAAAAATGGTACCGTAAAGAAGGGTGAAGAATTCAAGATGGCTGTGTATCTATCTATATATATATATATATATATATATATATATCTTGAAAAAAAAAAATAAAACAAAAAATATTATTTATGTATTCACCCACGTTTCGTGTTTATTTCAAGACTTCCTCAGGATGATTGATTTGAAGAACTAACACGCAAGTAAAAATATTAGAAAAAGTTTGGTCTGTTTGTGACGTGAAAAGAATGTTTTGGGGGTTTTTTTAACAAAAAATAGCCGTTAGAATTTAATATGTGTACTGCATCCATGAAATAAGAATGAGTGTTTAGTTTTTCAAACAAAACATCGTTAGAATTCGAAAAAATATGGTGCGACATATGACATGAAAGCAATGGGGTTTTTTTTCAAACAATACATAGCCGTTAGAATTTGAAATGTGTTATATATGTTTATGAAATAAACTATCTTTCTTCCCCCTTTTTGTCTCCCACTTTTGGTCTTTCCACTCCCTTTTCTTGAACCTTAGGTCTCCCTCTTCTCTCTGTCTTCCTGTATTAATCTAAGTTTCTTAACAGGATGTGTTGACTTCATTTCTCTAGTTTTCTTCCTCCTTTATTTTTCATTTGAAGTTAAATTAAGATGTTTACCTTTAATTATTGGTAATTTTGCAAATTAAATCAGAATTCCTATTTGTTCTTTAAATCTATAAAGCTAAAAGTAAATTCTATTTACAATATCAAAATATTAACGAAGTAGAAAACGTCTTTTATTTTATTTCAATTATTTTAAGTCTAAAACTTATTTAAATTTGTTGCTGAATCCTAAATTTTAATTATTGGTGATTTAATTTGATATTTAGAAATCAAACAAATTTTAAACTGCATTTACATTTGAATATAGAAAACAAATAAGATATATAAGTACATAATAATAATAAAATGAAAATCCTGTTTCATTAATTAGGACTGGAATTTCCATCTGTACTGCAAGCATTCAACATTCCACTTCATGATTTATGGTTCATGATGGTGTAAACCATACTATTTTCCTATAAACTAAATATTTTCATATTCATAGACTAGTAACAACAGAAAATCTTTCCAATTTATTCAATTTACTAAACAACAAACACATGTATTTGATCATGATATATTCAAAGAAGAGTGGCATTTTATTTAAAAAAGCATTTTACTCACCGTAAAAACAACTGGACCATCTGCATAAGTAGCAGTCATATTATAATAACGTATATTCCTTGTATTCACAAGACTCATCCTAAGTGGAATTCTTGCATTAGTCAAAGTCACAGAAATTGTTGGAGTCGTATCTTGTGCATCAAATTTGAAGATATCATCACCAACGACAATCTTTCGGACATCATCAAGATTGGTTGAGGTACGTATATCAACAACACCCTCATCAATATTCTTATATGTTATTTCCTCATCATGAAGACATATTGCTGCAAAAAATTAAATAATTAAATATTAACATCTTTAAACCATATAAGGAAATTCAGTTTTTAAGGATGTTTATAAATAGAAAATAACATGACTTTTTAAAAGTAATTCAGTAATAAAAATGCAAACAAAAAAAAATTTGATGATTGAATCAGGAAAGAATTTATCAATTTTACTGAAGTGTTTGTTTTATTTTTTATGTTTTATTGAATTATGGTTCAGAGATTTAAGAATATTCCCTGATCCATATTTTGTCCTGATATTTAGACAACAATCTTTAGAGCAGAGCATAGACACGGTGGTAGTAGTCATTACAAAAAAAGAATTTAGTTTCAAATAAATGTAAAAGACATACTTGTTGTAGGTATAGTTGTTGGTACAGTAGTTGGAATAGTTGTTGGAATAGTTGTTGGTATTGTTGTTGGTATTGTTGTTGGAATAGTAGTTGGTATTGTTGTAGGAATAGTTGTTGGTATTGTTGTTGGAATTGTTGTAGGAACTGTGGTTGGTACGGTTGTTGGAACAGTTGGAAGCACTGTGATTGGTATTGTAAGATTTTATTAAACAATGGTTGGAATTGTTTTTTGAATAATGTATGTGCAGTTGTTCAAATTGTTGGTGGTACATTGGTTGGAAAAGTTATAGAGATAATGGTGATTAAGAATATTTAAGACATTTTTACATTTATTTAAAAAAAAAAAATTTATTCATAACAAAGTAAAGGAAAAAGCAGACATCTTTAATGGCAAATTGTGTTAATACAAAATTCCATAGTAAAATAACTAATTTTTTAATTTCTTTTAGTCAACTTATTTAATAAAGTTGTGTTCTGGAAGCGTTAGTAAAATCATGTTTTGTGGAAACTTGTTTACTTTTGAAACCTGATTTAAATATTATTTTATTCTTTGAATGAGTATTTTTTAAAGCTCAATTTTTCTGTAAACCCAATATCAAGATTGTTTTCCTCAATGCTAATACGAATCTGATTAAAATTATATTATATATATATGTATATGTATATATATATATATATATATATATATATATATATATATATATTAGATATTTAATGTGAGATGATATATATTATTATTTCCACTATCAGACAATGCTGCAGCACACACAAACCATGAAAGCCACAGACCAGAAATCGGAGGACTTCCAGTCTGTGGCTGGTCATGGTGTTGTTTGGCTGTATGAAATAGTTATATATATATATATAGATATAGATATATATATATAGATATAGATATATATATATATTTCTTGAAAAACAATAAACAATTACCTTAAAGAACAAATACTTTTCTCATAAATAGACATCTACTTTTACCCACTCATCCAAATAACACAATAGATTGTGACACTCTTAATAAAGTAAAAATTCCAACATATAAACCACATCATAAACTATAAAACAAATAATAAACTTCGTAAAACACCTCCGTAATCAATCCACATACGCTGAACACAAAGAGACATTAGAAATAGCAACTCCCTCAACGCACATTTCTCCCACGTTGCACAACACGACCAACGCCTCAGCCCACACACACTATGAAAGCCACAGACCAGAAATCAGAGGACTTCCAGTCTTAAACAAAAAATACTTCTCATAAATCGACATCTACTTTTACCCGCTATTTCCAATAACACAATAATTTACGACACATTTAATAAACTAGGAATTCCCAACATACAAACCACATCACGAACTATGAACCAAATAATAAACTTCGCAAAACACCTCAGTAAATAATCTACATACAAGGCTGGTATATATTGGTGAACACAAAGAGACATTAGAAATAGCAACTCCCTCAACGCACATTTCTCCCACGTTGCACAACACGACCACTCATTCAAATTTGAACAGGCTAAAATCATTAAATACATATCAAATAAATCGCGACTCAGACTACTCGAAGCAGCACTCATCACAAACTCCAACACCATCAACCAACGAAATGGTTTCTATAATTTATCTCGACTAATTAGCAAACTCATTATGATGGAACAAAAATTAACATCAGAACCGAGATAACCACACCCCATACCACATTTTCTATTAATGAATATACACAAGTAACTAAAAAATCAGAATAAACAAAACACAATCACACAAAACTAAATAAACCAATTAAGTCTTATTTCAATCTCTCCTCACACTCTTTTGCATACATTTTCCGTGCTCATAATTATACTAATGGTATTTAGTTGATTAATAACACACTAATAATTAAACAAATGGAAATAAACACTTTCACACATAATTTAAAACACTATGAATTTTATAGCCTCACCTTTCTACTTACATTCACATATTACATATACATACATGTAATCATAAACACTGTTATGATTACTGATCTATTAATAATACACAAATAAAGAACTAACTAAATATAATTAAACACATTTATACAGAAATAAGTTAACCAGTTATATCATTTCTAACCCACTTTTATACATGATTTTCCAAATATTGCAAGAAATTTATAAATTAAGTAATGAGACACATGTAAAATAATCAAATAAATAGAAATAAACTAATACACCCACTAATAAATATGATACCTCCCTCCTTTTCTCCTTATGCCAAAACTTCTTATCTTTAATCAAAATTGGCATTTCAAAATAGTAAAAAATTCCACGCCTTTACATTCAAATTAAAAATAAAAGTTATGCTCATAATTATACTAATGGTATTTGGTTGATTAGTAATACGCTAACAATAAAACAAACCAGAATTAAAAGAAACACTATGAATATTATATCCTCACGCTTTTACTTATATCCACATATTACATATACACACACTTGTATAATCATATATACGTCTAAATAATTACGGATCAATTAATAACACACAAACAGTGAACTAAACAAATATAAATAAACACATTTATACATAAATAAACTAAAGAGCTATATTATTTCCAACCCACTTTTATACATACTCCCACACATTACAAGAAATTTATTAATTATTTATGAAACACAAATAGAGTAATCAAATAAATAGAAATAAATTCATACACCGTTTTGAATATTCAAACTAATAGGTATGATACCCCCTCTCAGTTAATTCTTAAACGCTTTTATACATATTCCGACATATTACAAGTAACTTATTAATTAATTAATGAGACACAAATGAAAGAATCAAATGAATCAGATTAAATTAATACACCCATTTTGAATATTTAAACTAATTAATATGATACCCCTCCTCACTCTATGCCAAAATCATCTTCTGCATTTAAAAACCAGCCAAAAATTCTCCACATCTCTACTCTCTTATTATTTTTTCTATCCATCCTATTCCCCTTTCTCGTTTTTCTTCTTTTCTGTTTTCTAAACAGCAGACTCATACTTCCACACACCCCATCCCCCTACCTACTGCAGCCATGCTTGGCTATAACATATTTTGACCCTTACAATCTTCCTAGCTAAAATAACCATAAACTGACAAATCCAAGCCATCAATCCCATTCATTTTGTGTCCTTTGAAGGAGACTAGCCACTGCTGATAACACTACTACCAAAATCATGTTTTTCATTATCTGCTCGTTCATGCTAACAGTCATGCCGAAGTCTGGACACTTTCTGGCAAATCAAAATTAATATTCTGTATGATTTTTCTACATTGCTTTTTTCATCTTGAGGAAGTCTTTCAATAAAGATGAAACATTGATGAATACATGAATCACATAGGTGGTGAGTATTTAAAATACACATTCAAGCATTCTCTCTACCCCTTTTTTTTCTTCTCTATCACTCTATCTCTCTCACCCACACATGTGTTAAAGTATCCGGGGATTGAGTACCGTGGTTACGCGCTAGTATGCATCTTGGTCGTGATGCTAGGCCCTGCGTAGAGACGAAGTGGAGATATAAAACTAGTATATATTTGACGTAGTAACGAACTTATTCAAACAACAGGAACGAGGCATCAGTCAGTCCAGTGAAGTCATGTTTTTCAGTCAGAACTGATTGCCACCAGAACGAGGAGACAGTTGCCAGATGGGAAGTAAAGATCCATAATCTTAAATTTAATTCTAATAATATCAATAAAAGGATAACGAAACTCGGTCAGAGATCATCGGCAGCTGTGTAACAAAATGAACAAGCATTTGTTTTGGCGATAACGCCAGAAAGAAAATTCCATTTATTTTAGGGAAGTCGCGGGGGTGGGGGGTGTTCCCACCCTCCTTGAGAGAGAAAGAGACGCAGGAAGAAAGATGGCAGAGAAGGGGGGTAAGACGATAGACATCTTCAATAAAAGAATGTGCGTTTTTCACGCACGAGCAGAAGAGTAAAGAAAACGAGGAGAACCAGTAGAGACGGTAAGAGAGCCAGTGAGAGTTGAATTGTCCGGACACAGAGTTCGCCTGGCGCCACGCGTCGATGATGGCGTGCGTGGCGAAGAAAAGAAAACCGGACGAAATCCCCACCGTCGCCGTCGTCCAACTGATTAGTGACTTAAACAACAACTTGTGAAACGAATTCACACACACAGAGAGCCAACGAAATAACGTAGAGACAACACAACCTTTTGCTAAGTACATTTACGACTACGATTGACATTAATCCAGTGTAAAATCAGTTCTTTTATTTTATTAACAATTACTCTTCTATACAAAAAACCCCGACCGAGTTGTTGAACATTGGTCTTTTCCTTTCGTTCCGCTTTGAATGATCTTTCCCCTCACAGAGCCAACCGGTTGCTGTTCGCCCAGTGATCGCTCACTGATATAAACAGTTTCAACGTGGGAGTTGGACAAGACGACAAGATCGGCGACGTCATCATCATCATCATCATCGCCATCCTGGCCTACAGGAATTTCGATCTATACATTTTTTAATTGCCACTACGACAATCGGCACGAGTGGGAGTCACAATCCGTCACCGCGATCAGAGTGTCATGCCTGAGCGGTTGACGAAACCACCATGCACACGAGTGGGGTTCATACACACATGCAGACATATATAAAATATTTAACTACATTTACAGAACATTTTTAATGAAAACACTTTTGAAGAATTATCAATTCACCTCTATGTTAATTCAAACTTGATATTAAATCAATATCATAAAAGCAATTTTAATAAAAGATAATTCATAAAATGACATACCTGTTGGGATTGGAGCTGTGATAAGTAGAACAATTGAGAATATTAATGAAAAATTTATCATTTTCATTAATAAAATGTAAAAGTTAATATTCAAACAGTAAAACATTATTTCTCACTCTGAATGATGAAAACCTCGTTTCTTTTTATCATTTTGCTTGTACAGTCATCATAAAAATACGATATAAAATGGATTCACATTTATGACAAACTAAAATACATCCACAAATAAAAATGGCTATTATTAAAATATACTATACACAAACACTCACATATATGTATGCCAGTATCTCTGACTCAGTCTTTTAAAGGTAATTATTTAATTTTCTACAGAAAGTTTAGAATAATTCAATAAAACTTATATTTTTACACTTGTATATTTGTATACACTGATGATGATGATACTGTAGTGTCGTGTCTCCCTTTATCACGCGTACACTTAATAGAGGTGGGTGGGGAGGGGTTGTAGTGTCGTGCCTTTCCTGCCTTTGGAAACGGCAACAATGTTTACACCCAAGATACAAATAGTATCCGAATTACCTCCCTCACATTAGTCATTCTGTAGTCATCTCCCTTGAATATTTCTCATGCTATATAATAAATGTTGACGTGTCGATCGGTCTCTTACGAAAGAAGTGATCAGCGCACGCATCAACTGTTTGTCTCTCTTATTTATTTCGGCGTTCCTATATGAATTGTTATGTATGTAATCTCATTACAGCCGCGAGCCGGACACTAACGGAAACACTATAACAACCAACAAACAAGCAATGCCACAGATACCTTAACTAATTATTCTACTGATATAAAATGGATTCACATTTATATGACAAACTAAAATACATCCACAAATAAAATAAATTTGTTAATAAAAATGGCTATTATTAAAATATACTATTACACACACACTGACATATATGTATGCCAGTATCTCTGATTCAGTCTCTCTCTCTCTCTCTCTCTCTCTCTCTCTGTATATATATATATATATATACATATATAAAAGGAGTATTACTAAAATATACTATTACACACTCACATATACATATACATATATATATATATATATATATATATATATATATATATATATATATATATATATATATATGCCAGTATCTTTGACTCAGTTTTTTAAATGCAATTATGCAATTTTCTACTTAAAGTTTAGAATTCAATAAAAGTTATATTTTTACACTTGTATATTTGTATACACTGATGATGATGGTTTAACTGATTATTATACATAAACTGATGATGATGATGATTAACTATTTAAGATCAAGCAATACTTATTTGACAAATAAGATAAAACATTTAAAATTCATGAGAAAATACAAAGTAACCATTCAAATATAATTCATAATTAATAAGCAATACACTATTTATTTACTTTAAAAAAATATAATACAAAGAGAAAAATGTTCAAGAATGTAATCATTGAAACAATATTTAATCATTAAAAACTGAAAATATTGTTTTAATTTTAAAAAAATCAATAGTAAAATAAAAAAGTGATCAATTAATTAAATCAATTGCATATGTCATTAATATTATATTTAATATTTTGAAATTATATTTACAAAAATTGATATAAACAAAGAAAGTCATAGAACAAATATACTTACTTAACTTTCTACAAAGTTCTAAACTGAGTTCTGTTTCTACTGGTTTGTTTGGAAATTCTTTCTCAATTGTGATATCAATCTTAAGCAATTCACTTGTTTGTGGTAATGTAATTATGGCAGTTGGACTGACATTCTGAAATTGAATCAAAGCAAAAAAGAATTAATTCATACGTAACTCAAAATTGTTTTTTGGAAAA
>OY744528.1:127417854-127427854 GCA_963556195.1 Sepiola atlantica | reverse complement strand
CTATTCTAGAGATGAAAGATGAGAATAAAAAATTGTACAGATACAATATTTGTTAGAACATCAAAAGTTCAGAGGAAGGAGTTTCATATCCTTAATCCATGGATTTTCAAAAACTTTTAATGTTCTAATAAATATTGTATCTTTACAATTTTTTAGTCTCATCTTTCATCTCTAGAATATATATATATATATATATATATATATATATATATATAATGTGTAGTAATAAGTTGTGATACATAATAAGACTAGGTTTAAGAATAGGTTTAAGACTCCCAAAATAAATATGATAATTGTCTGAAAAGACCTTTGGCGGAACGGATGAAGTACTAAGTAAAATTCAGTTCTAGGTGAAGTCTTGTTAAGGTTGAATGTTCAATCATCAGTACGGGCGATACTAGGAACTGCGAATTACTGAAGACTTCTAATTGGTTATGACTGACGGAACGAGAGCATGCTACTCCCGTTGATTCAATAAAGGGTTCTGCTTGAAACTCCAACAGATACACCTGAAGAAGGTCGGTGGTTACATCAGCTGAAACGTTGTGAGAATAACACTCAAGATGAGAACAGTAGTCCGAATAATCAAATTATACAAAAAAAAACTGTATTGCTTTTTCTTTCAAATAGATTCAAAAGACATACTTGTTGTAGGTATAGTTGTTGGTACAGTGGTTGGAATAGTTGTTGGTACGGTTGTTGGAATAGTTGTAGGTATTGTTGTTGGAATAGTTGTAGGAACTGTGGTTGGTACGGTTGTTGGAATAGTTTTACGCACTGTGACTGATGGTTGGCAAATATTTTATTACAAAGGTTATGCAATGGTTGAAATTGTCATTTGAATGATGTATAAACAGGTGAATGTTCATTGGTTCAAATTGTTGGCAGTACATTGGTTGGAAAATGTATAAAGATAATTGTCATTAGAGTATATTTCATAGACTTTTACATAAATTCATGAAAAAGAAAAGCACAAAGCAGAAATATTTTCTGACATATTATATGTCCATATAATCATAAAGTAAATTTCTTTCAAAATAATTACAACATCAACAATGAGAGTTGGCTATACGACACATTAATACAATGGAAACTAGATTTAATCATTGAAGTTACAAAAGCCAAACAAATCCAAATTCCATATATTTATTCAATTTTTTATTTTCAGGTTTGAATATTTAAACATATTTTTGTCAATTATAAACTGACATAAGTGTGTAAAATATAGCCTTTATTACACTCAAATGGTGTTAAATCTTTATTTTGTCGTCAGAAATGGCTTTGTTGACATCAGAAACATATAAATTGATATATAATATGTGGAAATCGGTCAAAAATGAAGCATTTAGTTCACAAAATGATAAATTTTACCATCCGTGGCGGACATCTTGAAAAATGGCGGCCATCTTGGATTTTTTGAGTGGCCCAAAAGTTTTTTCGGAAGAGTAGACCATTGTGAGCAATCGTGCCAAGTTTCATGCTTGCTTACCAAAATGCACGATTCTTCATCATTTTTGACTTAAGCTGCTCAGCTATACATATAATGTGTGTTGTTAGATCATGCGGGATCAACATCTAAGTTGGCAGAGGTTCACCACCTGCATCAGTTCAGCTCAGCTGTTCAGATTACTTCTAGTGCAAGAACAAGGAATCATCTGGTCACTTTATTTGTTGAAAGTTAAAAATCATAAATGTAAGTTTTCAAAAGATTCATGTTACAATTTGAACAAAAAATAACAAATAGGTAAATTATTAAGACAGAACTACTCACCACTTGGGCTACAAAGTTGAACACTAACTTCTGTTTCAACACGTTCTTTCGGATTTATCTTTTCAAATGTAATTTCAAGCTCAATTAATTCATCAATTTGTGGAAGTATTAGCACATTATTAGGATTAAGATCCTGTAATGAATCAAATAAACAGGGAATTGAACATTTTATCAAAAATGCTTCAATAGTTAAGAACTATAAGAAACATAAACAATTATGATTAATTAGTGCTGCATTTGCTTAATGTTTTTACTTAAAGACATCAAAACTGCTAACAGAAATCACAATGTAAATGTTATATGTAGTAAATGATATTTTTAATAAAATTAATTTAATCAAAATAATTTCTGCTATTAAACTGAGTTATTAAAAATAAATTTGACTTACTGTAAAAGGCTTAACTGCGCCAGCCGAATATCTTGCAATAACACTAAAACTTTTGATATTTTTTGTATTTTGAAGACTCATTTTAACTGGAACTTCCGGTTTATTGAAAGTGATCAGAAGTCTTAGATTTTTATCATTTATGTCAAACTTATAGGGTCCAATTCCAGGAACTAATTTAACAATGGGATCAGTCGTGCTTGATGAAATAATTTCCACATCACCATCATTGAGATTTTCCTGTGTGATTGCTTCAGCATGAATGCAAACTTCTACAATAAAACATAAATAAAAAAGCTATTGTATAAAAAAGTAAATATAAATTCTGTGTTGAATTGCTATAAAAATATCTTGATAACTGTCAGTTAAGCTTGATGTATCTATGCCTTTTTTAATCACAATACATATGTCAACATTCAATGACAATTATACAGTAATTTATGCACATGTAGGATCACATATTACATTATGTTATATATATATATATATATATATATATATATATATATATATATATATAAATAGATCTAGATATATAGTGAGCGATAAAGAGAGAGAAAGATATTTCATATATAGAATTTAACTTTCATAAAAATAGCATATATTTAAAGTTTTAAGGGGATTACACCCTCATAGCTTCCTTCGGGGTGTACTTAAAGATTCGGGAACACTTCTATTGTCTTACCCAGTAACATTTTAAAATTTTATGTAAATTCTCTAACCTTTTTTTATAGGAAACAAATAAACATCACACACACAAACATTGAGTTTTATATTGTTAATTAACTGTGCCAGAAAAATGTTAAAAATAAAAAAGTTTTGACTGTAATTCAATTTCCAACCGATTTTCGTGTAACCCACTTTCTCTCTGCCTTTCTCTATCCAATCCAAATCGTTTCTCCCTGCTTCCATGCTGTCCTCTTCATTTATATCAGCTGATCTCCACATATGTTAATCAGATACCACTATAAAAACCTAGTAATGACAGGTAGCGCCAATTTCACATTCTGACTGGGGAATAGACTGGCGCTGATGTCTCGTCCCCAACTTCGTTTCCTAGGAAATCTCTTACCAGATGACCAGCCTTGTTGCACCGATAACATCGTTGACAGGTGGTCTGCCTACTTTACATGCAGTCTCTCGCAAAATGATTAGGGCCGCTGCATTTGTAACATGTATAATCAGATCACTCCATGCCCACAGGTGGTTGAGTGATTCGGGCAGGCTGTGTCGCAGCCATAACTGGTTCCTCCACTTTAGCATTGTCTTTCATCAATGCTAACAGCTCTTCTAAAGTCATATCGTCCATCCTAGGAGGACCGCAACAGTCTTTTCACAGGGTTGGGAAGCCCCCGTACAAACACACACACCAGCACATTATCTGGTATTCCTTCAAATAGCACTGACAGCTTCCGCAGATTTGCCAAATACACGTATACAGTCTCACCCGGACGCAATACACAGGCCTTAAACTTCTCATATGCTGTAAATCTGTCATCAGCAAAGGCAGTGAATAGAGTTTCCTAAATTTGTGTTGCATCGGATTTTTCTTCTTCATTTAGTTGCTGGTAAACTGCAAATGCTCCCCCAGTTAGCCGAAGTGGGTTGGCATTTTCAAGCCGCTTCACTCCAGATAAGTCACACAGTAATTCCACCTTCTCAATCTATTCAACAATTGCTCCAGTCCCATCAAACTCAGAAATTATCTTTAGGTCAAAACGGCTGTCCATTTTAAGCCGAGATAGCTTCTTAACTAACTGTGCCAGTAAAATAAAAGAATAAAAAGTTTTGACTGTAATTCAACTTCCAACCGATTTTCGTGCAACCCACTTTCTCTCTGCCTTTCTCTCTCGAACCAAAATCGCTTCTCTCTGCTTCCCAGCTGTCCTCTTCATTTATATCTGCTGATCTCAACATATGCAAATCAGACACCACCATAAAACCTGCACTTATAAAGAGAAGTCGTTCTTTAGCCTGCAGACACGATATGCGAAGCACCTCATTCTTTTTCCTGCCGGTGAATGTTCCTCTTTATTGTCACAGATTATATATATATATATATATATATATATATATATATATATATATATATATATATAATATATATATAAATAATATAAAAAAGTAATATATTACAAGATTTGCAGATACCAACTATTTTATCTCTTATTATCTATGGTTTTGAAGATCTCATGTGTTTGTCCTTGCAAATATACTACAAAGATGGTGTAAAGAAACTAAAAAGCCATGGTAATATAATAGTACAATCAGAAATACTCTACCGTGTGTTGTAGTTTTTGTTATATTCTTTACAGTAGGAAAAGGTGTTGTTGAGGTAACTGCGAATATAACAACAATAAAATGTCAATAATAATTAAAATCAAATGTCACATAAACAAAATTAAAATTGAGTTAAAATAACAAGCCATGCTGGTTCAAATAATATACCAAACAAACTTTCAGTAGTATTTACAATTGCCATTACTTTTCTCATCCTGTTGATAGGTTTGTACATAGATGTCACGTGTGTTTGTGTCTAGAAATAACTGTTTCATAAATTAAATAAATCATAATATTCCTTTTAACTATTGGACGGATTGTCACTTCGAGTTTGCTACAAAGTCTATGACATGTCTAGATATTTTCTTTTTTTCTTTTTCATCAATCTATTTCATTATATAGACCATTGCATATAATTTGGTTTGAAAGTTTCATTTGATTAAGTCTATGACATGTCTAGATATTTTCTTTTTTTCTTTTTCATCAATCTATTTCATTATATAGACCATTGCATATAATTTGGTTTGAAAGTTTCATTTGATTAAGTCTATGACATGTCTAGATATTTTCTTTTTTTCTTTTTCATCAATCTATTTCATTATATAGACCATTGCATATAATTTGGTTTGATATCTTTCATTTGATTGAGTCTATGACATGTCTAGATATTTTCTTCTTTTTTTTTCATTAATCTATTTCATTATATAGACCATTGCATATAATTTGGTTTGAAAGTTTCATTTAATTAAGTCTATGACATGTCTAGATATTTTCTTTTTTTCTTTTTCATCAATCTATTTCATTATATAGACCATTGCATATAATTTGGTTTGAAACTTTCATTTTATTAAGTCTATGACATGTGTAGATATTTTCTTTTTTTCTTTTTCATCAATCTATTTCATTATATAGACCATTGCATATAATTTGGTTTGAAAGTTTCATTTAATTAAGTCTATGACATGTGTAGATCTTTTCTTTTTCATCAATCTATTTCATTATATAGACCATTGCATATAATTTGGTTTGAAAGTTTCATTTAATTAAGTCTATGACATGTGTAGATATTTTCTTTTTCATCAATCTATTTCATTATATAGACCATTGCATATAATTTGGTGTGAAAGTTTCATTTAATTAAGTCTATGACATGTGTAGATATTTTCTTTTTCATCAATCTATTTCATTATATAGACCATTGCATATAATTTGGTTTGAAAGTTTCATTTAATTAAGTTTATGACATGTGTAGATATTTTCTTTTTCATCAATCTATTTCATTATATAGACCATTGCATATAATTTGGTTTGAAAGTTTCATTTGATTGAGTCTATGACATGTCTAGATATTTTCTTTTTTTCTTTTTCATCAATCTATTTCATTATATAGACCATTGCATATAATTTGGTTTGAAAGTTTCATTTAATTAAGTCTATGACATATGTAGATATTTTCTTTTTCATCAATCTATTTCATTATATAGACAATTGCATATAATTTAGTTTGAAAGTTTCATTTGATTAAGTCAATGACATGTCTAGATATTTTCTTTTTTTCTTTTTCATCAATCTATTTCATTATATAGACCATTGCATATAATTTGGTTTGAAAGTTTCATTTAGTTAAGTCTATGACATGTCTAGATATTTTCTTTATTTCTTTTTCATCAATCTATTTCATTATATAGACCATTGCATATAATTTGGTTTGAAAGTTTCATTTGATTAATATTTGATAGGTCACTCTTTTATCAGCCGCATTTCTCAGTCATCTCCAAACCAGGGTTTACTTTGTGTTACAGAGGCTGATGTTTTGTGTATACTTTCCCTTTATACGTATAATAATGTATTACTGAAGTGTGTGGTAGTTGTTTTACTCTGGGGTCATAGCTGCTTGAAATTTTTTCTATTGGATTTTCTAACATGGTGTTTCTACTCTAGTTTGATGTGTAAAAATATTTTCTCAGAAAATCAGGAAGTTTTTACTCTCATATGTGTCATCATGAACTTTTCAGTTCAGGAATAGATTAATATAACATATTGTTAAGTCTATTGTAAAATATGTGCCTGTTGCTGGATGTAGATATGTGTTTACTTTGATGTGTATTCAATATTGACTGTGGATGTAGATATGTGTTTATTTTGATGTTTATTCAATATTGACTATGGATGTAGACATGTGTTTACTTTGATGTTTATTCAATATTGACTGTGAATGTAGATATGTGTTTACTTTGATGTTTATTCAATATCGACTGTGGATGTATATATGTGTTTATTTTGATGTTTATTCAATATTGACTATGGATGTAGACATGTGTTTACTTTGATGTTTATTCAATATTGACTGTGGATGTATATATGTGTTTATTTTGATGTTTATTCAATATTGACTGTGGATGTAGATATGTGTTCATTTTGATGTTTTTTCAATATTGACTCTGGATGTAGATATGTGTTTACTTTGATGTTTATTCAATATTGACTGCGGATGTATATATGTGTTTTTTTTATGTTTATTCAATATTGACTATGGATGTAGACATGTGTTTACTTTGATGTTTATTCAATATCGACTGTGGATGTATATATGTGTTTATTTTTATGTTTATTCAATATTGACTGTGGATGTATATATGTGTTTACTTTGATGTTTATTCAATATTGACTGTGGATGTATATATGTGTTTATTTTGATGTTTATTCAATATTGACTATGGATGTAGACATGTGTTTACTTTGATGTTTATTCAGTATCGACTGTGGATGTATATATGTGTTTATTTTGATGTTTATTTAATATTGACTGTGGATGTATATATGTGTTTACTTTGATGTTTATTCAATATTGACTGTGGATGTATATATGTGTTTATTTTGATGTTTATTCAATATTGACTGTGGATGTAGATATGTGTTTATTTTGATGTTTTTTCAATATTGACTGTGGATGTAGATATGTGTTTATTTTGATGTTTTTTCAATATTGACTCTGGATGTATACATGTGTTTCTTCATTTAGTTGTATATATAAGTAGCACACTATTATAGTTTTATGAAAAGATGCTGATATGGCGACTGTATACATATTTGTATTTAGGCTGATTTCATTGTGGTGGATATTATTTTTAATTGATTACTGATGATCCACCACAGACACTTTCGCTATGCTGTTTCGTATAAATGTCATTTTGTAAGGATTCCGCCATTGCTTCAGACATGTGCACGTCGGTTTTGCCCACATGACGAGAGTAGAGCGTGGTGTCATCAGCAAATATTCCTATCTCAGTCTCAATGACATCAGGGAGGTCATTTATGAAAATCAGGAACAGTAAAGGTCCAAGAATGGATCCCTGGGGTACACCAGCATTTATGTCATGTTGCTTAGATGAACGCCCATCGAGGACAACGTGGATCTTACTTTTTGTTAGGAAGGATTTAATTATATTAAATATTTGTCCAGTAATACAATATGAGTGCAGTTTTAGGAGAAGCCCTCCATGCAAGACCTTGTCAAAGGCCTTGGATATATCAAGCGCTACCACCCTAGATCACCTGCCTTGTCCAGTGTATGATATATGCATTCAGAGATGACTGTTAGGATATCTGCGGTAGATCGATCTTGTCTAAATCCATATTGATGATCAGAAAGAAGTTTAGCATTAACTAGGTGCCGGACTATCACTAGATTGATTAATGATTAAAAGATTTTAGCAGAGATCGAGAGTAGACTGATTGGGCGGTACTTTAGAGGATCAGTTCTATCTCCAAAATTCTTGAAGACTGGTACCACATAGGCAATTTTCCAACTATCAGGGAAACAAGATTCAGCAAGGCACAAATGCATAGTTTGGAGAGGATAGGGGCCAGCTCAGCAGAGCATTTCTTTATTACTATTACTGGTATAAGATCAGGCTCACAAGTTTTGGATGTGTCAAGGTTTTTTATGATGTTTTTGACCTGAGATGGGGTTGTGACCAGGTTCTCAAGTATAACTTCAGCCCGCAATGGGAATTTAGGGAGGGGGCGGTTTGCTGAGTCCTAAGTGGAGTTAAAGACAAAACGCTGGGCAAGTAGTTTAGCCTTATCAGTTGCCGTACAAACAACATCATTGTTATTTGATAGTGGGGGTGAATTGTCGATTGTCCATTGTTCATCACACTATTGTAGATTTTCCAGAAATCACGAGTGCCTAGTTTCTGTGACTGAATGCATTTTTTGATTATCTCTGTATACCTTCTCTTTGCTTCATCTATCACTACTTTGCAATCATTTCTTGCCTCTATAAATTTCTTTCTATTCCTAGTTGACTTATGGTGACCAAATTTTCGGAATGCCTTCGGCCTCTCAGCAATAATGAGCACACTGTTATAGTTTTATGAAAAGATGCTGATATCGCGACTGCTTGCATATTTGTATTCAGCTTGATTTCATTGTGTGGGATATTATTTTTTATTGATTACTGATGATCCACCACAAACCCTTTCGCTATGCTGTTTCATATAATTAAAAGATTGTCAATTTCTAATGCTAATTGTATTGTTGTCTTTGAGTTTAGTTTCTGAAAGGCATAATTGGCCCATATTTCTCTAATATTCCATTGAATTCTTTTATAGTCTATGGGTTTTTCATTTTAATTCTGTTGTGTGTGAAACTTATTTGAAGTTTTTCCGTTTCATGGAAATTTATTTTCCTCAAATTCTTTGTTTGATTTAGTTGTCGAAGTGCATTTCATAGTTTTTTGAATTGAGTTTTGTTTTCTGTTAGGATTAAATTTAGATGTTTTCACATTTGTGTCTTTTACAGAATTTTGAGATCAGACTTGTGATTTTTGTCGCCTTTTTTTTTTAATTGTTTGATTGATAGTTTTAGAGTTTTTTTCTGTGATTATTTCCATATTGTGGTGCGGGTTAGTATCTAATTGTTTAGTTTTTAGATAGTTTATTTTTATTTGGTTGATTGTTTTTGTTGTAATTTTATGTTGAAATGAATCGAGTAATTGGGATGATGTTGGCTGTCTTTTTTGAGCAGTGTACCTGTCTCTGGCTTTATTGTTCTTGTTAAGTTGATGATGGGGTTTTATATTCAAAGTGTTGGTTGATTTTTATTATTTTATTACATGATTAAATAATCTAGAAAAAATTTAAGTAAACAATTTTATGAATAAGATAAAAGATCTACCTATTGTAGGTACAGTCGTCGGCACTGTAGTTGGTATTGTTGTTGGTACAGTGGTAGGAACAGTTGTAGGCACTGTAGTTGGTATTGTAGTCGGTATTGTTGTAGGTATGGTAGTTGGTATTGTGGTAGGTATGGTAGTTGGTATTGTGGTAGGTATTGTAGTTGGTATTGTGGTAGGTATGGTAGTTGGTATTGTGGTAGGTATGGTAGTTGGTATTGTTGTAGGTATGGTAGTTGGTATTGTAGTTGGTACAGTTGTAATAACCGTTGTAAGCACTGTGATTGATATTTTAGGTAAATAAGTTAGCACAAAGTTTGTAGCATTTTACATTTTTTCATGACAGAGTAAAGGAAAAGCAGAAATATTTATTGAAACATTTAAT
>OY744528.1:127385354-127397854 GCA_963556195.1 Sepiola atlantica | reverse complement strand
AATAATAAACGCATGTATTTAATTGTCAACAGATTAGAAAATATTAATTCATTAGAAACTTAAAAATAAATAAATATGCAAATCGGAGGCTCATGATGAACGAACTACATACACTGACAACCCCAAAGGAGAGGTAAATGCCTGGGAGGATGATATCATGACAACAGAATAGATAGTACACTAACACCCCCCACACACAAAACTGGTAATCCTGAGGAAATGTTATCGTGTTGAACGAATGTATACTGTACGACTTTCCCGCCGAAGACGAGGTAATGTCTGGAAGGAATGTATTATAATGAATGAAAATATACTACAGAGAATTAAATAAGCATAGACCGTTTTAATGTCAATATAGTTAGAATAGGTAGAAAAACAGTTTTGCATTTATTTATTTAGATAACATTAAAAACCATGCAAAGTTTCATTGTCCACGTGAAACGCTTTGTGACAAAGTATCCAGGTCTCATGGGGATCGGATACCCTGGTGACGCGCTAGTATGCATCTTGGTGGTGATGCTATGCCGCCTGAGAGCCCTGCATCGAGACGAAGTGGAGATATAAAACTAGTATATATTGACGTAGAAACGAACTTATTCAAACGACAGGTACGGGACGCCAGCTAGTCTCGGTGGGTCGTGTTTGATAGTCAGAATCCATTGCCTCGCAAGGCAAGGAGACAGTTGCCAGATGGGAGGTAAAGATTATATAATTCCATAATCTTAAATTTAATTCTAAAGTATCAATAAAGCGATATTATTGTTTGGGGTGAATGGCGCGTTTTGGAATCACAATTCTGTGACGGCTGCTTTAACTTTGCAGAGATTTAATTGGGCCTGTCATCATTAATTACGAGCCCGGTCACAGATCATCTCCAGCTGTTTGACAGAATGAGAAAGCGTTTGTTTTGGCAGATAACGCCAGGCTAAGAAGATCTCATTTATATTAGGGAGGGGGGAGTGGGGCGCCCGTCCCTACCCTTCTTGAGAGAGGAAGACACGCAGGAATTAGGATGGCGGAGGGGTGTGTACGACCAATAGACATCTTCAATAAAAGAATGTGTGTTTTTCACGCACGACGAGAACAGTAGAGCAGAGTGTGCCAGTTAGAGTTGGATTGTCGGCAGAGAGAGTTGAACGAACCGGCGTGCGCCGCGATGGCGTGCGCCGAAGAAAACAAACCAGACAAAATTCTCGCCATCGCCAGTAAATTTGTGACTAAACAACTACTTGTGTAAAGAATTTGCGCACACAGAAAACTAACGGAATTACTGAGAGAAAACACAAATTTTGCTAAGGACATTTACGAGTACGGTAGACATTAATCCAATGTAAAATCAATTCTTTTATTTTATTAATAATTACTCTTCTATACAAAAAACCCAGACCGAGTTGTAGCTGGACGAAACGACAAGATTGGTGACGTCATCATCATCATCGTCGCCATCCCGGCCTAGAGAAATTTGGATCTATATTTTTTTTATTGCCACTACGACGATTAGCACGAGTGGGGTTTACAATCTGGCACCGCGACCAGGATATCACACCTTAGCGGATGATGACCACCGTGTGCACTAGTGGGGTTCACAGCTTAAATAAAAATTGGCTGGAAAAATATAGTCGCCATCTTTATAAACAAAGATGAATATGCTGGCTAAGGAAGAACAATAACTTTCATAATTTTCTAGTTAAGAAATACATCTTTACTATAAACTTGAGGTATCGTTCTTCCTTTGCTAGTACTATGGTGAACGAACATATACTACCCTGAACCCCCCCCCCCCCCCCACAGACGATAATATCAAGATGAACGAACACGCCTTCCCTCCACTCAAAAAGGAGAAAGTTATTCTTGCGTGGACGATCTTATGAGAACAGAACCGATACTACACTAACCCCCCCCCCCCCCCCAAAAAAAAGAAGATATTCTGACTAAATCGAGCCTTGGGGATTTTTTTATTCTGGGAGAATTTCCCCCTACACATCCTTAAAAACGGAGGAAGTAATTCCTGGGAGGACAGTCTTATGACAACAGAACTGATACTACACTACACCGTCCATTAAAAAATATTCCAATTTAATCAATTTTTTGTTGTTTTGTTTTTAATTTAAAAATGCCTAGTCACAAAAATTAAATTTTTATGGTTCCGTGGCCTTTTGGCTAAGATCAAAGTGTAGTATCTGTTCGACATCTCAGTGATATTTGTACACTTTACAAAAGTCGGAAGTAAATTATCTCCCTTGAAAATGAAATTCAAAATAAGTTTTTAAACACTATCATTTTTTTAATAAAATCTCTTTATCTTATTTTATTTATAATTACAATAATAGTACTATCGTTAAAACGGTTGCGTATGTAGATTAAAATTTGACAATACAAAGTAGAAAGGTATATTACAAAATAGTAATTTATTAAAAACTTAAAAATAAATAAATATGCAAATAAGCAAAATCGAGATTTGTTTGAGTGAGCAGAAGATACCTTTATATAGGGTATAAATTATCCTAACATGTTTTGATGTTAATATAGTTAGGATAGATCAAAAAAACTTTTGCATTAATTCATTTAGATTTTTAAATCATATTTACAAAAATTGATATAAACAAAGAAAGTCATAGAACAAATATACTTACTTAACTTTCTACAAAGTTCTAAACTGAGTTCTGTTTCTACTGGTTTGTTTGGAAATTGCTTCTCAATTGTGATATCAATCTTAAGCAATTCACTTGTTTGTGGTAATGTAATTATGGCAGTTGGACTGACATTCTGAAATGGAATCAAAGCAAAACAGAATTAATTCATACATGACTCAAAATTGTTTTTTGGAATAAAGTAAAAATACATTTGTGCACAAAAAAAAATCTCTCAACCTGTGACAACACTTTCATCTTCACAAAAACAGGCACAATCAAATTATTTAGATTATTGCAAAAATAAAAATAAATAGTTATATATATATATATATATATATGTATATATATATATATATATATATATATATATATATCATGGACGGCGGCACCGGGGGGGGGGGGGGGGGGGGGGCTCAAGCCCCCCCCCACTTTTTGACTTGGTCCCCCCCACTTTACGGTCATCAATAATGAAGTTATATATGCATGTGTTTAACCGCCCCCCCACTTTTTAGGAGAGCCCCCCCCCCTACTTTTATAACTGTCCCGCCGGGCCTGTATATATATATATATATATATATATATATATATATATATATATAAAGATAGATGAAAGAAGAGGGATAAACATGTACGAATGACAAATCTATTTCAACTTTGATTGTTCAATGCAAGGTGTACTCGGTAAAAACATGTTTATTATTCTTTCCTTAAGCCAAGGCTTTTCAAAGATTAAAATCTTATCATCAGAGGAATTACATGGATAGATAAGTTGGCAGTGGAAAAGTCAAAATTCAAAATTTGAAAAATCATTAAGTAATGGAGAGTGAGAATGTGCATGTAAAAAAATATGGGGTCTGTCCAGTTGGTAAATGTCCGTTTATAAGGTGTCCAGTGAAAGGAGATTTACAGATGGAAAAGAATGATTTTCGTGAAGGCAGCATTGAAAAAGTTCAAAAATGAGGTAAATCCAATAGAAAGATGTTTAGTTCAATCGTAGGTGGATCATATTTGTGTTATATCCTAAATTACATAGGACATACTAAATTAAGAATACGCCGAGTGGTTTGCGTTTAACAGGGATCCGGTAGGAAGTAGAGACGTTGACTCTTCGCACACGTCCAGATATCACTGCCCGTCTTATATACGTACTTTCGTATATAGTCAATACCTGATTACTTCCCTTTATGTTAGTTTCGTATTTATGCCAATCATGACCTTTACAACACCTTCCCCTGAAGCTGAAATCTTCCCGATTTTAGCTTTAGTACCGTTTCCTTATAGGATCAGGGCTTAAACGCCTGATGATTTTCCTTTTTCTGGTGCTCTTCCTTCTGGTCTGCGTTACCTGCGGTAAGGAATTCTGTCCAACCCGTATGGTATGTTCAGGGGATACATTCATGATTTCAGGTATACATACTGGCTTTGGTATATCAAATGTATCACATAATGTTTCCATTGGGATTTCTTCTGTATTTTGCGAAATTCTGGGACGGATTTGATTTATGTGTCTTTTACAGACAAAACTTGGGCCTTGAATGGTATAAACCATGTTCCCAATTCTTTTCATCATGAAACCGTCCACCCAATGATTTTTTCCATTCTGAAAATTTTTTAAATACACTTTGTCCCCTGAGGAATAGCACTTTACTTTCAAGTTTTCTCCTTTAGAACTTTTCTTCTTCTCAGGTATAAGTCTATTGAAGATAGATCTAATTTTTCTAGCAAACATCAGTTCTGCAGGGGATGAATTAACATTATTATTTGGGTTCGGGGTTATCCTGTAGATTGCTAGAAATGTTTGTATAGTTTGCTCATCTGTGTCCATATTCAGGTTTTTCTTTATTGCCCGTTTAAATGTGTCCACAAATTTTTCTGCCAACCCATTCGACCTAGGATGGTAAACAGGTGTCGTGATATGTTGAATATTCAGCGATTTGCAGAATTCTTTAAATTCGTGACCTGTAAATGCTGTACCATTGTCACTTACTATGGTTTTTGGTACACTAAAACGGCTAAAGATTTTGTTAAGTGCATTTACAGTGTTCCTTGCAGTTGGATGTCTGGTTTTAAATATCTCTGGCCATTTAGAGAAAGAATCTACTACAATTAAGTAGAAAAAACCATTTAGAGGTCCGACATAATCAATATGTAGACGTGACCAGGGTAGGTCCGTTTTCAGCCATGGGGTCGTTTTTACTGGCGGATCTCGGGCTGCTAACTGACATCCTTTGCATGCTTTGACACAGTTTTCTACTTCTTTGTCCATACCAGGCCAATATACGTATCCTCTAATTAAGGATTTCATTCTTGAAATGCCAGGATGACCTGTATGGAATTCCATTAATATTTTCCTTCGTAATGCCTGTGGAATTACGATTCTATCAGCATACATAAGTACACCTTCACAAATTGAAAAAAATGTAGTTTGTCCTACTTTGTTACTTTTTTCCCCCAGTCCTAATTGAGTTTTCATTTTCTTTATGAAAATGTCTTTTTCAGCTTCTCTTTTAATCTCTTCAAGTGTTATTGGAAGTTCACGTATCATATTACACATTGAACTTGTACATTCGCTTTCATCTTTAAGAGCAGCAATTACTGTCTCTTCGAAACTTTTGTTTCTTTTTGGAATCAACCTTGATAGTGCATCCGCGTGTCCTAACTTTTTCGATGACACATGCTCCATCTTAAACTGATAGTTTAAGAGAGTTACAGCCCATCGCTGTAGTCGATTTGCGGCATGCTTAGGAATGCCTTTCTTTGATCCAAATATCGTAATCAAGGGTTTATGGTCTGTTTGCAATGTGAAGGTCCGTCCATGGAGAAATCGATTATACTTTTTGACTCCAAATATTATCGACAGAGCCTCCTTTTCAATCTGGCTATAGTTTTTCTCAGCTGCAACCAAAGTTCTTGATGCATGAGCGATTGCTTTTGTTGTTCCATCCTCATACTTATGGAGTAATGCAGCGCCAACGCCGTAATCACTGGCGTCCGTTGTTAGTACTAACTACTTGTCTGGATCAAAATGCGCTAATGCCAAGTCTGATAGTAGACATTTCTTAATTTTTTGGAAGGCAGATTCACATTCCTTATTCCAACTCCATTTACTACCCTTTTTTAGTAACTCGTTAAGAGGAGCTCTCAAATTATGCACATTAGGTATGTATATCGCGTAATATTGAACCAATCCCAAATTCCAATCCTGCGAGCATCGTATCCATAACCTGTTGAAACAGAGCAGGGGCGACCTTTAATCCGAACGGAAGTCTTTTTAGTTTAAAAATACCCTTATGCGTGTTAATGCAAAGGTACTTTGAACATTCGTCATTGACTTTGATTTGCAAGTATGCATCCGAGAGGTCTATTTTGGAAAAATTTTTTCGTCCGTTTAGTTTTGAGAATAGATCTTCTGCCGACGGAAGGGGGTAATTGTGGTCCTGCAAACAGTCATTAAGGCCCGTCGAAAAGTCAGCGCAGACTCTTATTTTGTTATTCTTTTTCTTCACATATACCGTCGGACTTGCCCAATCCGTGTGGTCAACCTTTTCAATGACGTCTAATTGTTGAAGTCTCTCCAACTCCTTCTCTATTACGTCCATCGATGAAAAAGGTACATTTCTTTTAGGTTTGAACACTGGGGTGGCATTTTTCTTCACCTCAAATTTTGTTTCTGTTTTCACACAGTATCCAAGTTTTTCGGCAAAAACTTTTGGGAATTCTGCATTTAAATCGTCCATGAAGCCTTCTATTTGGTTTGATTTCTCTGTGGTCAACCTATTACAAAAAGAATTAACCGGTCGTTCCCATAAGTTGAACAGGACAATCCAATCCACTCCAAATAGACTTGTGTTCCTTCCTGGTACTACGTACACTTTGGACTTGTGTGTTTGACCACCAAATGACACATTGCACCTCAGTTCTCCTTTGAATTCCAACCTTTTGCCGCACACACTCTTCGCCATCTTGCTGGTTTCTCTTAGTTCAGGTCGATTGATCCTTCTCCAGATATCTTCATCTATGATGCTAATGTCTGCACCACTATCCAGGAGTAATGTTACAGGATGTTCATTTATCTTTACATCGACATATTTACGCCTTTCGCAGCTTTTCTCTTTCCTTGTGCGAAGCGTATTAACTTTGTCGGTCCTTCGTTTTTCTTCTGGTTACAATATGTTCCCTTGTGGCCTTTGAATCCACATTCGTAACATATCCTATTCCTGAACCAGCAGATATTTTTGGTGTGTCTTGTACTTCCGCAGCATTCACAACTTTGGTCCTTGTACATTCTGGGAGTCTTTTGTTCCTGGGTCTTGTATGTTCTAGAGGTCCTTTGCCTTTTTACATGTTGTATCTTGTAAACGTTTTTTTCTTCAATGCGGGTGTTGTCTCTTTTGATATTAATGAGACGTTGACACTCCTCGGTTACTTTTTGTAAAGTTACATTCGGGTCCGACTCCATAATTGTCAGGATCCGGGATCTGACATCTTTGTCCCTTGGTGCTGTGAGTCCTTGTACAATAATTAAACATTTAAATAAATCTGCCGAAATTTCATTTAATTTAAATGATTCACATAAGCAATTTACCGTACATGCATATTCTAAATAGTCTTCGGATTCCGACTTCTGTAAATTTAAACATTTATATCTAGAATGAAAAAGGCTGTCTCTTTTATCAAATATTCTAGATAAAGTATTAATTGTCTCTTCAAAATTCACTTCCTCCGGTTTTTTGGGTAAAATTAAATTAGCATACTTGGTGTTTTCGTCCGTCCCCAGTTTTTGTAGTAACAGCGTAACTTTTTCTTCGTCGGTCCAGTCCGAACATCTTTTTGTAAAAACTGTTTCGTACCTTCTATAGTATGCTGGAAATGTAACGGCAGCATCGGGAGAGTAGTGAAATTCTGACAAAGAATTTGAAATACCCTCTGCAGAAAAATTAGTTTTCTTCCTATCTGTCGACGTTTGAATTAATTTTTCAAAATTCTTTTGTTGCGTTAACATTTGGCGTTGAAGTATTTTTGTTTGCTTCTGTTGTGCCTCTAAAGTTTTTTGTGTCAATTCTTGCTGCTGCAGTAGCTGTTGTTGTAGCTGTTGTTGCTGTTGTTATTGTTGTAGCTGTTGTTGTTGTTGCTGCTGTATACTTAGAGTTAACGCCTTCGTCAACTCAGCCAATTGCTCCATTTTAGCTTAATTACAGTAAAAATTTTCTTCCAAAGTTTACAACAATAATTTCACAAAAAGTTTGTCAATATGCGTTTTCGTAAATTAGCAACAATACTTCCATAAGTTTTGCAAAAATAAATGTTTCACAAAGTTTATACAATTTAGCAACAGTCTTTTACCAGATAAACTTTTTCACAAAATAATTTCAGACAATAAACGTTTCCAAAATTCGCACAACAAATAGTTTCAATTACTTTAGACAAAGCAATGAACAATTATTTTTCACAAAAATACGGCTGCACTTAGGAGAGAAAAAAAAATATATAACAATAATTTCTGAATTGTTTAAGAAAAAAAAATCGTAAGCGTTCTTTTTTCTTTCGAAATTCGTAATCTCACAGTGCAGGTTTCGAATTCAGCTTGTGCTTCCCAAATATTTTTTTTGTCAACATACAGATAAAGTTCACTTTACCTTAAAATTGTTTCGAGTACAATTTTCTTTACTTTCCCGTTAGTTCTTACCGAAGAAATCCGTACTTTTTACTACTTTAGGTAGTAAAATTCTCTTTTATTTGACGCACGTGTTAACGTTTTTGTCTTGCCGTCCTTGCAAATTTTCTTAAAAAAAAAAATCCTTGAATAGTACGGTAATTTATCTCTGTTAAGAGAAAAAAAAATATCCTCGTTCGCCACTGTTATATCCTAAATTACATAGGACATACTAAATTAAGAATACACCAAGTGGTTTGTGTTTAACAGGGATCCGGTAGGAAGTAGAGACGTTGACTCTTCGCACACGTCCAGATATCACTGCCCGTCTTATATACGTACTTTCGTATATAGTCAATACCTGATTACTTCCCTTTATGTTAGTTTCGTATTTATGCCAAATCATGACCTTTACAACAATTTGGAAAGAATTAAATGGGGAAAAAATAAAAGAAATTTAAAATTAAAATTTGTAAAGTCATGTGGTTAGGGCCGTTAAAAATTAAAAATAAAATAAAGTAAAAATATATAAATATAAAATTAAATAAAAAGAAAAAAGAAAGAAAGACAAAGACATAGAAAGAG
This sequence comes from Sepiola atlantica, assembly GCA_963556195.1. Lineage (NCBI taxonomy): Eukaryota > Metazoa > Mollusca > Cephalopoda > Sepiida > Sepiolidae > Sepiola > Sepiola atlantica. The sequence continues at coordinate 127,388,983 of OY744528.1, read as the reverse complement.
AGAGAAATAATAGATAGATAGATAAAAAGAAAGAGAGAAGGAGGGATGAGAGAGAGAATATAAAGAGAAGGAGAGAGAGGGGGAGTGGGAAAATTGGTAGAAAGAGTGATAAAAAGAGAGAGGGTGTGAATGAGAAAATAAAAGAGAATACAGAGGTAGATGGGAAAAGAAGAGAAAGAGGGTGCATATTAATAGAGAGTGAAGTAGATAGATAGATGGATGGATGAAGATAAAATAAGAAATACAATCATTTAGGATAGAGAAAAGGGAGGGGAGAAAGAGGTGATAGAGAGGGGGAGAAAGAAGTGATAGAGAGGGGGAGTAAAGAAATGGGGAAGGGAAGAAAGAGTTAAAAAAAGAGGCATGCAGCTATTGCTGGCAGGAGACTTGTCAATATCATGGGCACGGGACATGATTTACAGTCTGATCCTCAGTTTGGGTCGGCAATGATGGTAGTGTGTGTGTAGGGGGGGGGGGGTCGTTAACACATTGGGCTCCAATTTTGTTTGTTTTTATTCTTAGTTTTTTTGTTTCTTTTTAATTAATCTAATTTTCATTAATTAAATAAATCTATTAATAAATTTATTTATACACAATAAGTGGTAATAATAATAATAATAATAATAATAATAATAATAATAATAATAATAATAATAATAATAATAATAATAATAATAATAATGACAACAGTACTAATGGTAATACTGCCACTGTCCCCATCAATAATAATAAACATAATAGTAAAAACTTAGTAACAATAACAATGATAATAGAAATAATGTTAATAATAATAATAATGGTTATATTGCCACTACTGCTACTATAAACAATAATAATTATAATAATAGTAGAAAAAAATTAATAATAATAATAATAATAATAATAATAATAACAATAATAATAATAGTGGGATAATAAAGAAGGAAAATAAAATAATAAGAAAATATTAAAAGATAATAATAATAATAATAATAATAATAATAATAATAATAATAATAATAATAATAACAACAATAATAACAATAATAATAATAACAACTCAGACTCCAGGGAATACCACAGGTTGTCGGCAGTGGGCGATCACTGACGATGACCAGTGTGATAACTCCTAGTGAGTAAATAATAATAATAATAAAGAAAATAGCAATAATTTTAATCATAATACTTGTAAATATGATAAGAATAATTTTATTTTATTGATAATAATAAAAATAGTTTTAACAATAATACTAATAGTAATAATAATGATGGCAATAATAATAATTAATAATAACTAATAATGATAACAATAGTAACCATAATAATCAAAATAATAATAATAATAATAATAATAATAATAATAATAAATAATAATAATAATAATAATAATAATAATAATAATAATATAGTGTCTTTGTAAGATTTCTTCCTATCGATATATGCATAACAAAGAAATAATAATAATGATAATAATAATAATAATAATAATAATAATAATAATAATAATAATAATAATAATAACAAACAAATAATAATAATAATAATAATAATAATAAAGAAAATAGCAATAATTTTAATCATAATACTTGTAAATATGATAAGAATAATTTTATTTTATTGATAATAATAAAAATAGGTTTAACAATAATACTAATAGTAATAATAATGATAGCAATAATAATAATTAATAATAACTAATAATGATAACAATAGTAACCATAATAATCAAAATAATTATCATAATAATAATGATGATAATAATAATAATAATAATAATAATAATAATAATAATAATAATAATAATAATAACAAAACATTTCTGGAGCAAGATATAGGAAAAGGCTGAAGATCACAACAAAAAATGCTAAATGGCTGAAAGACATGAAAGATAAACTTCTAGAAATTGAAGAAGGAACGGAAACAGTAATTAATGAAGAAACTATTAAGACAACACTAAAGAAAATGGCAAACTGGAAAGCACCATGGCATGATGGAATACATCTGTACTGGTTCAAAAAATTCATGACCCTACATTAAAGGCTAACACAGAAACTGAGAGGATGTATTCATAAAACAGACATACCAGAGTAGATGACCAAAGGAAGGACAACGCTCATACAAAAAGACGCCAAGAAGGGAACGACCCCAAGCAATTACAGACAATAACCTGTTTACCGACAATGTGGAAAATCGTAACGGCACAAATGAGAGAGCAAATTTACCATTCCCTGAACAGTCGTAGGCTACTTCCCGAGGAACAAAAAAGATGCCAGAAAGGGAAAAGAGGGGCGCATGATCTGTTATACATAGATCAAAAGATCCTGAAAGAAGTTAAAAGCAAGAAAAAGAACATATCTATGGCATGGATTGACTACAAGAAAGCGTTGACAGAATCCCTCAAGCATGGATAATTGAATGCTTAAAAATGTACAAGATACCCGACAAGATTATTAATCTCACCAAGAAAGCAATGGAAACATGGAGATTAGAACTGACAGCTGAAGGACAATACTTGACGGAGACATTTTCCAAGGAGATTCCCTATCACTACTGTTTATCATACTGATGATGCCACTCAACTACATACTCAGGAAATGTGATGCTGGATACAAGCTCACAGGCAGAGAACAAAGAATAAACCATTTCATGTACATGGACAATCTGAAGCTATTTGCAAAAAGCAAAAAGGAACTGGAAAAGCTGATAAATACGACCAGAATTTTCAGTCAAGACATTCAAATGGAATTCGAAATGGAAAAGTGTGCATTGCTAGAGATCAAAAAAGGAAAGCTAGAGAAGACTGAAGGCATGGAACTACCTAACCAAGAGCAGATGAGGGCGCTAGGTGAACAAGACAGCTATAAATATTTGGGAGTTTTGGAAGCAGACACAATCAAATCAACAGAAATGAAAGAGAAGATTGGAAAAGAATACCTGAGAAGAACAAAAAAGCTCTTAGAAACAAAATAATATAGCAGAAACCTAATCAAAGGAATAAATACCTGGGCAGTATCACTAATAAGATATTCTGGACCATTCATAAGCTGGACTAAAGAAGAACTCAGGCACCTTGACCAGATGACTAGAAAATTAATGACTATGCACTACATCCAAAAGACGATATAGACAGACTCTACGTGAAGAGAAACGAAGAGGGAAGAAGACTGGTAAGTATAGAAGACTGTGTGGACGACACTAAAAAAGAGCTGGAGAAATACATAAACCAGAACACAGAAAGGCTGATCACCGCAGCAAGAGACACCGTCCAAATGAACAACGCAGGAAGCATCGAAACTGGACACAAACAGACAAGAAAAGAAAATGGGAAGAAAAACAACTACATGGATGCTTCATAAGACTCACAAGGGAAGAAACCAACGAAAATAGCTGGACATGGCTAAGAAAAGGAAACTTGAACAGAGAAACGGAATCTGTACTGATGACTGCACAGAACAATGCGATTAGGACAAACTACATTAAAGCTAAAATAGATAAAACCCAGGAAAACAATAAATGCAGACTGTATGGACAAAGAGACAAAACAGTAAATCATATAAGTGAATGTAGCAAACTTGCCCAAAAAGAATACAAGAACAGACATGACTGTGTTGGGAAATAGATACACTGGGAACTGTGCAAACAATTGAATT
>OY744528.1:127127854-127377854 GCA_963556195.1 Sepiola atlantica | reverse complement strand
CATCAAGCAGCGAAATGGTTTCTTTAACCTATCACCCTTAATAAGCAAGATCATCCTCACAGAACAAAATCTTTTGCCTGATCATGGCTAACTTTTATTTTCATCTCTAACCTTATGACACTCTTCCATTCACCCACACCCTTCCTTCTTCTCCTTGAATCTTCTCTTATTTTTCCTCACTTTTTTCCCTCACATTTTTAATACTACAGTCCAAATAAACTTTCTCATGTTCCAAATATTTCAAATATTCCTCACCCACCCTTTCAATCACCCCCCTCCCCCACCCACTCCAATCCCTCACTCATTGCTATCATTTTCCAAATATTTCACACCCTATCACGACAAATCCTCCCTCTTCCCCCTCTCATCTATTTTCTCCCATACCTCTTCTTAAATTCCCTCATTTTCTCCAAACGCTCTCTAAGACCATAACTTTCGCCCATCCACCAAAATCACAGCCCCCCCCCCTCCCTCTCTACCCATCCCCATTTTCCCTGCATACACCCCCCACACACAAACATTCCAACTCACTCTTCCCCTTCAATCTCGACCACAGCCATCTGGTCAAACACCCCCTCCCCTCTTCCTCCAATCTCTCTCTGCCATCCATTTTACCCCTGCTCATCCCCCACCTCTTTCTCTCATCGCCAGCCACAGTAGTCCTTGCTCCCTCCACCCTTCCCCTTTTTTCTCCCACTCATTTTCATTCTCTAACAAGTACGGACGTCCAGCAAGACGCTGCCATTATTTTTCATTTTATTTTATTTTTCTTCCCAACATGTCTACCCTACATGTATCTGTGCTTGCATGATATCTTTTCCCTATATCATCATCCTGATGAAGTCTTATAAATAAAGACGAAACGTTGATGTACACATAAAAAACATCCAGTTTTTGGTTTTCCTTTTTCATTTTACCATATATATATATATAAAATTATGTTTATAAATTTGTATGTACATGATTAACTTTTAAGCTAATTAATATATATATATATGTATATATATACACACGAGAGGCGTTCAATAAGTAATGCCTCTGACTCACTTCCAGCTGTCTGATCTAGATGAAATTTTGCATGTGTAATGATTTATATCTGTATGGGTTATGTTGCAAAAAACAGCTCTGAACTAATTGTGGTTTCTGATTTACAGGTGTTTGAACTGAGTCAGATGTGAAATGGAGCCAGTTGAGTGTCGTGCAGTGATCCGGTTTTTGTATTTGAAAGGACGCACACTAAAGGAGACTTTTGATGAAATGAAAGAAACTTATGGTGATGATGCCCAATCATACGACCTTGTCAAACGCTGGAATCGTGAATTCAAACATGGCCGGAAGTCTGTGGAAACAGCTCCCAGACCTGGTTGTCCCTCTTCTGCCATTGATGAGGCATCTGTCCGTCAAGTTGAGGCTGCCATTTTGGAAGATCGACGCATTACTATTCGTCAAGTAGCTCAAGAGGTCAAGATTAGTACAGGGTCTGTGGAAACTATCATTCATGACCATTTGCATATGCATAAGGTGTCTGCCAGATGGATTCCCAGGTTGCTCACACCTTTCCAGAAGCAAGAACGCGTACTCAAGGATGAATTTGGAGATGTGCCAAGATGATGAGTCAAAGTTTTTCAAAAGACTGTTTACACATGGTGAAACTTGGGTCCATCACTATGATCCAGAGACGAAAGCCCAGTCAATGCAGTGGAAGCACTTGGACTCACAACCTCCAAAGAAGGCAAGGGTGAAGCCCTCCGCTGGCAAGGTCATACTCACAGTCTTCTGGGACCAGGACAGATTTCTTGGCAAAGGGTACCACAACTACAGGAGCCTATTACGCTTAACTTTTGATGAAATTAAGTCAGGCCAAATTTGTAGATGAATATATATATATTCCCCCCGGGAATGAAACGCTAAGCCTCTGTGTAGCTTAATTGCCATAAATATATTTTCATAGCTTACTACCTAGCTCTACTTACGTATCGAGCACTGTTGAAGTAAATACTGAAAATTAATACATAAAAAAATTACATCTCCTTATAAAATTTTATGTGGATACATGAAATAATAATAATAATAATAATAATATATATATATATATATATATATATACTAGTAAATTCTACGGGCGGCAATTACTGAGATGAAAATATATACATCATTATAATACTGTTTTACATGCTAGCATCAGATCCAAGCCCATCTTTAAGACTGGCATTACACATTTATTGCATCTTTCGCATATCATTTCTCTCCATGCAAAACATACCTTCAACTGACCAGGTTTCACTTCTATACGTCATCACCCGACATAGACATTATAAATTGTGGTCAGAATTATGTTAGGTCAAGATTGTAGATAGAAGATATGGGAATCGTATTAATTTCTGTTTACATGCCAGCATCAGATCTAAGCTCATCGTTAAGGCTGGCATTACACATTCATTGCATCTTTCGCATATCATTTCTCTCCATGTAAAACATACTGGCCAGGTTTCACTTCTATACGTCATCGCACTACATACACATGCCTGATAGAATCTTCTTTTAGTAGTAACACTCTGCTGGTTAGTAATGGCAGACTTTAAACCACCGGCCACCGTCAATTAGCTGAGAAGTTAGGATGAATTTAACTTTGTAAATTCCAGCATCAGATCTAAACCCATCTTCAAGACTGGCATTACACATTCATTGAATCGTTCGCATATCATTTCACTTCTATACATCATCGCACAACATACAAATGCCTGATAGATTCTTCCTTTAGTAAACAGCAGTAACACTCTGCTGGTTAGTAATGGCAGACTTTAAACCAAATATGATGAAGATGATCTCTTTCAATTGTTTATGTGTCATGATGAAAAAATAAATACTATTTTTCTGTAAACTAAATATTTTCATATACATAGACTAGTAATAAGAGAAAATCTTTCCAATTTATTCAATTTACTAAACAACAAACACATGTATTTGATCATAACATATTCAAAGAACAGTGGCATTTTATTTTAAAAACCTTTTACTCACCGTAAAAACAACTGGACCATCTGCATAAGTAGCAGTCATATTATAATAACGTATATTCCTTGTATTCACAAGACTCATCCTAAGTGGAATTCTTGCATTAGTCAAAGTCACAGAAATTGTTGGAGTCGTATCTTGTGCATCAAATTTGAAGATATCATCACCAACGACAATCTTTCGGACATCATCAAGATTGGTTGAGGTACGTATATCAACAACACCCTCATCAATATTCTTATATGTTATTTCCTCATCATGAAGACATATTGCTGCAAAAAATTAAATAATTAAATATTAACATCTTTAAACCATATAAGGAAATTCAGTTTTTAAGGATGTTTATAAATGGAAAATAACATGACTTTTTAAAAGTAATTCAGTAATAAAAATGCAAACAAAAACAAATTTGATGATTGAATCAGGAAAGAATTTATCAATTTTACTGAAGTGTTTGTTTTATTTTTTATGTTTTATTGAATTATAGTTCAGAGATTTTAGAATATTCACTGATCTGTATTTTGTCCTGATATTTAGACAACAATCTTTAGAGTGGGGTGTAGACACGGTGGTAGTTTTCGTTAACAAAAAATATAATAACTTTAGTTTCAAATAAATGTAAAAGACACACTTGTTGTAGGTATTGTTGTTGGTACAGTAGTTGGAATAGTTGTTGGTATAGTTGTTGGTATAGTAGTTGGAATAGTTGTTGGAATAGTTGTTGGTATTGTTGTTGGAATAGTTGTTGGAATAGTTGTTGGAATAGTTGTTGGAACTGTGGTTGGTACGGTTGTTGGAACAGTTGGAAGCACTGTGGTTGGTATTGTAAGATTTTATTGCACAATGGTTGAAGTTGTTTTTTGAATAATGTATGTGCAGTTGTTCAAATTGTTGGTGGTACATTGGTTGGAAAAGTTATAGAGATAATGGTGATTAAGAATATTTAAGACATTTTTACATTTATTTAAAAAAAAATTATTCATAACAAAGTGAAAGGAAAAAGCAGACATATTTATTGGCAAATTGTGTTAATACAAAATTCCATCATAAAATAACTAATTTTTAAATTTCTTTTGTCAACTTTTGTAAACTGATCTGGATTCACCCATAGTGACAAGATGGATTCGTCAGGTCACTATGAAGTCGACACCTTTTCCCTTACCAAGAAGAAGCGCTTAACACGTAAGTCTAGAGCCGGTAATGGCGACCCACTTATTTTAATTAAGTATTCTTAATACAATTCCTATTCCTTTCAATTCCTCTCTTCGGTTTCTTCTTTACTTATTGTTATTCTTATGATATAACATTAACTTATTTAATAAATTTGAGTTCTCAAAACGTTTGTAAAAATCATGTTTTGTGGGAACTTGTTTACTTTTGAAACCTGATTTAAATACTTTTGAAATCTTTGAATGGGTATTCTTAAAGCGCGATTCTTCTGTGAACCGAATATCAGGATTGTTTATCTTCATTGCAAATTCTGTAATCTAGCTCAATAAGAGAATTTCTTATATGAATCTGATTATTATTATAAAAATTATTTTATATATATATATATATATATATATATATATATATATATATATATTATATATATATTATATATATATATATATATTACATAATTCGATAAGTACAGGGCCTGACTAATAACACAAGTTTGAGCAAATTTAGACTTTTTTCTTAGCTCAAATGTTGACATGTGCCATTTGAAGGTTAGTAATTTATATGAAAATGATATGAATTTTTTATTGGTGGTGCAATCTATTATTAAGATTATTAAGATTATTAAGTGAATTGTTATTAGGATTATTAAGTGAATTGTTGACCCTACCAACATGCAGGGGTTCTCCTAATCCCTCAGCCCATCCCTCTTTCTGCCACCTTTGGCTTAGAAACCATGTATATTTTTCTCCAGATTTGCTCACTACTCGTGAGATGAGACAGAAGAAAAATACCTATTTTAGATTTAGGTGAGCCTTATTGAAAATTGCTAAATCAAAATCACAAAACTGGCAAGGAACAACATGTCAATTGCATTTACTCGCATATCACCGTCTTGTTGATTCAAGTAATACTTTATACTACATACACAGTGCATCACATCTCTTGTCTGATCGTCCACAGGAATTATAATACGATTTTGCCAAAATCAGTGCGCCCTCTGTGCATCACCCGTCAAATATAAATACAAATCATAATCTATATTCTAGGCCTCTTCTCTTGTCTCATTTTTACAATAATATTGAAATAAACTCCTCCTATATATATATTTATTTTAATTTGACAAATTTCAACAAAAATTAATCTTATTTACTATAACCTCTGACCATTCATTTGATAAAATAATCGCTCACAACTTCTGACCATTCATTTGATAAAGTAATTGCTCACAATTTCTGACCATTCATTTGATAAAATAATTGCTCACAGCTTCTGACCATTCATTTGATAAAATAATCGCTCACAACTTCTGACCATTCATTTGATAAAGTAATTGCTTACAATTTCTGACCATTCATTTGATAAAATAATCGCTCACAACTTCTGACCATTCATTTGATAAAATAATTGCTCACAATTTCTGACCATTCATTTGATAAAGTAATTGCTCACAATTTCTGACCATTCATTTGATAAAATAATTGCTCACAACTTTTGACCATTTATTTGATAAAATAATTGCTCACAACTTCTGACCATTCATTTGATAAAATAATTGCTCACAATTTCTGACCATTCCTTCAATCGTTTTGCATCCTCTCATCATCCAACTGACAATCTCATTAACCTTTAGCCTCGAGTGGCATTTGGCCTTGGTAACTGGCGACTGATGAGTATCAATAAATACACATCCAAGCATTCTCTCTCTCCTTCTCTTCCCCTTTATCTATCTTTCTCACCCACACACATATAAAATATTAAACCACTCCCTTCTTTCTCTCTATCTCTTTCCCTCTCACCCACACACATATAAAATATTAAACTACATTTACATAACATTTTTAATGAAAACACGTTTGAAGAATTATCAATTCATTTTCATGTTAATTCAAACTTGATATTAAATCAATATCATAAAAGCAATTTTAATAAAAGATAATTCATAAAATGACATACCTGTTGGGATTGGAGCTGTGATAAGTAGAACAATTGAGAATATTAATGAAAAATTTATAATTTTCATTAATAAAATGTAAAAGTTAATATTCAAACAGTAAAACATTATTTTTCACTCTGAATGAAGAAATGCATCCAAGCAAACCTCGTTTCTTTTTATCATTTTGCTTGTACAGTCATCATAAAAATACGATATAAAATGGATTCACATTTATGACAAACTAAAATACATCCACAAATAAAATAACTTTGTTAATAAAAATGGCTATTATTAAAATATACTATTATATAACTTGGTTAACAAAAAGGGATATTACTAAAATATACTATTACACACTCATATATACATATATATATATATATATATATATATATATATATATATATATATATATATATATATATATATATGCCAGTATCTATGACTCAGTCTTTTAAATGTAATTATGCAATTTTCTACAGAAAGTTTAGAATAATTCAATAAAAGTTATATTTTTACACTTGTATATATGTATACACTGATGATGATGGCTTAACTGATTATTATACATAAACTGATGATGATGATGATTAACTATTTAAGATCAAGCAATACTTATTTGACAAATAAGATAAAACATTTAAAATTGATGAGAAAATACAAAGTAACCATTCAAATATAATTCATAATTAATAAGCAATACACTATTTATTTACTTTAAAAAAATATAATACAAAGAGAAAAATGTTCAAGAATGTAATCATTGAAACAATATTTAATCATGAAGAATTCAAAATATTGTTTTCATTTTTGACAAGTTATTTCATGTGATTCTCCTGCAAATTCAACCAAATAGATTTTTCACATTGTTTTATTATTTTTAAAAGTAAAAAACAAAATCATAATACAAAAAAAGTGATCAAATAATTAAATCAATTGCATATGTCATGTATATTATATTTAATATTTTGAAATTATATTTACAAAAATTGATATAAACAAAGAAAGTCATAGAACAAATATACTTACTTAACTTTCTACAAAGTTCTAAACTGAGTTCTGTTTCTACTGGTTCGTTTGGAAGTTCTTTCTCAATTGTGATATCAATCTTAAGCAATTCACTTGTTTGTGGTAATGTAATTATGGCAGTTGGACTGACATTCTGAAATTGAATCAAAGAAAAACAGAATTAATTCATACAAAAAACAAAATTGTTTTTTGGAATAAAGTGAAAATACATTTGTGCACCAAAAAATGTCTCAAGCCGTGATAACACTTTCATCTTAACCAGCAGAGTGTTACGGCTGTTTACTAAAGGAAGATTCTCTGTCTCAGTTTACAATATCATGCACAAAGATTAAAATCAAGATATAATGACGCTACAACTTATGTCTAGAATCCTTATTCTAATTTTTATCAAATTCCATTGCATGATTTTGATTCTAGAAAATATCTAAAATTCAAGACCTTATGAGAAGAAATTGAAATTGAGGGAATCTTGCATCATCTGTGTCTAATGACTATGGATAAAATTCAACGCCAATCTGATATATTTGAATTTTTAAATGGGGGTTGGTGGTCATAGTATGCTTTTTAAAAACCCTTTAAAATACTCCAAAGAAACTGAAATTTGGGAAATATTTATGAATTGATGTCAATATTTATTGTTAATATTTCACAAAAATCGGAGATATCTGAATTTTGATGAAAGGCTTCCACCCTCTTTTTTACCCTCTTTGCATAAAACCCAATTAAACTAAATATAGTTAACATTTGGGCCCCTTAAACCTAGCAGCTGCTTTCCAAAATTAATAATATATATATAAAGAAAAAAAGTTGATATGTTCATTATTTAGGTATGCACCTATCATTATGAATTTTGGAACACAACTGCTATGTGTAATGGGTTAAATTGTGGTCAGAATTATCAGGCCAAATTTGTAGACAAAATATATTTATAATATATATATATATATATATATATAGAGAGAGAGAGAGAGAGAGAGAGAGAGAGAGAGAGAGAGAGAGAGAGAGAGATGTGTATATATCATTATATTATTGTTAATATCTGTTTCACATGCCAGCATCAGATCTAAACCTTTAAGACTGGCATTACACATTAATTGAATCGTTCGCATATCATTTCACTTCTATACATCATCGCACGACATACAAATGCCTGATAGAATGTTCCTTTAGTAAACAGCAGTAACACTGCTGGTTAGTAATGGCAGACTTTAAACCAAATATGATGAAGATGATCTCTTTCAATTGTTAATGTGTCATCATGAAAAAATAAATACTATTTTTGTATAAACTAAATAATATTTTCATTTATATACACAACTAATTATAGTAAACTTTACCAATTTATTATTTTTACTAAACAACACACGTACTAATAATGTGTTCAAAGAATAGTGGCATTTTATTTAAAAAAGCATTTTACTCACCGTAAAAACAACTGGACCATCTGCATAAGTAGCAGTCATATTATAATAACGTATATTCCTTGTATTCACAAGACTCATCCTAAGTGGAATTCTTGCATTAGTCAAAGTCACAGAAATTGTTGGAGTCGTATCTCGTGCATCAAATTTGAAGATATCATCACCAACAACAATCTTTCGGACATCATCAAGATTGGTTGAGGTACGTATATCAACAACACCCTCATCAATATTCTTATATGTTATTTCCTCATCATGAAGACATATTGCTGCAAAAAAATTAAGTAATTAATTATTAATCTCTTTAAATCATATAAGGAAATTCAGTTTTTAAGGATGTTTATAAATGGAAAATAACATGACTTTTTAAAAGTAATTCAGTAATAAAAATGCAAACAAAAACAAATTTGATGATTGAATCAGGAAAGAATTTATCAATTTTACTGAAGTGTTTGTTTTATTTTTTATGTTTTATTGAATTATAGTTCAGAGATTTAAGAATATTCCCTGATCCGTATTTTGTCCTGATATTTAGACAACAATCTTTAGAGTGGGGTGTAGACACGGTGGTAGTAGTCATTAACAAAAAATATAATAAATTTAGTTTCAAATAAATGTAAAAGACATACTTGTTGTAGGTATTGTTGTTGGTACAGTAGTTGGAATAGTTGTTGGTACAGTAGTTGGAATAGTTGTTGGAATAGTTGTTGGAATAGTAGTTGGAATAGTTGTTGGTATTGTTGTTGGAATAGTTGTTGGAATAGTAGTTGGTATTGTTGTTGGAATAGTTGTTGGAATAGTTGTTGGAATAGTAGTTGGAATAGTAGTTGGAATAGTTGTTGGAATAGTTGTTGGAACTGTGGTTGGTACAGTTGTTGGAACAGTTGGAAGCACTGTGGTTGGTATTGTGGTTAGCAAATATTGTAAGATTTTATTGCACAATAGTTGGAATTGTTGTTCAAATTGTTGGTGGTACATTGGTTGGAAAAGTTATAGAGATAATGGTGATTAAGAATATTTCAGATATTTTTACATTTATTTAAAAAAAAAAACAATTTAGTCATAACAAAGTAAAGGAAAAAGCAGACATTTTTTTTGGCAAATTGTGTTAATACAAAATTCCATAGTAAATTTTCTTTTAGTCAACTTATTTAATAAATTTAATCAATTTGTGTCCTGGAAACATTTGTAAAATCATGTTTTGTGGGAACTTGTTTACTTTTAAAACCTGGTTTAAATAGTTTTTGAGTCTTTGAATGCATATTTTAAAACTCTATTTTTCTCTGCAACGAATATCGAGTTTGTTTTCCACATTGCTAATTGGGAAGGATTCTGTATTAATGAAACCAATAATTTTAGCAAAATTAGATTTCTTTCTATCAATATAGAGTCCTTGTAGGCTTATAAACTGATCCTAATACTTCTCTAACAATTTTGTATATTTTTGGTAGACGATTTGTCTTTGGCCTTAAAATACATCTCAGTTTCCCATATCACTTCTTCATTGAAGCCAAATCTCTTTCCCTCATGCATTCTGTTGCAGTCTGCAAACAGCCAGTAGTCGCTGAGCACCCGATCTGGAGAATAGGGTTTGTGCAGAAGTTATTCCAAGTGCAATAAATGTAGTTTTGCCATCGTTGCAATTGACTTATGACATGGTTCATTGTCTTGGTGAAAATCCGTTTTTTTTTAATTTTCTTGTTGATTTCTTCCTTCAAACGCACCAATAATGCTTTTGTTATTGATGGGTTTCCTTTCTCAATCGATAAACACACTTTGTGCATCCCAAAATACGGAGGCCAAAACCTTGCCTGCTGATGTTTGCATCTTTAGTCGCTTTAGACGGCTTTCACTTACTGCTGTCTACTCAGCTGACTGTTGATTTGACTCTTAAGTTCAGTGGTGGATCCATGTTTCATCCATTTTCACATATTGATGTAAATGCAACTTTTCGTTATGTTGAAACAGTTGCAAACAACGTTCTGAATCGTCGATGTGTTGTTGTTGTCGTTTTGATCGACTGTCAACAAACATGGCGCCCACTTAGACTAGTGTCTTATCACTGACAAACGTTGATGCAATTGGTGAATATACTGCCTTCTAGTATTTTAAACTCCTCTGCTATCTCATGCAACTTCAATTTACAATAAGCTTTTTTATTTATCTACAACAACTGCTGAAGTTGGATAACCTGAGCATTCAGCATCATTTGAATATGACTGTGTTTACAGTCAGCATACCATCTCTTAACAATTAGTTTTGATGAAGAAGAGACAGAATAACACTTAGCAATGGATTGCTTTGCTTGAACAGCATTTTTTCCCATCAGAAAGCAATGACATTTAGATTTTTCCATTTTTTTTAAATTTGCGACAGTAGCTTTACTTAACTGTAATTTGTAAACTAATGATCAAATTAAGCTACAATTTTGGCATGTGCCATGTGAAGGTTAGTATTTTATATGAAAATCATATGAATTTTTTATTAGTAGTGCCATCTATATGAATGTATATGGAAGGCCCGGAACTTATTGAGTGAAGTGTTGACTGACACTACAAACATGCAGAGATTCTCCTAATCACTCGGCCTGTCCCCCTTTCATGCACCCACATATCACCCTCTCGTTGATTCAAGTAATACTTTATACTACATATAAAGTGCATCACATCTCTTGTCTGATTGTCCACAGAAACTATAATAATACAATTTCTCTTTTTCAATTTTAATAAAAGATAATTCATAAAATGACAATTTGACAAATTAAACAAAAATTAATCTTATTTACTATAAGCTCTGACCATTCATTAGATGAAATAATTGCTCACAATTTCTGACCATTCATTAGATAAAATAATTGCTCACAACTTCTGACCATTCATTTGATAAAATAATTGATCACAACCTCTGACCATTCATTTGATAAAATAATTGCTCACAATTTCTGACCATTCATTTGATAAAATTATTGCTCACAATTTCTGACCATTCATTTGATAAAATAATTGATCACAACTTCTGACCATTCATTTGATAAAATAATTGATCACAACTTCTGACCGTTCATTTGATAAAATAATTGATCACAACTTCTGACCATTCATTTGATAAAATAATTGCTCACAACTTCTGACCATTCATTTGATAAAATAATTGCTCACAATTTCTGACCATTCATTTGATAAAATAATTGCTCACAATTTCTGACCATTCATTTGATAAAATAATTGCTCACAATTTCTGACCATTCATTTGATAAAATAATTGCTCACAATTTCTGACCATTCATTTGATAAAATAATTGCTCACAATTTCTGACCATTCATTTGATAAAATAATTGCTCACAATTTCTGACCATTCATTTGATAAAATAATTGCTCACAACTTCTGACCATTCATTTGATAAAATAATTGCTCACAACTTCTGACCATTCCATCAATCGTTTTGAATCCTCTCATCATCCAATTGACAATCTCTCCTTCTCTCCCCCTCTATCTCCTTCTTTATCTCTCTCTCTCCCACACACACACATAAAATATGAAACGACCCCCTTCTTTCTCTCTATCTCTATCCCTCTCATCAACACACATACACACACATATAAAATATGAAACTACATTTACAGAACATTTTTAATGAAAACACGTTTGAAGAATTATCAATTCATTTTCATGTTAATTCAAACTTGATATTAAATCAATATCATAAAAGCAATTTTAATAAAAGATAATTCATAAAATGACATACCTGTTGGGATTGGAGCTGTGATAAGTAGAACAATTGAGAATATTAATGAAAAATTTATAATTTTCATTAATAAAATGTAAAAGTTAATATTCAAACAGTAAAACATTATTTTTCACTCTGAATGATGAAATGCATCCAAGCAAACCTCGTTTCTTTTTATCATTTTGCTTGTACAGTCATCATAAAAATATGATATAAAATAGATTCACATTAATATGATAAACATAAAATAATTCGACAAATAAAATAACTTGACTAACAAAAAGGGCTATTGCTAAAATATACTATTACACACTCATATATATATATATATATATATATATATATATATATATATATGTGTGTGTGTGTCTGTATCTCTGACTCAGTCCTTTAAATGTAATTATGCAATTTTCTACACAAATGTTTAGAATAATTCAATAAAAGTTATATTTTTACACTTGTATATTTGTATACACTGATGATGATGGCTTAACTGATTATTATACATAAACTGATGATGATGATGATGATTAACTATTTAAGATCAAGCAATACTTATTTGACAAATCAGATAAAACATTTAAAATTCATGAGAAAATACAAAGTAACCATTCAAATATAATTCATAATTAATAAGCAATACACTATTTATTTACTTTAAAAAAATATAATACAAAGAGAAAAATGTTCAAGAATGTAATCATTGAAACAATATTTAATCATGAAGAATTCAAAATATTGTTTTCATTTTTGACAAGTTATTTCATGTGATTCACCTGCAAATTCAACCAAATAGATTGTTCACATTGTTTTATTATTTTTAAAAGTAAAAAACTAAATCGTAATACGAAAAAAGTGATCAAATAATTAAATCAATTGCATATGTCATGTATATTATATTTAATATTTTGAAATAATATTTACAAAAATTGATATAAACTAAGAAAGTCATAGAACAAATATACTTACTTAACTTTCTACAAAGTTCTAAACTGAGTTCTGTTTCTACTGGTTGGTTTGGAAGTTCTTTCTCAATTGTGATATCAATCTTAAGCAATTCACTTGTTTGTGGTAATGTAATTATGGCAGTTGGACTGACATTCTGAAATTGAATCAGAGGAAAACAAAATTAATTCATACAAAATATTTACAAAATTCATACAAAACAAATGGGAAAACACTTCTATCTTAACTAAAACATACACAATCAGATTATTTTTATTATTGCATAAATAATTATACATATATATATATATAGTGTAATATTCTTAACCCCTCCTCCCATTGAATGAACTCTTCCGTCAGGCGTTGACTATAAATGCTCTGTCATTTAACTTAATTTCGTGTCTTACTTTTGTGAATAAAACCTTCACAAAGGAATTCGGCTTTCTCTTTCTTCTCTTGACTACAACTTTATTCACAAAAGAAATGGACAGAGTACTTCGTCCCGAACGATTTGACATTGAGTCTACAGTCTTCAATGCAGAAAAAAAACACAAACATTGTAAACTTACGTTTATAAATTACCTACATACGGTTAACGGCACTGAAGAAACTGGAAAGCCCAAACCGACTTCTATGCTTTGATAAATAGCATATCGGCAGAGGTATTCGAAATAATCAGTGACACTAATGACTATACATCTGCCATAAGAGCTCTGGACACGGCTACATCAAGCCTACTAATATAGTCTACAACCGCCACAAACTTATCACCATGAAACAACAACCGGCGCAAACAGCGGATTCTTTCATGTTACAGTTGGAAAACCTTGCTAAGACATGCAATTTCCAGGCCGTGAGTGCCGAAATAAATAAAAGCCAGTATATGCGGGAGGCTTTTATTAGCGGTATCTCCTCCCCCTCAATTCGACAACGACTTCTCCAGAAATCCTCGCTAATTTTTCAGGAAGCTCTACGAAAGTGGCAACATTTTCTCCTTGGTAAACACTTTACTGTAATTACAGACCAAAAAAGTATTAGCTTCATGTTTGATAATACCAGGAAATCAAAAATCAAAAAGGACAAAATACGCCGTTGGCGCATTGAACTATCCCAATTTAAGTTTAGCATCGTCTACCGTCCTGGAAAAGAAAATACTGTTGCTGATACGTTTTCCTGAATATCTGCTCTCACTTATTCCTTACAAGATCTCTGCGACCTACACTTGAACTTATGCCACCCAGGCATTACACGACTATTCCATTTTTGCAAAGAAAGAAACTTTCCTTTCTCACTCAACCAAATAAAAGGTGTAACTAATTCGTGCTCGTCTTGCCAGTATTTAAAACCCAAATTCTTTACCGGTAACAAGGGAACTCTCATAAAAGCAATACTACCGTTTCAGCGATTAAACATGGATTTCAAGGGACACTTGCCCATGTCCACACATGGTAACAAATATCTACTTACGATAATCGACGAATACTCTCGTTTTCTCTTTGCATTTCCATGTAAAGATATGACAAGCAAAACGGTCACACAATGCCTGAATCAACTATTTGCGATATTTGGTATGCCCGATATGATTCACACAGATAGAGCGACTGATTTTCTGTCAGAGGAAACCTTAAAATTACTTACATGGGAAAGGCATTGCGACTTCAAAGACGAGTAGATATCACCCGGAAGGCAATGCCCAAATTGAGAACCTAAACGGCACACTATGGAAGGCCATACAAGTAACTTTACATTCTCGCAATATGAGACTATCCTGTTGGGAAGATATTCTACTTGATGCTCAACATTCAATTCGATCTTTGCTCTGCACAGCTACGACCCCTCACGATAGACTATTTAAGTACAGCCGTAAATCCACTTCTGGTACTTCTATTCCTCTGTGGGCAAAACCAGGCCAAGTATACGTCAGAGATTAGGTCGAGTAAATATGACCCGCCGGTTACACCTGCTACGTTACTGAAGATCAATCCTCATTATGCCCATGTACGACTACTTTCTGGCATCGAAACTACCGTCAACGTTAGAGATGTGGCTCCCAACTCAATTAATGGAGACAACACGTTAGAGGATGTTTTCATGCCACCTGTAAGTAAGCCAGAAAGTGAAAAACAAAAAATACAACATTCTGAACTGATAGAAGAAACACCTCGTGTGGAGCCAGTTGAGAGCGAAATGCCATCCGAGCCACTGCGAAGATGTGGCAGAATACGGAAATTTCCTGAGAAATACAAGGACTTTGTTACTAAATAAGGCATTAGAGAAAAAAAAGGTAAAGAAAAAAGGTTAAAAAAAAGGTAAAAAAATGAATAAATAAAAAGAAAAAATTGAATAAATAAAAAGGAGTTTAAAAAAAAATCAAAAAAAAAAAATTGATAGGAAAAGTGTAATATTCTTAACCCCTCCTCCCATTGAATGAACTCTTCCATCAGGCGTTGACTATAAATGCTTCGTCATTTAACTTAATTTTGTGTCTTACTTTTGTGAATAAAACCTTTACAAAGGAATTCGGCTCTCTCTCTCTCTCTTCTCTTGACTACAATATATATATATATATATATATATATATATATATATATATGTATTGTATTAGTTTCTGTAGATGTAAATCCGTTAAAACTCCAGTGTTTATAAAAAGTGCTCAACAACAAGTAGAGCTGTTCTTAAGTATACATTTTTATTTATACAAACATTATTGGTTACATATGTGCATACATATTTCGGTTGTACACTTCACAGAGAGTCAATGTCTTCAGACCAAAGAAGACAGAGAAGTATATATATATATATATATATATATATATATATATATATATATATATATATATATATATATATATATATATATTGTGTGTGTCAAGTTATATTGAAAAGAAATCCAACAAGTTCCGGATCGCAGAGGAGTGAGAGCTAATATAATTTATTTAAAAACTATATGTTACATATTTCAGAAATGTACAGCTGTTTCATCGAGGTGGGCTAACTTTTTTTATTTAAAAAAACTGCCCAGTGGAATCGTCAGCGTTCTGAATAAGGTCAAACCCGATGAGAAAAGACATTTTTAGCATTTGAACGTTACAGATGGGTTGAATGTGTGATCAAAGAGAGATCAAGTTGAACAGTACTTACAGGATCAACTTAGTTTGTTAGAGCATGTCGGTGGCAGCTGATTGGTCAGGTAGATCTTCTTTGACCTCCCATTTAACCCAAATAAAGGCCAAAATAAAATGCTGCAAATTATGTGACCATTTAGGCAACCAAGACACGGACTGTTCCGCCACCAGGATCCCATTCTTAGATGTCACAAGTGGCCACCTACAGCCAACAGATGATTCCATTGGGAGAGTCATACCTCTCTGCAGAGTTGCAGTCAGCACATTCTACACCCCTACCAGATAGGTCATACATAACTAATCAACAACAATCATACTCAAAATATTAACTAAGTAGAAAACGTCTTTTATTTAAATTATTTTTTAACTTGTTTAAATTATTTAAAAACTCATTTAAATCTGTTTCTGAATCCTAAATTCTAATGATGAGTGAATTAATTTGATATTTAGAAATGAAACAAATTTTAAAATTTCAATCCGTACTGCAAGCATTCAACATTCCACTTCATGATTTATGGTTCATGATGGTGTAAACCATACTATTTTCCTATAAACTAAATATTTTCATATTCATAGACTAGTAACAAAAGAAAATCTTTCCAATTTATTCAATTTACTAAACAACAAACACATGTATTTGATCATGATATATTCAAAGAAGAGTGGCATTTTATTTAAAAAAGCATTTTACTCACCGTAAAAACAACTGGACCATCTGCATAAGTAGCAGTCATATTATAATAACGTATATTCCTTGTATTCACAAGACTCATCCTAAGTGGAATTCTTGCATTAGTCAAAGTCACAGAAATTGTTGGCGTTGTATCTTGTGCATCAAATTTGAAGATATCATCACCAACGACAATCTTTCGTACATCATCAAGATTGGTTGAGGTACGTATATCAACAACACCCTCATCAATATTCTTATATGTTATTTCCTCATCATGAAGACATATTGCTGCAAAAAATTAAATAATTAATTATTAATCTCTTTTATATGCATCCAACAATTGATGAAGCATTTTATAATAATTTCTCTTCATTAATCATCAATTATACACTAGTTCAAAATCAATGGAAATTTATTGTCAGAACAAAACAGAAGTTATCCATTGTATTGAAATGTTAGTTTAATATTTAATCTTTTATTGAATTATTTAATAATAAAAAGTGTTTCTCAATTTTTGAGATGAGCATTGATAATTTGTATGATTTGGATTATTCAGATTACTGTTCTTATCTTGAGGGTTACTGTCATAACATTTTGGCCGATATAACCTCTGACTGTCTGTCGAACTTGGGAATCTGCATTAAATTTCGAACAAAACCCTATATATATAAAATATTAAATTATCTTTTTAAAATATTTTAGCTACGTACGACATTGTTTCGACCTTATGGTTCTCATCAGCGCAGGGAAATAACAATCTCAGACAATCATAGGGTGCAAACACGGTTTACGGATACATCTTGAATCAGTAAGCATTCACCTAGTCCCATTAGGTCATGAGAGATTGTCATGTAATAACGGAGAAATTAAATAGTATTTATACTGAAAGCGGCGAGCACAAATATCTAAATATTCTATAGTACTCAACGACAGAGTCGGAGCATTGCACTATATATATATATATATATATATATATATATAGAGAGAGAGAGAGAGAGAGAGCAAATGAGGAAGTGAGTTGTAGCATAAAGGGAAGAAGGTGGGAGGGTTAGTTGAATGGGCTATGGCTGCTGCTGGAAAGGAAGAGGGAGGGAGGGAGGAGGTAAGGTTCTAGTGGTTAGGTTATTGTTGGTAGTAACTAAATCCGATGCGGGTGCGGATTGGCCATAGGTGAAAATTCAGGTCAATTGAGTGTATATATTATTTGAAAAAAGACTAATGTTTCATAGTTAAATGTTCTAAAGAGTTTAAAGGGGTTCCCAGTTGGTTAAATGTATAATTAAATAAGACAAGCCAAAATGTATAATTAAATAAGTCAAGCTCAATGTATAGTTATACACTAAGCCTGTCCCACTCAATCATATTAAAAATTAGGGTTGGGAACAATGTTTGGGATGATGTTAGACTGCTTGTAACAATCGATTTCTATTATAAGTATTATGGGGTAGGGTTGCGTTGAATTATGTAAACTTAAATCTATTGCTAGTGCGTTGAAGTTATAAATAATAATATATAAGGGGAGGCAAAGGACCAATTGAAGGAGTAACGTAGGAGCGTAGTTAAAAGGTGAGATAAATGGAATCTACGAGGAAGATATTGTCGGTAGAGAGAAGCATATACAAGGTCGATGGAATGGATACAAGGGAGATAAAGATAAAAAGCATAAAAAGCAATGGAAGAGTGTATGCAAAGGTTGGCAAATAAAAAAAAAAGGAAAAAAGAAAAAAAAGGAAAAATGAAGAAAAGGAAATAGGAATTATAGTGTTGAGTAGGAATTATGGTGTTGAAGTTAGAGCGGTTTAGGGTCGGTGGGGTGTAGGAAGAGTAATGTTTGTTCTCAATTTACAATATGAGCTCTGGGTTAATGTAGTTATTAGGTGTACTGGGGAGAATACGATATGTTATTGGGATGGTTATTTGTAAGGTTGGAGAAGTTAAGAATTAAAGATTAACAAATTAACAAATTATAGAATTTAAAACTTTGTCAGATGCTAGAAAGGGGGTTGTTGGCTGGGAGCAGGGGTGTCAGAGGGAGTAATGAAATGAATGTATTTAAATTTTCATTTGTGCCTGCAATTTGAGATGAGCTCATTTTTAAAGTTAATAATATTTAAGCTCTTAGATGCTGTAGCTATCATAAATGTTTCTAGTGTACATAGTTGGCAGAAAGCAGATCTGGAGTGTAAGAATTAGACCTTTTTAATATAGTCCAATGTAGGTAGTAGGGAGTGTCTTTAATGTTAAAGCTTTTTATTAGATTGTATAGAGAGTTGCTAGTGGCATTGTTATTATTGTGTTTGAAAGAGTAGATATGGTTTGAGATACAGGTCTTAATGGGGAACGCACTTGCCCCAATATAAGTGTGTATTTTGTATGGGGTTGTTGTTATAGTATTTGTGTTATTTATAGTATCGGGAATGTTTTGGGTTTGTGTGCTCAAGTTCTGGGTCAAACTTAAGTCGGGATTGTTAGTTGGAGAAGATGAGATACTTTGAGGGGTGAGATCAAATCTATTATTAGTTAGCGGGGGTTTTTGGTTAGTGTGAGAGGTGTTATTTAGGGTTTCGTTTGATACAGGGAGTTGTAGATGGGGAGAGCTATAGGTTGTGTGGGGAATTTGTATGTTGGTATTAGTTTGCATTATGGTCTTTTGGGGGAATTGTTTAACAGTGCAGGCATAGATAACGTTACTTTGTATGCAATTACCATTTAATGGGCATTCTCTAGATTTCTGGCAGTTGCAGTTATTAGTGGGGTATATAGTAGGTGCTGGTTGTTGGGCCGATTTAATTTTTTTGTTGTTAGATGTGATGATGGTTTGTGCTATATTGGGCATTGTGAGTAAGGAAATTTTAATAGAGTTTTTATTTAAAATAGTGCTGTACTTATGCGGGTGCTTGAATGAGTTATCTAAAATTTTGAAGAATTCCTTAGCTATATTTGTTTTCACATTGCAGTTATAGGGTGGGTTAAACCAAATACTATTCTTTCTTCTAATTTTTTAATATTTACTGCGATCTTGAGGGTTAGCTGGTTTGTCAATATTGATAGTTTTAGTGGGTCTATTTATATATATGTCTTGGGTTTCTTGGGTAGTGTAGTATTAGCTCGCCGTTTTACCATGTATTGCCATTTTGTGTGTAATTACATTTAAAGGTTTGTTCTTCTGGATAATAGGATTATTTTCATATTAATTTGATCAGTGTATCCCGAATTAAGAAGTGCGTTATTATAGAAGCTGGAATGTTGTTCGAAGATGGATCTATTAGTAGATAACCTTGAGATTCTATTGGAAACTGAAGGGACTATTGAATTAATGATGGATTTTGGGTGGTTAGATAGCTTATGTACGTAGAAGAGGGTTAGATTTGGTTTGTGGTAGGGGCTAAAGGATTCGGAGTTGAGGTCTAGTGTTAGGTCAAGGAAGTTAGATATTCTTTTCTCAGGTTCTATAGTTATGGTTAATCCGAAGTTTTAAAAAAATTGTGTAGGTTTTTAATGGTTTTGTTGTATTGTATCGATCTCTCCCTAGAAACAAAAAGTGCATCGTCCCTGTATAGCCTACCGTGTAGATGTCCGAAGTTGAACTTCAATTCTCGCAATAAGTACAATCCTACAAGGTCAGTAACCTGGACAGAGTCCGAAGCTCCCATAGTGATTACAAAATTATTGGGGGTATCCTTCCTGGTCCAAAATTTGTTGTCAAATTCTAATAGGGATCTCCTGGCCAACATTATTAGTTTGATCTCTACGTCTGTGATATCTGAGTTATTCTTAGCGAAGATTAAAGCTTTGTTTAGTAGGATAGGAGAAATGGACTGATAATAATTGTCGATGTCGAAAGTGATAAAATTCAAGTTAGAGTTAGATTTATCACTGAGGTTTAGAACCCAATTGGTAACCTCACCAGAGGATTGCAATAGGGTGTATAAAATTTTTTCTTTTAAGTAAGGGATGATTCTATCTAAAAAAATTGTTGCTTATAATGCCTAGGTCAGATTTAGATGGGCAAATTAGTCTAATGGATGGGTTTTCGGGAAAATTTCTTTTGTGGTCTTTTAAGGTGCATCTGGGTGTAGCTGGGGTAAAAATTTCTGTGTAATTAAGGATATTTAAATAAGTTAGTAGGAATTTAGTATCATTTTTTATGCTATTCAAGATGTTACTTAAAGTAGTTTTATAGGATTTGTTCAGTTCTTTATAGATTAAACTTTTGTAGTCAGAGTATTCCAATTTGTAAAAGTTTTTCGTTTTATCTGCAGGGACAATATTGTCAAGGTGTTTCTTGATCTTGTTTGTGAATTTATTGATTTTTTTAATGAAAGGGTTGGAATGTTTATTGTATTTTTTAAATTTGATATGTCTAATGAGGTTGAATAAATCATTTTCGAAATTGTTGAGGTGTTCATTTTGCTTAGGAAAAGAAGATGTTTTTAGACCGTACCTGGATGCAGTTAACCATTCCAATCTTTTTAGTTCCCTGGAAGAGCTCATGGGGAGTGTAAATCCTCATTTTGGCCTCGTCTTTAACTAAAGGATTTCATCTTAGAATTGCTTAAACATTTAACTACCAAAGTCATTTGTATACAATTCAGCTCCGACCCAGGAAGTATTTTTAAAATGGCCCGATTTCTCACATTAATTCCGATTAAGTATGCTCCACCTACGATCTGAACTCAACATCTCACTATTGGAGTTACTTCCTTTTTTAACGCTTTCCCATGCTGCCTTCACGAAAAACTTTTCTTTTCCATCTAAATCTCCTTTCATTGGACACCTTATCAACGGACAATTACCAACTGGACAAATCCCATATCGTTTTTACACAAACTTTTTTTCATTCTCCAATTCTTAATATTTTTTCAAATGTTGAATTTTGGCTTTTCAACTGCCAACTTATCTATCTATATAATTCCTCTGATGATAAAATTTCGATCTTTGAAAAGCCTTGGCTTAAGGAAAGAATAATAAACATAATTTTATTACAGAATATACCTTGCCTTGAACAATTGAAGTTTGAAATAAATCTGGACATTCGTACATGTTTATCACTCTTCTTTCATCTATCCTTATAATTGCTCTATCTCGTATATTGAGCTCAAACCATTTCACTATAGGTTCTATCTATTAACAGTTTACTTTTAGTTTCATATTTGATTCTATATATATATATATATAATATGTAGTAAATATATATATATACATATATATATATATATATATATAATATGTAGTAAATATATATATGATAATATGTAGTAAATATATATATATAATATGTAGTAAATATATATATATAATATGTAGTAAATATATATATATAATATGTAGTAAATATATTTATTTTTTTCATATATATATATGTATATATATATATATATGTGTGTGTGTGTGTGTGTGTGTGTATGTGTGTAGTAATAAGTAGTGA
Source organism: Sepiola atlantica (assembly GCA_963556195.1). Taxonomy (NCBI): domain Eukaryota; kingdom Metazoa; phylum Mollusca; class Cephalopoda; order Sepiida; family Sepiolidae; genus Sepiola; species Sepiola atlantica. The sequence continues at coordinate 127,355,390 of OY744528.1, read as the reverse complement.
TATATAGTAAGACTGCACATCTAAAAATACAAGAAAAGGTTTAAAACTCCCAAAATTCATCGTAGAATTGACTGCAAGTACCATGGCGTAATTGTTAAAGTACTAAGTAAAATTCAGTTCTAGGTGTAGTCTTCTGAAGAGTGAAGGTTCAATCATCAGTACGGGCGATACTAGCAATTGTGAATTACTGAAGACTTCTACCTGGTCATGGCTGACGGTACGAGAGTTAATTAAATAAAGAGTTTCGTTAGAAATTTCGTGCAGATTGCCAAGTTCGAAAGATAGTTATCCAAGTTTGAAATATACACCTAAAGAAAGTCGGTGGTTACATCGGCTGAGACGTTGCGAGAATAACACTGAAGATGAGAACAGTAGTAATAATTCAAATTATAAAAAAAAACTATATTGTTTTTTCTTTCAAATAAATTTTAAAAACATACTTGTTGTAGGTATAGTGGTTGGAATAGTGGTTGGTATAGTGGTTGGTATAGTTGTTGGTATAGTTGTTGGAATAGTTGTTGGAATAGTGGTTGGAATAGTGGTTGGTATAGTGGTTGGAATAGTTGTAGGTACAGTAGTGGGAATAGTTGTAGGAATAGTTGTTGGTATTGTTGTTGGAATAGTTGTTGGAATAGTAGTTGGAATAGTTGTTGGAATAGTAGTTGGAATAGTTGTAGGTATAGTTGTTGGAATAGTTGTTGGAATAGTAGTTGGAATAGTTGTCGGTATTGTTGTTGGAATAGTTGTTGGTATAGTTGTTGGTACAGTTGTTGGAATAGTTGTTGGTATTGTTGTTGGAATAGTTGTAGGTACAGTAGTTGGAATAGTTGTAGGAACTGTGGTTGGTACGGTTGTTGGTATAGTTGTACGCACTGTGACTGATGGTTGGCAAATATTTTATCACAAAGGTTATGCAATGGTTGAAATTGTCATTTGAATGATGTATAAACAGGTGAATGTTCATTGGTTCAAATTGTTGGCAGTACATTGGTTGGAAAATGTATAAAGATAATTGTCATTAGAGTATATTTCATAGATTTTTACATAAATTCATGAAAAAGAAAAGCACAAAGTAGAAATATTTTCTGACATATTATATGTCCATATAATCATAAAGTAAATTTCTTTCAAAATAATTACAACATCAACAATGAGAGTTGGCTATACGACACATTAATACAATGGAAACTAGATTTAATCATTGAAGTTACAAAAGCCAAACAAATCCAAATTCCATATATTCATTTAATTTTTTATTTTCAGGTTTGAATATTTAAACATATTTTTGTCAATTATTATCTCACATTATAAATGAAGTATTTTTCATCATGTGAAAGTTTACAGGCAAAATCCGGAGTAAAGATCAATAATTGTTCATCATAAGAGGATCAGTGATTTGTATAATGTTTTTATATCATGCACTAGCTGGACCCGTCCCCCGGCGGATCCCGGGAGAAACATAAAAGAATGAATTAAAATTTGTCAACATCTGACAGAACGCAAAGGATTAGTGATTTGTAAAATGTTATTATATTATGTATAAGAAAGCCTAGTTTGTGTAACAATGATAGTCATCGAAATAGATTACCACTTTGTCTCTTTACTCCCACTTTCAATGTAAGCAAACATATATATATATATAATAAAATAAGTTCAAATATATTGATAACATGAACTTAAAACCATTATTTTTCTAAAAGTGCTCAATACAAGATAGAGCCTTTATAAATAAAATTAAATAAAAATTAGAAACAGTCTATGCAGATCAACCAATGTTTAGACGTTTACACGTCTTGTCAGAACTCTGAAGTGATTTAAGAAGATTAAATTGAAATGATCCAAAAGATCTCATTCAGCATGGCATTTATTCTGCCTGCGATTAGACGGGCCCCTCTCTTTGCTCCAACATATTTGCAGAGTTCATGTACAATTTAACATTACCAGCAGACCTTACTATCCGCACCCTACTCCTTCCCCCTCCCTTCAATCGCCCAGCAAACACGCATACTTAGTTCTACTGCAAGCAATTCAAGATTTATGCACATTCATGTTCCAGACACAAGTAAAATCACCTCTTACACATTATCCACCGTACATTAAATAGTTACATGCACACATTATAGGAGATAGTTACAATAGTATACATGCATTCATTCAAATATTTCCCTGCATTTATATTACTGGGTTTAAAAAAAAATAATCTGAATTTAATATACTATTCTTATACTCAAGCCCGGTATTTACAAAATAAGTAATTAGCTCTTTTTAAATTATGAATTACTAAATTATATAATCCTAAATTAACCAAATAAAAAACTCTGTAAACCAATATGGTACTTAAATTAAAATAGTCTCTCTACAGACCCAACCGTTATAGTCCACTTATACAAATTAGCAAGAAAATAATTAATGAAAAATAGTACAGCATTAAGATTACAATCAGGTCTAAGGAAAAAATATATTGCTAATCGAATGTTCAACAAAAATCGACTGGGCTTAATAGATAACTCCATATTTAAACCTGTCAATTAAAAGATCTAATCTGTATTTACCTATCAATTTTATACTAAAAAGAGTAATGGAAAAATTTCAACACCTCCTATTTTAAGAAATGATAAAATCTAATCTTACCAACATAAAAAATAATATTTGCAGCAATAATCCTGCTATAGTCACACTAATTCACTATAACTCTGACCATCCACATAGGATGCACACGTACATTGGATCAACGTCTACTCCAGTAAAGGTATGCATCTCCAATCACATAAGTACTTTTAATAGCAAAAATAAGCGGGTCCCTGTATCTTTAACATCTCTTATTAGGAAGCTTAAATATGAAAGTTTTAACAACAATTTTGGTCAATTTATTTCACAAAATCTGTGCAATTGGTTCCTAATACTATTCTATCTTATATCTAAATTGAATTTAAATCCATTGGAGTTATTCACACTGAATATAGGAATGATGGGTCTAGTCCTTTAGAAGCCCAGTTAATGTCCAACTGACTGGAAAAATTAGTTTTGAAAATTTTAGTAGGGTACATTAAATTAGCTTTTTTGTACAAAATAAAACTCCATTTTAATTAAAAATATTTTCGTTGTATTCCCCATAAAATTCTGATGTGAATTCATGTATTGAATGTCTAGTTTGAGTAATTCTAAAATCTGGCAATTTTGCCAGGGACTAGAAAATAATATACTCCATACCTCAGGTCACGTATATATATATATATATATATATATATATATAGGTCTTTACAGAGCCCTCCAAAAAGGAGCACGCTCCTTTTTGCTGGAGCGGAAAAGAAGAGAGCTCATTTTATATTCAGCGGTGGTTTTATCGCTCTACGCTCCTGGCTCCAAAATTATTTGATTTTTTTAAACACTAGTTTTTTTTTAATTTAGAATAAAAACGAAAAGTCTTAGCTAAACTCTTTGAGTTATTTTTTAAATTATATCTCTGGTAAATGTATATGAGAGGGGGGAGAGAGAGAGGAAGGGAGAGAGAGGGAGAAGAACGAGAGTTACACATGGAAACAGAACACTGAACTTCTCAGCTTTTTTTCACATCTACATGTTACATTTTTGATAGGACAGTTTTATTACGACAGTAGACAATTTAGCAACAAATGTCTTCAAATGAGTCCATAGATTTCTTTGAAGTTATTTTCTTAAAGATTTGAACTTTTTTTGTACTTATGACAAGGATGTTTATTGCTGATGGAATAAATAAGCCAATTTTTCTTCTCATTTTTACAGTTGTTAATTTGGCAACATTCGGTTATTCTTAAATTCACAACTAGTATGTTTTAACCTTTTCATGTTTGCTTTTAAATTCGTTTAATTCCGTTAAAACTTGCTTTTGTAAATAGAATGTTCAAAGTTTGTTTTTTGTGTGTAATAAAATGTTAAAGCAGTAAAATATCTTTACTCCAAGGAAAAAATATCTTTAGTCCAAGGAAAATAAAAACAATAAACACCAACATGGCCACCAGCGATTAAAACCTGGAATTAAAGTTAGATTCTCAACACTTTAAAAAGTAAATAAGAATTTTATTTCAGGACCAAAAATACAATTAAGACCAACAATCAGTTTCATCCAAAATTTGGGCGAATACCAAGCGAAATGAGCAAAATACAAAAATCAGCAATCCCTATTTTACAATTAAACCGATGTTTAAACTTAATTAAATTAAAGAAAATATCTTAAATTTTAATTTAAAACAGCAAATAATTAGACTTTTTTTACTAATTTGTTGTTTTTTTAAAAACCGAAAGTAGATTAGATATCTTTCCTTATCTTAAAAAATCTATTATCTATTAAAATTGTAAACAGTTTGTTTTTATTATAGATTAAAAATATAGACGTTTTCACCTTTTTTATTGAAATTTTTAATTTTAATAAATGTTTTTGCTCGACCTAGGAAAACTGGCTCCAGTTAATTTTTTGGTGGAGGAAAATTTGACCCGATATTGTTTTCAACTCCCAAGATCTAGGCCAGATATTTTTAATGAAATTTTAGGACATTAAATGGATCTCTGAATTGTTTATTGACAATTTATTGATATTTTTTGGCAACTTATGAAATGTATTTTTTATTCAATCTTTAAAAAATATACTTCATTGTTTTTTTTACACCCCAAATTGTACTATTGAAAAAAAAATGGATAAATCGATTTGTTTGAAAGTATTTGCACATTTCTCTGTGATAAATAATAATATACATTATACAATATAGTTACGTTCTTAAAACAAACAAATATTAAACAACCACATTACGATTTTTGTTGCAGTGGTTGTCTCTTCTCTCACAGAGAAATGTTTTCTTTAAAAAAAAAAAAATCACTAATAATGTTTAAAAGTAAAACTTTATTTACTTAAAAGAAATCTAAATTCTCTTCCAAAATAAATAGAAAGAATATCGGGTCAAATTTTCCTCCCCTGGAAAAAATAGGTTGTTAATGTAATGAAAATTAAAATTGTTTTAAAATACTTCAGGGATTTTTCTATTTCTATTTTATACCTCAGGAAATGAAAATTTACGTATGCTTCGTCCGACATGTTCTCCTATAACCCTTAGCACATCTCAAAATATTAGCGAGATTTTGTCAAATATTATCTTACGGTCTTACACTTAAAGTGGCATCCCCACCCATATTGACGAGATGCTTTGACGCCTACCCCTATCCTTCGACCACTCATTGGCAAAATAGAAGGTTTATGAAAGAAGGTACATTTTCATTATCGAGCTCTGAAAAAGAGCCACTTCTTTTTTATAGGAGTTTGAGCTGGAGCGGCTCCTTTTTGAAAATGGGGAACGTAAGAGGAGCCAGCTCCAATTTTGGGTGTTAGAGCAAGCGCTAGAGCACCTCCAAAAGTAGTGGAGCGTGTAATACACTGAATATATATATATATATATATATATATACAAAACAAATATTTATTATTTGTAGACTCTAGAAAAACCCCTAGATGGGCACTGTAAGTGTAGTATTAAAACAGCATGACGTCGCTAGCTATAAATGCATTGGTCCTTTAATTAAGTTGAACGCTCTTATGACGTCGAGCCGCCAAAATCAGTGTTAAAATAATCACTGTTTATCTACCCATAGCCGCGTGGTTCTAAATGTCAGGTTTCTAATCACGCAACCAGTAGTGAATAGTTATATCTGTATGCTGACGAGTCCCGATTAAAAAGACGAAACTTATACATACATAGATAATAAACAAAACAAATATTTATTACATAAACTAGCATTTAAATTGAAGTCATGGGTCTCTAAAAATGTTTGGGAAACCTATTGATTTACTATTATAATTGACCTCTCGCTGAAATAATTTTGACTCACCAGAAAGTTGAGCTTTTAAAATGGCTCTTTAAGTCATTTGGAATTACCTTCCGTTGAAATGCGGCCATTTTTGATTTTCTATTAAGCTGCCTCAGGCAATGCAGTTTGCTTTCAATTTAGAACAGTTTTCTTTCACCTTTTTCCCTATTCAACCCTGGCATTTATCCATATAATTAACAAGCTGACTGAACTATATTGGATTACATGATAAGATGTTCACTTGGTTTATGCGGCCATCTTTGATTAGCTACAACATTACGGCTGAAAACAAGTTACTACTAACTTGTCACAAATACAATTAATAACGAGTATGCAAATAAAATGAGAATTGTTTAATGTAAAATAATAAATGCAAATATTAAAAAATTAGTGTTAGACTTAGAACCGACAATGAAAAATTAATCTCCCCATGAATTATTTAAAACGTATTACTCACCACTTGGGCCACAAAGATGGACACTAACTTCTGTTTCAACACGTATTGTTCGATTTTTCTTTTCAAATGTAATTTCAAGCTCAATTAATTCATCAATTTGTGGAAGTATTAGCACAGCATTAGGATTAAGATCCTGTAATGAAATCAAATAAACAGGGAATTGAACATTTTATCAAAAATGCTTCAATAGTTAAGAACTATAAGAAACATAAACAATTATGATTAATTAGTGCTGCATTTGCTTAATGTTTTTACTTAAATACATCAAAACTGCTAACATAAATCACAATGTAAATGTTATATGTAGTAAATGATATTTTAATGAAAGCAATTGCTAAGACATAGTTTAATAGAAAGAATTTCTGATATTAAATTGAATGGTGAAAAAAGAAATTTGACTTACCGTAAAAGGCTCCTCTCCGCCAGCTGCATATCTTGCAATAACACTAAAACTTTCGATATTTTTAGTATTTTTAAGACTCATCTTAAATGGAATTTTCGGTGAATTGAAAGTTATCACAAGTCTTAAACTATTATCATTTATGTCAAACCTATAGGGTCCAATACCAGGAACTAATTTTGAAATGGGATCAGTAGTGCTTGATGAAATAATGTCCACATCACCATCATTGAGATTTGCCTGTGTAATTGCTTCAGCATGAATGCAAACTTCTACAATAAAACATAAATAAAAAAGCTATTGTATAAAAAAGTAAATATAAATTCTATGTTGAATTGCTTGATGTATCTATGTATTTTTTAATCACAATAAATATGTCAACATTCAATAACAATTATACAGTAATTTATGCATATGTAGGGTCACATATCACAATACATTTATAATTATATAAAAAATTTATATATTAAAAGATTTGCAGAGACCAACTATTTTATCTCTTATTATCTACAGTTTTGAAGATCTTGTGTGTTTGTCCTTGCAAATATACGAGGTGTAAAGAAACTAAACAGCCATGGTAATACAATAGTACAATCAGAAATACTCTACCGTGTGTTGTAGTTCTTGTTATATTCTTAACAGTAGGAAAAGGTGTTGTTGAGGTAACTGTGAATATAAAAACAATAAAATGTTGATAATCATTCAAATAAAAGTTTTCTTACCAACAAAATTTGACTTTCTCAGACCAATCAGTTCTTTAAGTCATTTAGGTTTTCTTTTGGGTTACTTTGTTTTACAGAGGGTGATGTTTTGTGTATACTTTCTGTTGATACTGATAATAATGTATTACTAAAGTGTGCGGTAGGGTTAGGGTAAGGGTTACTTTGTTTTACAGAGTGTGATGTTTTGTGTATTCTTTCTGTTGAGACTGATAATAGTGTATTACTAAAGTGTGTGGTAGGGTTAGGGTAAGGGTTACTTTGTTTTACTGAGGGTGATGTTTTGTGTATACTTTCACTTGATAGTGATAATACTGTATTACTAAAGTGTGTGGTAGGGTTAGGGTAAGGGTTACTTGGTTTTACTGAGGGTGATGTTTTGTGTATACTTTCTCTTGATACTGATAATAATGTATTACTAAAGTGTGTGGTAAGGTTAGGGTAATGGTTACTTTGTTTTACAGAGGGTGATGTTTTGAGTATACTTTCCCTTGATACTGATAATAATGTATTACTAAAGTGTGTGGTAGGGTTAGGGTAAGGGATACTTTGTTTTACAGAGGGTGAGTTTTGTGTATATTTTCCCTTGATACTGATAATAATGTATTACTAAAGTGTGTGGTAAGGTTAGGGTAAGGGTTACTTTGTTTTACAGAGGGTGATGTTTTGAGTATACTTTCCCTTGATACTGATAATAATGTATTACTAAAGTGTGTGGTAAGGTTAGGGTAATGGTTACTTTGTTTTACAGAGGGTGACGTTTTGAGTATACTTTCCGTTTATACTGATAATGATGTATTATTAAAGTGTGTGGTAGGGTTAGGGTAAGGGTTACTTTGTTTTACAGAGGGTGATGTTTTGAGTATACTTTCTGTTGATACTGATAATAGTGTATTACTAAAGTGTGTGGTAGGGTTAGGGTAAGGGTTACTTTGTTTTACAGAGGGTGATGTTTTGTGTATATTTTCTGTTGATACTGATAATAGTGTATTACTAAAGTGTGTGGTAGGGTTAGGGTAAGGGTTACTTTGTTTTACAGAGAGTGATAATTTGTGTATACTTTCTGTTGATACTGATAATAGTGTATTACTAAAGTGTGTGGTAGGGTTAGGGTAAGGGTTACTTTGTTTTACAGAGAGTGATAATTTGTGTATACTTTCTGTTGATACTGATAATAGTGTATTACTAAAGTGTGTGGTAGGGTTAGGGTAAGGGTTACTTTGTTTTACAGAGAGTGATAATTTGTGTATACTTCCTGTTGATACTGATAATAGTGTATTACTAAAGTGTGTGGTAGGGTTAGGGTAAGGTTTACTTTGTTTTACAGAGAGTGATAATTTGTGTATACTTTCTGTTGATACTGATAATAGTGTATTACTAAAGTGTGTGGTAGGGTTAGGGTAAGGGTTACTTTGTTTTACAGAGAGTGATAATTTGTGTATACTTTCTGTTGATACTGATAATAATATATTACTAAAGTGTGTGGTAGGGTTAGGGTAAGGGTTACTTTGTTTTACAGAGAGTGATAATTTGTGTATACTTTCTGTTGATACTGATAATAATGTATTACTAAAGTGTGTGGTAGGGTTAGGGTAAGGGTTACTTTGTGTTACAGAGGGTGATGTTTTGAGTATACTTTCCGTTTATACTGATAATGATGTATTATTAAAGTGTGTGGTAGGGTTAGGGTAAGGGTTACTTTGTTTTACAGAGAGTGATAATTTGTGTATACTTTCTGTTGATACTGATAATAATGTATTACTAAAGTGTGTGGTAGGGTTAGGGTAAGGGTTACTTTGTGTTACAGAGGGTGACGTTTTGAGTATACTTTCCGTTTATACTGATAATGATGTATTATTAAAGTGTGTGGTAGGGTTAGGGTAAGGGTTACTTTGTTTTACAGAGGGTGATGTTTTGAGTATACTTTCTGTTGATACTGATAATAGTGTATTACTAAAGTGTGTGGTAGGGTTAGGGTAAGGGTTACTTTGTTTTACAGAGGGTGATGTTTTGTGTATATTTTCTGTTGATACTGATAATAGTGTATTACTAAAGTGTGTGGTAGGGTTAGGGTAAGGGTTACTTTGTTTTACAGAGTGTGATGTTTTGTGTATACTTTCTGTTGATACTGATAATAATGTATTACTAAAGCGTGTGGTAGGGTTAGGGTAAGGGTTACTTTGTTTTACAGAGGGTGATGTTTTGTGTATATTTTCTGTTGATACTGATAATAGTGTATTACTAAAGTGTGTGGTAGGGTTAGGGTAAGGGTTACTTTGTTTTACAGAGAGTGATAATTTGTGTATACTTTCTGTTGATACTGATAATAGTGTATTACTAAAGTGTGTGGTAGGGTTAGGGTAAGGGTTACTTTGTTTTACAGAGGGTGATGTTTTGTGTATACTTTCTGTTGATACTGATAATGTATTACTAAAGTGTGTGGTAGGGTTAGGGTAAGGGTTACTTTGTTTTACAGAGAGTGATAATTTGTGTATACTTTCTGTTGATACTGATAATAATGTATTACTAAAGTGTGTGGTAGTGTTAGGGTAAGGGTTACTTTGTTTTACAGAGGGTGATGTTTTGTGTATACTTTCTGTTGATACTGATAATAGTGTATTACTAAAGTGTGTGGTAGGGTTAGGGTAAGGGTTACTTTGTTTTACAGAGGGTGATGTTTTGTGTATACTTTCTGTTGATACTGATAATAGTGTATTACTAAAGTGTGTGGTAGGGTTAGGGTAAGGGTTACTTTGTTTTACAGAGGGTGATGTTTTGTGTATATTTTCTGTTGATACTGATAATAGTGTATTACTAAAGTGTGTGGTAGGGTTAGGGTAAGGGTTACTTTGTTTTACAGAGAGTGATAATTTGTGTATACTTTCTGTTGATACTGATAATAGTGTATTACTAAAGTGTGTGGTAGGGTTAGGGTAAGGGTTACTTTGTTTTACAGAGAGTGATAATTTGTGTATACTTTCTGTTGATACTGATAATAGTGTATTACTAAAGTGTGTGGTAGGGTTAGGGTAAGGGTTACTTTGTTTTACAGAGAGTGATAATTTGTGTATACTTCCTGTTGATACTGATAATAGTGTATTACTAAAGTGTGTGGTAGGGTTAGGGTAAGGTTTACTTTGTTTTACAGAGAGTGATAATTTGTGTATACTTTCTGTTGATACTGATAATAGTGTATTACTAAAGTGTGTGGTAGGGTTAGGGTAAGGGTTACTTTGTTTTACAGAGAGTGATAATTTGTGTATACTTTCTGTTGATACTGATAATAATATATTACTAAAGTGTGTGGTAGGGTTAGGGTAAGGGTTACTTTGTGTTACAGAGGGTGATGTTTTGAGTATACTTTCCGTTTATACTGATAATGATGTATTATTAAAGTGTGTGGTAGGGTTAGGGTAAGGGTTACTTTGTTTTACAGAGAGTGATAATTTGTGTATACTTTCTGTTGATACTGATAATAATGTATTACTAAAGTGTGTGGTAGGGTTAGGGTAAGGGTTACTTTGTGTTACAGAGGGTGACGTTTTGAGTATACTTTCCGTTTATACTGATAATGATGTATTATTAAAGTGTGTGGTAGGGTTAGGGTAAGGGTTACTTTGTTTTACAGAGGGTGATGTTTTGAGTATACTTTCTGTTGATACTGATAATAGTGTATTACTAAAGTGTGTGGTAGGGTTAGGGTAAGGGTTACTTTGTTTTACAGAGGGTGATGTTTTGTGTATATTTTCTGTTGATACTGATAATAGTGTATTACTAAAGTGTGTGGTAGGGTTAGGGTAAGGGTTACTTTGTTTTACAGAGTGTGATGTTTTGTGTATACTTTCTGTTGATACTGATAATAATGTATTACTAAAGCGTGTGGTAGGGTTAGGGTAAGGGTTACTTTGTTTTACAGAGGGTGATGTTTTGTGTATATTTTCTGTTGATACTGATAATAGTGTATTACTAAAGTGTGTGGTAGGGTTAGGGTAAGGGTTACTTTGTTTTACAGAGAGTGATAATTTGTGTATACTTTCTGTTGATACTGATAATAATGTATTACTAAAGTGTGTGGTAGGGTTAGGGTAAGGGTTACTTTGTTTTACAGAGAGTGATAATTTGTGTATACTTTCTGTTGATACTGATAATAATGTATTACTAAAGTGTGTGGTAGGGTTAGGGTAAGGGTTACTTTGTTTTACAGAGAGTGATAATTTGTGTATACTTTCTGTTGATACTGATAATAATGTATTACTAAAGTGTGTGGTAGGGTTAGGGTAAGGGTTACTTTGTTTTACAGAGAGTGATAATTTGTGTATACTTTCTGTTGATACTGATAATAGTGTATTACTAAAGTGTGTGGTAGGGTTAGGGTAAGGGTTACTTTGTTTTACAGAGGGTGATGTTTTGTGTATACTTTCCATTGATACTGATAATCATGTATTACTAAGGTGTGTGATAGCGTCTTCATTTTGGGTTGTTTTATCCGGTTGAAATTTTTTCAATTGGCTTTTCTTCAGTTCTGACGTGGTGTTTATACCTTAGTTTGATGTGTAAAGATTTTTTCTCTGAAAATCAGGAAGCGTTTACTCCCACATGTGATAATTCAGGAATACATTAATATAATATATTGTTAAGTCTGTTGTAGAATATGTGCCTGTTGTTGGATGTAGATATGTGGTTACTTTGATGTTAATGTAATATTGACTGTGGATGTAGATATGTGGTTACTTTGATGTTAATGTAATATTAACTTAGGATGTAGATATGTGTTTACTTTGATCTTTATTCAATATTGACTGTGGATGTATATATTTGTTTATTTTGATGTTTTTTCAATATTAACTCTGGATGTAGATATGTGTTTACTTTGATGTTTTTTCAATATTAACTCAGGATGTAGATATGTGTTTACTTTGATGTTTATTCAATATTGACTGTGGATGTAGATGTGTTTACTTTGATGTTTTTTCAATATTGACTCTGGATGTAGATATGTGTTTATTGAAATTATCAAATATGAGGATTAAAGTAAGAAAGAATGTATTAATTATATCCAAAGTTTTGGTTGATTTTTATTATTTTATTACATGATTAAATAATCTAGAACAAAAATTAAGAAACAATTTTATGAATAACATAAAAGATCTACCTGTTGTAGGTACAGTCGTCGGCACTGTAGTTGGTATTGTTGTTGGTATTGTTGTAGGTATGGTAGTTGGTATTGTGGTAGGTATGGTAGTTGGTATTGTGGTAGGTATGGTAGTTGGTATTGTAGTTGGTATTGTGGTAGGTATTGTAGTCGGTATTGTTGTAGGTATGGTAGTTGGTATTGTGGTAGGTATGGTAGTTGGTATTGTAGTTGGTATTGTGGTAGGTATTGTAGTTGGTACAGTTGTTGGTATTGTTGTAGGCACAGTAGTTGGTATTGTAGTTGGTACAGTTGTAAGCACTGTGATTGATATTGTTGGTAAATAAGTTAGCACAAAGCTTGTAGCATTTGACATTTATTTATGACAGAGTAAAGGAAAAGCAGAAATATTTATTGAAACACTTAATTCTATTAAACTTCACAAAAATTCGATTTGTAAAAAGGGGAAAAAAGACCAGCATGAAACACCTGTTTTTGAAAAAATATATTATTTTATATAATGTCTATTTCATTGTAAGAAAAAATAAAATGACACCATTTTAAATTTCATTTTCTTATTAACTTCATTTTACCATTCGTAAAAACAAGTAATTTCTGAACAAGGAAGCAACATGCAATTTCATACAAGTTCATGATTTATAAATTCAAGAGTTAAAAATCTTGGAAATATTGATGGGATTTAAATTCAGAGGTTAGGTTGACCTGAGCGCAGAGGTGAAATTTGCTGCAAAGTTCAAGTAGGCACTGATCCAGCTGATCATAGATTGAATGTGGCAGAAAGGCTGTGACGTTATTCAAGCAAAAAGAGATGCCAACGTTGAGATTGCAAAGGTAGCCATTAATACGTCTGCTTTCAAATCAACCCTAACTCTCATGAAATAATGAAAGATAATTCATGAAATGACATTTAATTTTGACAAATTCAACATAAATTACACATGCGCACACACATAAAATATTAACTACATTTACAGAACATTTTTAATGAAAACATTTTCGAAGAATTATCAATTCATCTTCATGTTAATTCAAACTTGATATTAAATCAATATCATAAAAGCAATTTTAATAAAAGATAATTCATAAAATGACATACCTGTTGGGATTGGAGCTGTGATGAGTAGAACAATTGAGAATATTAATGAAAAATTTATAATTTTCATTAATAAAATGTAAAAGTTAATATTCAAACAGTAAATCATTTTTTTTCTCACTCTGAATGATGAAATGCATCCAAGCAAACCTCGTTTCTTTTTATCATTTTGCTTGTACAGTCATCATAAAAATATGATATAAAATGGATTCACATTTATATGACAAATTAAAATAAATCCACAAATAAAATAACTTTGTTTACAACTAAAATATACACACACGTGCATATATATATATATATATATATATATATATATATATATATATATATATATATATATATATATATATATATGCCAGTATCTCTGATTCAGTCTTATGAATGTAATTATACAATTTTCTACAGAAAATTTTAAATAACTCAATAAAAGTTTTATTTTTACATTTGTATATTTGTATACACTGATGATGATGGCTTAACTGATTATTATACATAAACTGATGATGATGATGATTAACTATTTAAGATCAAGCAATACTTATTTGACAAATCAGATAAAACATTTAAAATTCATGAGAAAATACAAAGTAACCATTCAAATATAATTCATAATTAATAAGCAATACACTATTTATTTACTTTAAAAAATATAATACAAAGAGAAAAATGTTCAAGAATGTAATCATTGAAACAATATTTAATCATTAAAAACTGAAAATATTGTTTTAATTTTACCACGTTATTTCATGTGATTCTCCTGCAAATTCAACCAAATAGATTTTTCACATTTTTGTATTATTTTTAAAAGTAAAAACGTCAATAGTAAAAGAAAAAAATAATTAAATCAATTGCATATGTCATGAATATTATATTTAATAGTTTGAAATTATATTTACAAAAATTGATATAAACAAAGAAAGTCATAGAACAAATATACTTACTTAACTTTCTACAAAGCTCTAAACTGAGTTCTGTTTCTACTGGTTGGTTTGGAAGTTCTTTCTCAATTGTGATATCAATCTTAAGTAATTCACTTGTTTGTGGTAATGTAATTATGGCAGTTGGACTGACATTCTGAAATTGAATCAGAGGAAAACAGAATTAATTCATACATAACTCAAATTTTTTTTTTGAATAAAGTTAAAATACATTTGTGCACCAAAGAAAGGTCTCAAAACAAGATTCCAATAATAATGTAAATCTACATACGAAAATATATTTAAGAATTTTAGTAAAATCTATAACACAACTCTAAAAAAACATGGATATAAAAAAGGAGGATATAATGACATTGAAATTAAATATAAGAAACAAGATTCCAATAATAATAATAATACAAATAGAAGAAAGAGAAATAGAATTTGGTTTACTCCACCATATTACAAGATACTAAAAACTAAACTTGGTAAAAACTCCTAAATCTTATAGATAAATATTTTTCTGTAAGTAATCCCTTACATGAAATATTCAATAAAAATTACTTCAAACTCTCTTAGAAATGCTGTAAAAATTAAAAAATGATAACCCATTCAAAAAGGTTTTATGCCTATGTACAGAGTAACAAATAGTTCAATAATGAAGTGGAAGCATTGTAGACAACAAGATTATTTCATATCCAAGAATGGCGAGTGTGTATAGTGGATTGCCTCACAGATCTTTCCATTATCCGGTTTTGTTTCTTCTGTATGACAATGATCTGCCAGATGAATTGATGGAAAAGGTACTATTCTTTGCAGATAATGTGAAACCTTTCAAGGATGTTTTCCACTTAAAAGTGTGGAGCACCAAAATCACTTTCAAACAAAGAGAGTGACACTCATTGACTGAAGAAAATAATAGGTAGTGAGGGAGTAATAAAACAAAGACTCTGATTGGTTAAAAGCTTGAATAGGCATTGATTAACTATAAAAACGATCCTAAAAATATAAATCCATGCAATTATCTTGATGATTTCTTGAGGAATTAAACACAAAAGTATCTATGTAGCATACTTACTAAAAGTATATTCTCATACTACTATATATAGATATATATAAATATATTCATAAAATATGAAAAACCGCAATCGCACATCTGTAGATAATTTTTGTTATAATTAAATGATATTTAAACATCCCCAGACATAGGATACAACACTCTAAGGGAGGTGACACATTGATAGCATTCAGGTGCATGTTTCACCATAAATAAGGGAACCTTGTCTTTATCACCAAAACAATAACAAACAAAATTAATGCGTGTATATATATATTTATGTTTATATATATATATATATATATATATGAGGATAAAATATATGATATATCATATAATAGAAATGTTATGAAAACAGGATGTATGAGAAAGACAAAAGGAAAAACAATTAAACACAAAATGAAATCATCAAAACAGGAGATTTACTGGTTTTAGAACTTCTTTCTGAAGACGTTCTTTGATCGGAACGAAACTGGTAAATCTCTCATTTTGATGATTTGTTCTTGTGTTTAATTGTTTTTCTTTTTGTCTATCTCAAGCACATATATATGTATATGTATGTATATATATATGTGTTCTACTATATATGTACGTATGTACATAATATATAGTAGAAGAATACATGTCTACGGAGGGGTGAAATCAATTGCCAAAAAAAACGATTTTGCACCAATTTTATTTCACTACACAAAATTAAAATCAAGATAATATGATGCTACAACTTATGTCTAGAATCCTTATTCTTATTTTTGTCAAATTCCATTGCATGATTTTTATTCTAGAAAATATTTAAAATTCAAGACATTATGAGAAGAAATTGAAATTGAGGGAATCTTGCATCATCTGTGTCTAATGACTATGGATAAAATTTAATGCCAATCTGATATATTTGAATTTTTAAATGGGGGTTGGTGGTCATAGTATGCTTATTAAAAACCCTTTAAAATACTCCAAAGAAACTGAAATTTGGGAAATATTTATGAATTGATGTCTAATATTTAACTTCAACCCCTTTTTTTACCCTCTTTGCATAAAACCCAATTAAATATAGTTAACATTTTAAATTTTATTTTGTTTCAGCATAAAAACTAAAATGAATTCCCTATTAAAACTGGTTATATAATGAAACGAATAAACATAAAACTCAATTAAATATGGCAAACATTGGGACCCTTTAAACCTAGCAGCTGTTTTCCAAAATAATAATGGTCGGTTAATTAGCTTAAAAGTTAATCATGTACATACAAATTTATATATATATATATATATATATATATATATATATATATATATATATATATATATATGTGTGTGTGTGTATTAGAATATACTATCCTGGAAAATTTTGAGCAGGACATGTTCAACATGATAGGTAACTTGAAATTTAAAAAGAGGTGTAAATACTCCAACCCTACAATTAACAAGATAAACCAAACTTTTAGAAAAATAAATAATGACCCTAACTTAATAGTACCAGCTGATAAAACAATGAACCTATATAGCATGAGTTTTGAAACTTATAATGATCTGATTATGAAAGAACTACTGAAAATAGCCAATGTAAATGACCTCAGTGATATCAATTCTACAGCCTTAGAAATATTCTTTAGAGATAAATGCCTCAGATTTACGTTAAAGAATCACAAAGAGGATTTCAATAACCCCACTATCAGATTAATCTCTCCTTGTATATCGGATATAGGAACAATTAGCAAATGGATATTGGACAGAATCATACCCACCATAAAATCCAAGATAACTCAAAATTTGTGGTCATCGTCAGACGAAGTCATCAATTGGTTTGGGAAACTACCCCAAGGGATTAATGGGAAGTTCATCATGTTTGACATATATTCATATTACCCATCACTTTCCCCCACACTTCTAGACAAAGCTCTTGATATGGCTCAAATAGAAACGAATATAACTAGACTAGAAATAGACATTATAAAACTAGCTAAAAGAACTCTGATTCTGTATGATAACAAACTATGGACAAGAAAAGATAGGGAAAATAACTTCGACATTACTATGGGGTAACCGGCCTCTGCACACGTAACGGATTTGGTAGGCCTTTACATCCTGAAGGAGCACCATAAAGATTTATCACGTTTAAGGGGCGGTTTATATAGAGATGACACACTATTCTTCATAAACTCTGGCAATAGAAGGTTAGAGAATAAAAGTTGGACCTTAAGGTAACAATAGACATAAACCATGAGATAGTTAACTTCCTAGACATCAGCTTAGACCTGAACATATGAACCATAGCATGAACCCAACCAAACTCTCTATTATGTAGATTTTAACTCTAACCACCCGGGACTCGTTAAGAAAGCCATAATCCCTAGTATCTCTAAGAGAATATCAAAACTATCATCTAACGAATCACTATTCAATAAGAATAAAAAATATTATAATGAAGCATTAGCCAGATCTGGATATACTGGGGAAATAAACTATATAAAAGTAAGCTCGGCGAAGCACAATGAGAATTCTAAGACAAATAGGAACACACCTCACATAGTATCATACAACATGGCTATGGGAAATTCCAAACAAATCAAAAAGAGAATAAATACTAATAATACGCGGGATACTGCACCTAATACTACACTTAACACTAGGAGATCAGCAAACCCACCATCCGTAGAAAATATCACTAAGAAGAAAAACAGACGTAGAAATTCACTCTGGTTCACAACTCCTTATGGCTTAAACATTCTCAGTAACATACCTAAACAGTCCTACCAAATTATCGAGAAAAATTTTCCTAGGGATAGTAGACTAGGCAAAGTTATAAATAAAAATACAGTAAAGCTATTCTTTTCAACATCGATAAACTTAACATCAACTATAGTAAGTTCAAATAACACAAAAATCCAAAAGAATAGTAACTTAGATACTAGTACAGTCCAGAACCAGAATAACAGCTCCCAATGTAACTGTAGAAATGTCAATGAGTGCCCTTTAGAAGGGAGATGTTTAACTTCAGATATAGTGTATAGGTGTAACGTCATAGAAGAAAACAGAATTAGAACATACATTGGGTCGACGGATTGGAGTTTCAAGGGCAGGTTTAGAAACCATATACACTCTTTCAAAGAACCTAATACAAATTCAAAGAACGTCTCTATGACTTTAGTTAAACATGTAAGAGAACTAAACAGTAAAAATATACAATACAGCCTAAAATGGTCTATACTAGGACAAGCAGGGAAATATAAACCTAACAAATCTAAGATATGTAACCTTGTATTCTGGAATCCTACAATACAGAAAAGAACATTTATTAAATAAAAGACAGGAAGTGGTTCAGAACTGTTTACATAGAACTGCATATATCCTATCACATTACAGACCCATATAAAATACATGTGGCTGTAATCCTTTCACCAACATAAATATGAAAATATCTACGGTATAGGAATATTATAAGACTATCTAGGCAATAGAAACTATAAACCTAATAGTAGATGACAGAGTACTAATACTCCAATATAAAACATTTAAATATAGAACACATCATTCACAACAAAAATGACCGAAGCGACAAAGCTTAAACCTAGCCTATAGAAAATGAAATGGTAAGAGGGCCAGATCATGAGAGCATCAACTGAATTTTTTTTAGTTTTTATCTGTACTAATTAGTGAAGAAATGCTAACTAGAAAGTAAGATACTTTTTGGAAGGAGTAAGAACCAATTATGCAATAATGATTTAAAATATAATGTCAAATAAATGTTCAATAAGTAAAAAAATAAATAAATGTGTGTGTGTACATATATGTATGTATGTGCATATGTATAAATATGTACACATGTATGTGTGTGTATATATGTGTGGAGGGTTCGGACGCAGGGTGCGATAAATACAATTCATTTAAATTGACACCGTAAACAATAAAAACACAAATATATTAAATCTAGACTTCGAATGAAAGCTGATTTAATTAAAATCAAAAATAAACTATTTGGTATCATATTATGTAACACATATTTTGGGATGTTGTCGAGTGTTGAAATACAACCCTTTTTGTAGGGACAGTTACTTGATTTTGAAAATGGTGTTTGTCGAGTTTTTGCATTCAAACTCTTTGTATATAAATATATTAATAAATAAAAGAATGCACTCAACCTAATATTAAATATAGGCATACAATTAAAGTGGGACCTGATATTGACATTGAGTTAAATATAAAACGTAATCACAATTAACTTTAAGTATAAATGTCCTTAAAAGTACTTTTGAATCCTCATAATACTTTATAATGAGGTAATTAACATCATTTAATAAAAAAATAAATATTTAATAGCTCCTTTCGGTATTTTGATTCATGTCTAGGTAACTATAAACTATTTTCGTTGTAAAGGACAAATCCCCCCCCCCTCCCCGTTTCGTATTTAATAGAAATTTACTACTTAAGTGAAGAATTCTGGGTAATCAATCTTATCTTAGTATTAATTTAAATGATTTATAAATAAATACTAAACATCTTCCACAAAAACACCGAAGTATAACAATCTTAATAGTTGCTTGAAACTAACTCTAAACTGATGAATTTAAAAGAGACTAGCCCAGTGTTTAACTTTGTATCCAAATGACCTAAATAGACATCTGAAGGCTAATTGATGTAACTTTAGAAAGTAAAAAAATTACTCTCAAGTGAATTCAAATTTTTATAAATACAACATAGAACTTCTTAACTATTTTTAGAAATATTACTGAATTAAAATATATAAATGTCCACACAACTTTTAGAAAAAAATTCAAAATGGCGTAGTAGTGGGTTCCCCACATGTGAGTTTGCTCTTTTCTTTGTTTTTTGTTTGGTTTCCCCCAAAAATGAACCACTGTATAGTGTAGGTTTTTTCAAGACACTTTAATCCAAGAACTTTTTACTCTTTGTGATTTTTTCTGATGATTTTGTAATGTTGCAGAGACGATATTGACATAAAAATGTTGTTTGGCACAAGACAAATGAAACGGATTGTAAAAAATATACCTCACAGAAATGTTGTTTTTTGGAAATGTGAAAAAATAAAAATAATAAAATAAAAACATGGTTAGTGGAATATAATATAAACAGTGGCATTTTATTTTAAGAAGCATTTTACTCACCGTAAAAACAACTGGACCATCTGCATAAGTAGCAGTCATATTATAATAACGTATATTCCTTGTATTCACAAGACTCATCCTAAGTGGAATTCTTGCATTAGTCAAAGTCACAGAAATTGTTGGAGTCGTATCTTGTGCATCAAATTTGAAGATATCATCACCAACGACAATCTTTCGGACATCATCAAGATTGGTTGAGGTACGTATATCAACAACACCCTCATCAATATTCTTATATGTTATTTCCTCATCATGAAGACATATTGCTGCAAAAAATTAAATAATTAAATATTAACATATTTAAACCATATAAGGAAATTCAGTTTTTAAGGATGTTTATAAATGGAAAATAACATGACTTTTTAAAAGTAATTCAGTAATAAAAATGCAAACAAAAACAAATTTGATGATTGAATCAGGAAAGAATTCATCAATTTTACTGAAGTGTTTGTTTTATTTTTTATGTTTTATTGAATTATAGTTCAGAGATTTAAGAATATTCCCTGATCTGTATTTTGTCCTGATATTTAGACAACAATCTTTAGAGCAGAGCATAGACACGGTGGTAGTAGTCGTTAAAAAAAAGAATTTAGTTTTAAATAAATGTAAAAGACATACTTGTTGTAGGTATAGTTGTTGGTACAGTAGTTGGAATAGTTGTTGGAACAGTAGTTGGAATAGTTGTTGGTATTGTTGTTGGAATAGTTGTTGGAATAGTTGTTGGTATTGTTGTTGGAATAGTAGTTGGTATTGTTGTAGGAATAGTTGTTGGTATTGTTGTTGGAATTGTTGTAGGAACTGTGGTTGGTACGGTTGTTGGAACAGTTGGAAGCACTGTGATTGGTATTGTAAGATTTTATTAAACAATGGTTGGAATTGTTTTTTGAATAATGTATGTGCAGTTGTTCAAATTGTTGGTGGTACATTGGTTGGAAAAGTTATAGAGATAATGGTGATTAAGAATATTTAAGACATTTTTACATTTATTTGAAAAAAAAACAATTTATTCATAACAAAGTAAAGGAAAAAGCAGACATCTTTAATGACAAATTGTGTTAATACAAAATTCCATAGTAAAATAACTAATTTTTTAATTTCTTTTAGTCAACTTATTTAATAAAGTTGTGTTCTGGAAACGTTAGTAAAATCATGTTTTGTGGAAACTTGTTTACTTTTGAAACCTGATTTAAATATTATTTTATTCTTTGAATGAGTATTTTTTAAAGCTCAATTTTTCTGTAAACCCAATATCAAGATTGTTTTCCTCAATGCTAATTGGGAAGGATTCGGTAAGCGAATTTCTTATACGAATCTGATAAAAATTACATATTTAATGTGAGATGATATATATTATTATTTCCACTATCAGACAATGCTGCAGCACACACAAACCATGAATGCCACAGACCAGAAATCAGAGGACTTCCAGTCTGTGGCTGGTCATGGTGTTGTTTGGCTGTATGAAATAGTTATATATATATATATATATAGATATATATTTCTTGAAAAACAATAAACAAGTACCTTAAAGAACAAATACTTTTCTCATAAATAGACATCTACTTTTACCCACTCATCCAAATAACACAATAGATTGTGACACTCTTAATAAAGTAAAAATTCCCAACATATAAACCACATCACAAACTATAAAACAAATAATAAACTTCGTAAAACACCTCCGTAATCAATCCACATACGCTGAACACAAAGAGACATTAGAACTAGCAACTCCCTCAACGCACATTTCTCCCACGTTGCACAACACGACCACTCATTCAAATTTGAACAGGCTAAAATCATTAAATACATATCAAATAAATCGCGACTCAGACTACTCGAAGCAGCACTCATCACAAACCCCAACACCATCAAGCAACGAAACGGTTTCTATAATTTATCTTGACTAATTAGCAAACTCATTATGGTGGAACAAAAATTAACATCAGAACCGAGATAACCACACCCCATACCACATTTTCTATTAATGAATATACACAAGTAACTAAAAAATCAGAATAAACAAAACACAATCACACAAAACTAAATAAACCAATTAAGTCTTATTTCAATCTCTCCTCACACTCTTTTGCATACATTTTCCGTGCTCATAATTATACTAATGGTATTTAGTTGATTAATAACACACTAATAATTAAACAAATGGAAATAAACACTTTCACACATAATTTAAAACACTATGAATTTTATAGCCTCACCTTTCTACTTACATTCACATATTACATACATTAATAATACACAAATAAAGAACTAACTAAATATAATTAAACACATTTATACAGAAATAAGTGTTGTGGGTGAACCTACCTACCCTTTAGTAATAACTAAATGGTAGCAATCAGCTACCATAAATACCGGCTTTTGCCGAGAGAACATTTGTAGTACATTTAGGCACTAGCACTGCCAACACTGACTTGTGTATAATTTCTCTGTTCAATACAATTCATTATTATTATCTCTAAACCTGTTGTTCTTTTATTTCATTGTTGGTACCCCTAAACGGGTCCACAGCAACTGGCGACGAGTGATTCGTAAAGGACTTCGTTGGAAACACCTTGGACCTTGCAACCTGTGAGTGATAAACCAGTGTCTACAACACAGTCAACCTTTGGAAAAAAATTCTACCCATTTGAAAAAAAAAACCCTGTGCCTTACAATTTTCGGGAAGATATTGGAAATATCAAATACATTCAAATTTGGGACGAGTCTGCCTTACAAGAAATAACCAGTTTAAACAATTACTGGATGGAAAAAAAAAAGTAAGACAGATTTTACTATTTGTGTTCTTCGTATTTCAATACGGGATTTTACCTCGTGCAACAAATGAAATTGGAATACCATGTGCTTATGAAACTGAAAGGTTTGAAAAAAAGAAACTCCATACTACAAAAACCTTTTTTCGTGTCTGATATAGTCAAACGTATTTTGCGAACTGACTTGTCACTGTAAAATCGTATAGTCGAAAAAAAAAAAATTCTAACAAGTAAAACCAAGTTACTTTCTTGTATAACTAGTTAATTTTTTATATAGCGGTAAAAGCCATTACTTGCTATTTTGCATTTTCAGCCTACACTGAAAAGCAAACGGACTTATTGGGGTGGGGGGGTGGGGAAAGAGTTCCAGATGCGAACAAAAATACAAATAATTTGTTAAATTAATTACCCAATAAGCCGGATTAATAAAATCGTTTTTTTTTCTCAAAGAACTTTGAAAAAAAAAAAGATTAGCAAGTGCCGGTCGAATTCGAGACCCGAATGACGCAGTGATAAGAAGGAGTTGAGTTTGTTATTAAACAGTAAGCATTTGAAAAGAAAAAATAGTGAAGAACTATTTGTGACTTTAATTCTTTTTCAAGAAGTATTTTTTTTTTAGAAGTAGTGAATGACTATTTGACGTTGTTTTTAGTGCTTTTCAAGAAAGTATTTCTTTAATCATGGAAGATTTCTCGAAACAGATATTGGAGATGATTAAATTTCAATCAGAACAACAGAAGGCAAACGATGAAAAACATCTTGCTCTACAGAAGGAATTTCAGTCTTACTAGAAGGAATTTCAGTCGCAGCAATTGAGTTTGTTGAAATATTTTAAGGAAAAGAATTTAGCACAAAAGCGAGAAGATAGAAAATCTTTAGACGAACAATTGATTGGGATAAAAAATTTACAATTAGAGCAACAGACTCAATCAGAGAGAAAATTTGAACAGCTGGCACAAGCAATGATAAATACAACGAATGACGACAGCGACGCGTTCAACCAAAATGCAATATGGTCAGCTATAGAAACTTCAACTATGTGCCTGAAGAGGACCTAAACTTCGAATCATGGTACCGTCGATATCAGGATTTTTCGACATTGATTGTAGCACATGGTCGGAAAAGAAAAAGGTTTGTTTAGTTCTTTGTAGACTAGGAACGGCAGAGCATACAAAATTTGTCGATTATATTCTGCCAAAGAAAACGGGCGAACTATCTTTCAATTAAACCATTAAAATGTTAATGGAACTATATTGCCCCAAAACAAGTTTATTCCACAAAAGGTGGAAATGCATGAACCTAACGAGAAAAAAAAGCCAGGATTACTCAACGTTTGCTTCGATCGTCAATAAACATTGTGACGACTTTAAGTTATCATCCTTGACAGCGGACAATTTCAAAGTATTAATATTTGTTCAAGGGCTCGTCTCGCAAAACGATGCAGAGTTAAGAAGACGTGCAATAAGCAAACTAGAAACCAAGCCAAATTTAACATTGCAACAACTGGCTGAAAGCTGTCAATGACATATTTCCGAGAAAAAGGAAGCTAAAGAAATAGAGGAAGCAGCAATTTCTAATATTAAAAATGTTCGTCGTTTTTCAAAAAAATCATACTCTTCGAAGGAAAAATTCAGGAAGGATTTGCCTCAAAGGTCGGATGAAAAATTGCCAAACCACCCTTGTTGGGGTTGCGGGGACCTACATTGGTACCAGAAGTGTCCTTTTAAACGAAAAAATTGTGACAAATGCCATAAAATGGGACACAAAGTAACACTAGAAAAAAAAGTTACATAAAAACAACTAGAATTGATGGTGGCAACCTAAACATACGAAAGTATGTTACGGTAAAAATGAACAATCAAGATGTTAAACTACAGCTTGATTCAGGGTCTGACCTATCAATTATTAATATTAATACCTGGAAGAAGATCGGCAGACCGACTATGCTACGCACAGATAAAGTGGCTCGATCGGTAACCGGAGAGAAAATAAACTTTGAAGGGGAAGTCATTTCAAAAGTGACACTAAAAAATAAGATATTAAAATTATGCATGTTCGTAATGAAAAATACAGGAAACTTGTTCAGTACAGATTGGATTCAGCAATTCCAGCTCTGGGATTCGCCGATAAGCGTCTATTGTCAACAAATAGAGAACCTTTCAGCTGAAGCAGAAAAATTGAAGAAGGATTTGAAAGAGTCATTTCCCAAGGTGTTTTCTAATGAATTAGGACGCTGTACTAAAATGAAGGCGAGTTTTGAACTAATTGAAAATAAGAATCCCGTTATTAAGAGAAAAGGAAGTGTACCATTTGCCTCACTTGAAAAAATTAATGCAGAAATAGACCGGTTGGTGGAGAAGGTATTTTAACACCAGTTGACTACTCGGAATGGGCGGCCCCAACCATCTACGTGAAGAAAAAATCTAGAGAGATCAGAGTGTGTGCCAATTTCTCAACCGGTTTGAACGATGCGCTGAAAGATTATCACTATCCTCTGCCAACTCCAGAAGAGGTTTTCACAAAATTAAACGGTGGAAAACTGTTCTCAAAAATTGATTTGAGTGAAGCCTATCTGCAAATACCTGTAGAGGAGGATAGCTCTAAGCTTCTCTGTATTTCGACACACAGGGGACTACTAAAGTTCAATCGTCTCCCTTTTGGAATTAAAGTGGCCCGTCGATTTTTCAGCAGGTAATCGACACGATGTTGAGCGGGCTCGATTTTTCGATCGGCTACCTTGACGATATCTTAATGAAAAGTACGAACGTCGGGGAGCACCGTGAGCACATGAACAAAGTATTCGAAAGGATAAGCGATTTTGGTTTTACACTCAAGGAGTCAAAGTGTGAATTCTTTCTAGAAGAGATCAAATACTTGGGACATGTCATTGATAAGAATGGAAGACGTCCCGACCCAGAAGGATCTATAGCCATCAAGAATATTCCCGAATCGAACAACGTTACCAAACTACAAAGCTTCCTGGGTCTCGCAAACTATTACGAAAAATTCATTCCCAGTATGCACAAATGGCGAGCCACCTTAAATGAGTTACTTAAGATAGTGAATGGGAATGGTCCGCCGACTGTCAATCTGCATTCGACAACCTAAAAACGAAGTTAACTTCAGAATTATTTCTTACTCATTTTAATCCAGAGCTAAAAACTATTGTTGCAAGTGACGCCAGCTCCTATGGCATTGGGGCGTGCATTTTGCATAAAATGCCGGATGGCTCGATGAAACCCATCGCGCACGCTTCAAGAACTTTACTTCCTGCAGAGAAAAATTACTCGCAGATTGAAAAAGAAGCGTTGGGTATTGTGTTCGCAATGACCAAATTTCACAGGTATCTACACGGCCATCATTTTATCCTACAAACAGACCATAAGCCACTTATCACCATCTTTGGATCAAAAAAAGGCTTGCCAACTTACACAGCAAACCGACTACAGAGATGGGGTACAATTCTGTTAAATTATGACTTTGAGATGGAATTTTTACCGTCAAAAAGACTAGGACACGCAGATGGTTTATCGCGGCTAATCCCAAAGTACACGGAACCGCTCGAGGATACAGTTATAGCATCCCTTCGGTCTGAATATGACTATAGTAAAGTACTGTGTAACACAATAAAAGAGCTGCCAGTCACACTTGGCGATATACAAAAAGAGGCAAGAGAAGATAATTTTATTATCGCAATTAAAAATAAATTACAAACAGACGATGAGCAAACGGCAGAAGCCTTTTCAGTCTGTTGCCACACATTATTATACCGGGAGCGAGTAGTAATCCCAGCTACGCTAAAAAAAAATCCTGAAGGATTTCCATAAGGGGCATCTCGGAGCGACATGCATGAAGAGCCTAATGAGATCTTATGTGTATTGGATAAACATGGACAGGGACACTTTTATACATACAACCACACATTACAAGAATTTTATTAATTATTTATGAAACACAAATAGAGTAATCAAATAAATAGAAATAAATTCATACACCCTGTTTTGAATATTCAAACTAATAGGTATGATACCCCCTCTCAGTTTATGCTTATACATATTCCGACATATTAAAAGAAACTTATTAATTAATGTTACACAAATGAAAGAATCAAATCAATAGGATTAAATTAATACCCATTTTGAATATTTAAACTAATAAATATGATACCCCTCCTCTCTCTATGCCAAAATCATCTTCTGCATTTAAAAACCAGCCAAAAATTCTCCACATCTCTACTCTCTTATTATTTTTTCTATCCATCCTTTTCCCCTTTCTCATTTTTCTTCTTCTTTTCTTTTTCCTAAACAGCAGACTCATACTTCCACACACCCCATCCCCCTACCTACTGCAGCCATGCTTGGTTATAACATATTTTGACCCTTACAATCTTCATAGCTAAAATAACCATAAACTGACACACCCAAGCCATCAATCCCATTCATTTTGTGTCCTTTGAAGGAGACTGGCCACTGCTGATAACACTACTACCAAAATCATGTTTTTCATTATCTGCTCGTTCATGCTAACAGTCATGCCGAAGTCTGGACACTTTCTGGTAAAGCAAAATTAATATTCTGTATGATTTTTGTACATTGCTTTTTTCATATTGAGAAAGTCTTTCATTGTCTTTGTGAAAATCCGTTTTTTTTTTATTTTCTTGTCAATTTCTTCCTTCAAACGCCCCAATAAAGCTTTTGTTATTGATGGGGTTCTCTTTCTCAATCGATAAACAACACACTTTGTGCATCCCAAAATATGGAGGCCAAAACCTTGCCTGCTGATGTTTGCATCTTTAGTTGCCTTAGACGGCTTTCACTTGCTGCTGTCTACTCAGCTGACTGTTGATTTGACTCTGAAGTTCAGTAGTGGATTCATGTTTCATCCATTGTCACATATTGATGTAAATGCTACTTTTCGTTGTGTTGAAACAGTTGCAAACAACGTTCTGAATCGTCGATGTGTTGCTGTCTTTGATCGACTGTGAGCAAACATAACCGTTCATGCATAATTGTGTATGTCCCACCTTCTGATATCTTCATGGAACTTGAATTTTGTAGACTTTAAAAAGATTTTCTGGAACAACTGCTAAATATCGACAAACTGAGCATTCAGCATCATTATAGTTTCTGTTACTGCGTTTACGGTCAGCATACCATCTCTTAACAATTATTTTTGATGGAGAAGAGCCCGAATAAAACTTAGCTTAGGAACCATGTGGATTTTTCTCCAGATTTGCTCACTACCCGTGAGATGAGACGGAAGAAAAATACCTATTTTAGATTTAGATGAGCCTTATTGAAAATTGCTATGTCAAAATCACAAAACTGGCAAAGGAAAAACAGGTCAATTGCATCTACCTACATATCACCCTCTTGCTGATTCAAGAAATACTTTATACTACATATAAAGTGCATCACATATCTTGTCTGATCGTCCAAAGAAATTATAATACGATTGTCCACAGAAACTATAATCATACAATTTCTCTTTTTCAATTTTAATAAAAGATAATTCATAAAATAAAAATTTGACAAATAAAACAAAAATTAATCTTATTTACTATAAGTTCTGACCATTCATTAGAAAAAATAATTGCTCACAACTTCTGACCATTCATTTGATAAAATAATTGCTCACAACTTCTGACCTTTCATTTGATAAAATAATTTCTCACAACTTCTGACCATTCATTTGATAAAATAATTGCTCACAACTTCTGACCATTCATTTGATAAATAATTGCTAACAACTTCTGACCATTCATTTGATAAAATAATTGCTCACAATTTCTGACCATTCATTTGATAAAATATTTGATCACAACTTCTGACCTTTCATTTGATAAAATAATTGCTCACAACTTCTGACCTTTCATTTTATAAAATAATTGTTTACCATTTCTGACCATTTATTTGATAAAATAATTGCTCACAACTTCTGACCTTTCATTTGATAAAATAATTGCTCACAACTTCTGACCTTTCATTTGATAAAATAATTGTTTACCATTTCTGACCATTCATTTGATAAAAAAACTGCTCACAACTTCTGACCATTTATTTGATAAAATAATTGCTCACTACTTCTGACCATTCATTTGATAAAATAATTGCTCACAACTTCTGACCATTCATGTGATAAAATAATTGCTCACAACTTCTGACCTTTCATTTGATAAAATAATTGCTCACAACTTCTGACCATTGATCTGATAAAATAATTGCTCACAACTTCTGACCATTCATTTGATAAAATAATTGCTCACAATTTCTGACCATTTATTTGATAAAATAATTGCTCACAACTTCTGACCTTTCATTTGATAAAAAAATTGCTCACAACTTCTGACCTTTCATTTGATAAAATAATTGTTCACAACTTTTGACCTTTCATTTGATAAAATAATTGCTCACAACTTCTGACCATTCATTTGATGAAATAATTGCTCACAATTTCTGACCTTTCATTTTGTAAAATAATTGCTCACAACTTCTGACCTTTCATTTGATAAAATGATTGCTCACAACTTCTGACCTTTCATTTGATAAAATAATTGTTTACCATTTCTGACCATTCATTTGATAAAATAATTGTTCACAACTTCTGACCATTCATTTGATAAAATAATTGCTCACAACTTCTGACCTTTCATTTGATAAAATAATTGCTCACAACTTCTGACCATTCATCTGATAAAATAATTGCTCACAACTTATGACCATTCATTTGATAAAATAATTGCTCACAACTTCTGACCTTTCATTTGATAAAATAATTGCTCACAACTTCTGACCTTTCATTTGATAAAATAATTGTTCACAACTTCTGACCATTCATTTGATAAAATAATTGTTCACAACTTCTGACCTTTCATTTGATAAAATAATTGCTCACAACTTCTGACCTTTCATTTGATAAAATAATTGCTCACAACTTCTGACCTTTCATTTGATAAAATAATTGTTCACAACTTCTGACCTTTCCATCAATCGTTTCCAATCCTCTCATAGTATTGTTCATTATCAAACTGACAATCTCATTAACCTTTAGCCTCGAGTGGATTTTGGCCTTGGTCAGTGGTGACTGATGAGTATCAATTAATACACATCTAAGCATTCTCTCTCCTTTTCTCTCCCCCTCTATCCCCTTTTCTATCTCTCTCTCCCACCCACACATCTGCACACACATATAAAATATTAAACTACATTTATAAAACATTTTTAATGAAAACATGTTTGAAGAATTATCAATTCATCTTCATGTTAATTCAAACTTGATATTAAATCAATATCATAAAAGCAATTTTAATAAAAGATAATTCATAAAATGACATACCTGTTGGGATTGGAGCTGTGATAAGTAGAACAATTGAGAATATTAATGAAAAATTTATCATTTTCATTAATAAAATGTAAAAGTTAATATTCAAACTGTAAAACTTTTTTTTTCACTCTGAATGATGAAATGCATCCAAGTAAACCTTTTCTTTTTATCATTTTGCTTGTACAGTCATCATAAAAATATGATATAAAATGGATTCACATTTATATGACAGACAAAAATAACTTTGTTAACAAGGGATATTACTAAAATATACTATTACACACAATACACACACACATATATATATATATATATATATATATACAGTGCTGTTCAAAAATATAAGGCCAGAAGTAATTTACGCTTATGGAGTTATTTTTCGTGTCTAATATAGGTTTACTTTGAGTTAATGAATGTGGCCTTATATTTATGAACAGGTTTTTTATGCTAATTTGTAATTATCTGCAATACGCAAGCATAATCTTAAAAATTGAATCCAAAAATTTAAGGGTAGTTTACTGATCGTATTCGCAATATAAATTCATAAGATTAGGCCATAAGAACGATTAAACAACTCCATAAGCGTAACCTACTTCTGGCCTTATATTTTTGAACAGCACTGTATATATATATATATATATATATATATATATATATATATATATATACATATACAGTAGAAAATTACATGTAAAAGATTGAATCAAATTACATTTAAAAGACTGGCATATATATATATATATATATATATATATATATATATATATATATATATATATGCCAGTCTTTTAAATGTAATTTGATTCAATCTTTTACATGTAATTTTCTACAGAAAGTTTAGAATAAGTCAATAAAAGTTATATTTTTACACTTGTATATTTGTATACACTGATGATGATGGCTTAACTGATTATTATACATAAACTGATGATGATGATGATGATGATGATGATGATGATGATGATGATGATGATGATGATCTATTTAAGATAAGATCAAGCAATACTTATTTGATAAATAAGATAAAACATTTAAAATTCATGAGAAAATACAAAGTAACCATTCAAATATAATTCATAATTAATAAGCAATACACTATTTATTTACTTTAAAAAAATATAATACAAAGAGAAAAATGTTCAAGAATGTAATCATTGAAACAATATTTAATCATGAAGAATTCAAAATATTGTTTGAATTTTTGACAAGTTATTTCATGCGATTCTCCTGCAAATTCAACCAAATAAATTTTTCACATTTTTGTATTATTTTTAAAAGTAAAAAAATAAATAGTAAAACAAAAAAGTGATCAAATAATTAAATCAATTGCATATGTCATGTATATTATATTTAATATTTTGAAATTATATTTACAAAAATTAATATAAACAAAAAAAGTCATAGAACAAATATACTTACTTAACTTTCTACAAAGCTCTAAACTGAGTTCTGTTTCTACTGGTTTGTTTGGAAGTTCTTTCTCAATTGTGATATCAATCTTAAGCAATTCACTTGTTTGTGGTAATGTAATTATGGCAGTTGGACTGACATTCTGAAATTGAATCAAAATAAAACAAAATTAATTCATACGAAACGCAAAATTGTTTTTTGGAAAAATACATTTGTGCACTAAAAAAATGTAAAGTTTATTTAAAATCAAATCCTGTAGGTTTATATATTCTGTATCCTCTGACAAATATATTTGATAACAGTGGTATTGGCCTATATAGTGATGAAGGATTGGCTCATTATTAGGGCCCCTAACAAAGTTAATGGTAAAAATATATGGGATGATTGATTGGCTATATAAGGGGCCATAACAAAATTAATGGTGAAAACTTTTAAAAATTATATTTATGGAAATGAAACTATTAGGCCCAAGAGTCAAAGTATTAGCTAACACAAAAATAACAAACATTTTAGATATCACTTTCAACTAAGATAAAAATACATAAAAAACATATTTAAGAGATAATGCTAATCCAATATATATGATCCCAAAGTCTAACCACTGTATAATTATAAAACATATTCCTAGTGCTACCAGATGCTGACCTAGTAATAACTCTACATACGAAAAGGTATTTAAGATTGTAAGTAACGTCTATAACACAGCTCTAAAAAATAGATATAATGACATTGAAATTAAATATAAAAAACAAAATTCAAATAATAATAATAAAAATAGAAGAAAGAGAAAGAGAATTTGGTTCACTCCACTATATAACAAGATACTAAAAATTAAACTTGGTAAAAATTCCTAAATCTTCTAGATGAACATTTTTCTGTAACTATTCCATTTACATAAAATATTCAATACTTAAAGTTACTTAAAACGGTGATAGAAATGCTGTAAAAATTTTAAAATGATAACCCATTCAAAAAGGTTTTATGCCTATGTACAGAGTAACAAATTGTTCAATAATGAAGTGGAAGCACTCAGCATTGTAGACAACAGGATTATTTCATATCCAAGAATAGCGAGTCTGTGTAGTGGAGTGCTTCACAGATCTTTCCATGATCTGGTTTTGTTTCTCCTGTATGACAATGATCTGCCAGATGGAAAAGGTACTACTACGCAAAACTAGTATCACTTAGATGCAACTATGACTAACTTCAGGATAACATCAAAAAATAATGGGGCTGGTCTTTAAGCTGGAATTTACTATTGAACTCTGTAAAATACAGTCATATCCCTATTGGCTCTCCGCATACTGTCCCCTGACTATCAGTTTCTATTTCAATCACTCAATATTGTCAAGGACCTTTCTGCAATTGTTGACAACTCTTTCAAACCAATGCATCATTGTATGGAAATGGTGAACGAAGCCAGGTAGATTCTCTACCTGATATAGAGATCCTTTCTCAACCTAACAAGAGACGCGTTCCCTCTCCTATATATAATTCTTGCAAGGATTCTAACCTACGTAATTAAAAAAATGAATACCCTTACAAATAATAAATAGCTGTAGTAAAAAATCCTTTTTATTGAGGCAAACACAACTCATCTACAAACAACATATTCTATACGTGACTTACAGACATTAAACAAACCCTAAATAATAATTAAAAATATCCGAGATGGTGAAATATTTTTTAATCATTTCGGGAGAAACCATCCTTTCTCAAAAAAAAAAATTCAAAAGTGGGACCGTCAAGAAGGGTGAAAATTCATGATTGTTGCATATCTCTCTCTCTCTCTCTCTATATATATATATATATATATATATATATATATATATATATATATATATTTGGAAAATGAAAAAAGGAAAACCAAAAATATCATTTATGTATTCATCAACGTTTCGTCTTTATTTCAAGACTTTCTCAAGATGATTCTCTACGTGATACGGAGATGCTTTCTCAACCTAACAAGAGACGCATTCCGTCTCCTATACATAATTCTTGAGTATGTCATTCAAGAAACAAATACTTACTTTCAAAAAGATATCGTACATCTGGAGTGTATTCAATGGTTGACAACCAGGATGATGACGGGACTCTCCACACTTATCTACAAAGAGTGGATCCAAAGACTAAATCTCTATTTGTTGACTTTTTTTCACCCCTTTTTCTCTGTTGGTTATTCTTGACAATTGTCCCACTTAATTAATTCTTATATTATACAAAATCAAATCTCAACAGTAGAATATATAAAATAATATCAGGACAATCATCTTTTTGTTGTTTTTCTCCTAATTACAAAAATGGGAAACAAAATTTGTTTCTTCGTTTTTCTGTGTAGAAGACTACAGTTAGATTAATTTTTTTTTTTTTTTGGGGGGGGGGGGGTTGTTTTACGGCATATCAACCATCTTTGGGTCATTTAATGCCGAATCAAGTTGTTGAATGGTATTTTATGGGTAGGACGATTTCATTTTTTAATTGGTAATGCTCTAAAAAGCTTTGTTTACTTTAAATCATTTATATTTTTATAGTTTTAACAGCGTGTCAAAAATTAGGGTTATTTTATGCCGAATATTTATGGAAATTGGGGGTTTTCCAATTTTTATTTTTATTTATATATATGTAATGTTTTTTGTTTTTTTTAATTCTTTGGTAGAGTCCAATTTTTTTGAAGTATGAAAGTAAGATGTGGGGATTGTTTTTTTCAAAAAGATTTTTAATATTTTTTCTTTATGGTAGTTATTTCTTATTGTTGTAAAATCGATGCAGTCGATTAAAATGTGTTGGATTGTGAGTGGGGTTTGGCATGGTATGCAGAAGGGTTGGTTTTCCTTCCTCAAGAGATATGATTGGGTGTATGCCCCATTTTTATTCTTGTTAAAGTGACCTCTTCTTTTCTGTTAAGTTTGGTGTTTTGTTTTTGCCTTTTTAGATTTGGCATTATTGCGTGTAATTTGTTGTTTGGAAAATTATGCCAGTAGGTTTTCCATTTTTCCATTGTGTATGCATTGATCTGTCTATAAAGGTCTGAGTAGGGGATCTTAAAGTTTAGATCAGTTGGGAGGTTTAGTGTTGTTTTTGCTGCCAAATCCGCTAATTCGTTTCCTCTGATACCTGTGTGGCTTAGTATCCAGCAGAAAATAATTTCTTTTTGGCTGATTAGTTGTGTTAATTTGTCGAGCAGAATTGCAATTAGAGGATTTTCTGTCTTTTTATTTTTAATAGATATTAGGGCTGATAGAGTCTGAAAAGATTATATACTTGGAATTTTCATTGTTGGAGACGACATTGAGTGCTAGGTTAGTGCATATATTTCTGCACTGTAGATTGAAGTTTCTTTTGGGAGGTTTGCTTGTTTTTTATGGATTTGTTGAGTATTGCTGCACTGGCTGTTGCATTATTTTGTTTGGAACCATCTGTATATATATGTATATGGTTTGGATATATTTCCTTGATTTTGTTGAGGTTATCTTGCAATATTATTTCTGTATTTACTCAAGCTAAGTCAATTTTGGGCGCTATGATTTCCCATGGTGGGATTTTGGGGATTGTGGGTTGGAGTACTTTGGTTATAGGTATGGCTGCATTGTTGACTATGGGGATCATTCTAAGACCAAAGGGCTTGATTGCGTTTTCTTTCTGTTCAAAGTGGGCTTTGTGTTTGGGATCAGTGATACTGCTGTATGCGGGGTTGTTGGGATTTGCTATTATTTTAATGTAGTACTTAAAAGCTAAGTTGTTGTTTCTGAGTTTTGGAGGGGGTTCAAAGGCTTCTGAACATAGGCTTTCCACTGGGGTTGTTTTGTAGGCTCCCAGTGCTAGTCTTAGGCCAGTATGATAGATGGGGTTTAACATTTTTTGATAGGATTTTCGGGTGGATTGATAGATAAAGCATCCATTATCTAGTTTTGATCTGACTAGGGATCTGTAGAGTTTCATAAGGGTGTCTTTATCAGCTCCCAATCGTTGTGGGCTATGACTCGTAGTTGTAGTGCTTTATAGCCTTTCTCTTTGATGTAGTTGATGTGTGGGATGAAGTTCAGTTTTTTGTCAAAGATTATTCCTAGGAATTTGTATTCAGTTACGAGTGGGATGTTTTCCCCTTCAAGTTGTAGGTTGGGATCATTATGTAGTTTGCGTTTGTTACAAAAATGGATGCATTTGGTTTTGGTTTTTGAAATTTTAAAACCGTTTTTGGTTGCCCAGTTATAGATTTTGTTAATGTTGTTTTGCAGTTTTCTTTCTATCAAGTGGATATATGTGGATCGATAGTTTATGGTTAGGTCATCGACGTATAAGGATCCACTTATGTCGGGGGTGATTTCCTTAGCTATGTCATTTATTTTTATGTTAAATAAGGTTGTTGATAGGATGCTGCCTTGTGGTGCACCTTCTTCTTGTTCTTTTGTTTCTGATAATGTTGATCCCATTCGTACTCTAAAAGTTCTGTTGGATCAAAAGTTAGAGATGAAAAAAGGTAGTCTACCTTTCAGTCCGATATTGTGTAGATCTCTTAGAATTCCATGTCTCCATGTTTCATAAGCTTTTTCAAGGTCAAAAATGATGGTTGTTACATGTTGATCTTTTATAAAAGCTTCTCTAATGTAGGTTTCTAGATTTGTTAAAAGATCAATGCATCCACGATTTTTCCGGTAGCCACATTGTATATCTGTAATTATATTGTTTGTTTCGAGGAACCAAGTTAATCTATTGTTGATCATTCTCTCAAAGGTTTTACATAGGCAGCTGGTTAAAGAGATTGGTCTATAATTAGAGGGATTTGATGGATCTTTTTCGGTTTTGAGTATTGGGATAACTATGGCTTGTTTTCATAAGTTAGGTATGTTGTTATTTTTCCAGATATCATTAAGGATGTCGAGGAGGTATGTTAGGGAGATATCCGGTAACTGATTGAGGAATTCATAATGTATGTCATCTGGACCTGTTTCAGTATTGTGAGATTTTTTTAGAGAGTTGTATAATTCTGATAGGGTGAATAGTTGGTTATAGTTTTCTGAGTTGTTCGATTTGAAATTTAGTTTTTTCTTTTCTTCAATTTTTTTAATGTTTTGGAATGTTCTGCTATAGTTAGTAGGAGAGGAGTTCTAGGAAAAACTTTGAGCCAATGTGTTTGCAATTTCATAGGGGTCAGTGATTATTATGTTATTATTAGAAAGATGTTTGATCGAGATGTTCTTGTTTTTACCGTTAATTTTTCTAATAATGTTCCACACCGTTTTTGTATTTGTGTTGATGTTTATTTTAAAGTCCTTCCAAGAGGAGCGTTTTGTTTCCTTGATTGTACGTCGTGCTAGTGTTCTGTGCTTTTTAAAGGAGTCTAGATTTTCCGTAGTGGGATGTAGGGTAAATTTACGGAGGGCGGATCAGCGTAATCTGATCGCTTTTCTGCATTCACTATTAAACCAAGGTTTATTGTGTTTTGTAGGATTTGGGAATACATTCTTTAGTTATTGATATTATTGTTTCCGAGAAGAAAATTACATGGTTTGCATTTTCGATGTTTGAACTGGGGGTGAGTTTTGATTGGCATAAAAGTTTGAATTTTGTCCAGTTTGCTTTTTTTAGGTTCCAGTGGAGAATTTTGTTATTTGGGTTTGGGGTTAAACTTTTCAGGAATATGGGAAAGTGGTCACTTCCACAAGTGTCATTATGAACTGACCAAGTAAAGTCCATGAAAATCGAAGGATCACTTAAGGACAAATCTATTGCTGAGCGGCTGCCAGAAAAAGAACATATATGGGTTGGGGTTTTGTCATTGAAGATGCATAGGTTGTTGTTATTAATAAGTAATTCTATGTCTTTTCCTTTTTTATTCGTGTTATCGCAGCCCCATATGGTGCTGTGGCTGTTGAAGTCCCCGAGTAATAAATAAGGAGCAGAGAGTTGTTCTATTGTTTCCTGTAGTTTGTCTTTATTTATTTCTTCATTCGGTGGGATGTATACGGAGCAGATATTAATTGGTTTTTGTAAGGTTACTCTGACAGCTATTGCTTGTAGATCAGTTTTTAGATTCAGGTGACTATGTGGCACATCATTTCTGACTAGGATGGATGGACCACCTGATGCTCTTAGGCTTGAATTTTTGATATAGCTTAAGTGTTGATAACCTTTTATGTTAGTTATGTTGTCGTTTTTGAGAAAGCTTTCCTGAAGGCAGATGATGGCTGGGTTTGAGTCTGCTATCAGTAGGAGTAATTCTTAAATGTTAGCTCTCATTCCACGACAGTTCCATTGTAATATTATATTTGGATTTGTATCCATTTAGTTTAGGGTGATTTTAGGAAGGTCCCAATCTTCCACCTCCATTCCAGGGGGGGATGGGGTTTTATTTTTGGTCTGGCTCCGTGCCTTCGGCTGAGAGCTCGATGTGCTCTCCTTTCCCTCGATTCTGGTCCAGATCTGGATCTAGATCTTGGTGTTTCTGGTTTGGGTGGTTTTGATCCGGATGTGGATCCCGATCCCGCCTGCGATGCTTGTCCGGGCTCATTTTCCACTGATTTTGGTTCAATCTCCTTATTTGTTTCAGGAGTGACACCTTCAACCTCCATTACCTCGGAATCTGTTGCTTACTGTCACCGCCGCTCGTTGCGATTCGTGCTTCGTAGAGGGTTCAGCTTCAGTTGAGATCTTTTCCTTTGTTGATTTTGTTTGCTTAGAGGTTGTATGGGAAGTAACTTTGTTTTTGTTGTTAATATTTTGGTTTATGGATTGATATTCATGGTGGGAGTTTTTTCCTTCAGGATCTTCTGTTTCTGGAATATTGTAATTGTTGTCAGTAGGAATTAATGGATTTATTTGTTTATCCTGGTCGTGTTGGTTTGATTTTGATTTGCTTTTAGAGATTTGTTCTTGATTTTGGCTATTTGTTTTGATTTTAGTGGATGTTATTATTTGATCTTTGTTAATCTCTTTTTGGGTTGTTATTAAAGTTTGAATTAGGTTTTTGAGTTCAGCAATTAGTTTGAATAGGTCTTGATTATTTGTTTGGTTAGATTGGTTTGGTTTTTGAGTGACTTCTGCATAAGTATTTGTTTTTTGATAGGATTCTACTATTTTTCTTGCCTCTGGGAAGGATATATTTCTGTTGTATTTTACTTCTGTGATTTCTCTTTGTTTTTTAAAGGTTTTACATGTTTTAGAGTATGCTGGGTGATTTTCGTGGCAGTTTGAACATTTTGCTTCGTTTGAGCATTCTTCAGTATGATTGGGATTTTTTTCAGCACATTTTCCACATGCTTTTTGCCCTCTGCAGGTTTCCCTGTGGTGACCAAATTTGTGGCACTTGAAGCATTTCACGGGAGCTGGTATGTACTGGTCTATTTTTTCAACTAGATATCCGATTTTGATTTCTTTTGGTATGGTGGGGGTGTTGAAAGTTAGAATATACGTATTGATGAGTATAGATTGACCGTTCTTTTTTATGTTAATTCGGACATGGTCTATTACTCCTTGTTTTTTAAGAGCAATTTGAATTTCCTCGGTTGTTGCCAAGGTTAGCTCATGACTTCTTATGATACTTTTTGAGGTATTAAGTTGTTCATGAGCATACACTTTGCATTTATAAGTATGAAATTTTCCCAATTCTAAAAGATTTGGGGCATTTTTGTAGTTGTCTACTTCGACAAGCAAATTTCCATTTTTCATTTTCTTTATATTTTTAGGATTATTTGGCAACAGAGTTTTTTCAATTAGAAAGGGAGATAGTTCACTGATTCTTTTTCCTTCCAGGATTTCTATGACTAGAAATCTTGGAAAGTTTTTTCTATTGGTTTGTTCGATTCTATTGTTTTTCTCTGTTTTAGCTTCCTGCTCGCTGTCTGAGTTGGAATTGTCAGATACTTCTGAGTGAGTTCTTCTGGTATTGCCTCTGGGTTTTTTATTTAGGTTTTCCATAAAAAATGTGTTTTTTTTTCATCTCTCTTGGTCCTCACCCTCCTCGGAGCCAAAAAGTGGGAAATGCTAGGGGAAAAACCCATTCGCCCTTTCATCCCAAGGATACAACAGAGGTATACTCAATTTTTTTTTAGGTTTCGCCATCATTTATAATTTTCCTTTGTTTTGATTTCCCAGTTTTTCGAAAACATTCGATGAGGAATATAAATGTGATATTGTCTAAAAAACTTGATTGACCCTTGCCATCGCTTTCTAATTCTCACGTGACTTTCCTGTGTTTAAAAGTAAAGGTGATGTAGTATAATATTTTTACGTCTCGTTCTTTGGTGGTGTGGAAAACATTTGCGGGTGTAAGAGTTAGGGCTTGACATGACTGGCCGATTGATCGGATCAGGCCTCTCCGACCTCCCGTCTAGCCGAAGTAAGGGCCAAAGTAGAATGTTGCAAGGCGCGTAACCATTTGTGTTACCAGATTACGGCTTGCTCAGCTACCAGGATCCCGTCCTAAGATGACAGGTAGCCCCAATTTGGGGAGGGAGTGTGTAGTTTTTGTTTTTTGTTTTGCAGAACATGATTGAGTTTTGCAGAGTAAAAGAAACATAAAAACATCGATGTAGGTGCATTTTGGGTCAGGAAGCCAACATTCAGACAGCCTCATCTGGTAGCCCCACACAACTAGATTAATTGCTGCCTGGAATGTAGGTAGATTTTTCCTAGTATATATATATATATAAATCAAATAAATATTCTGGCGATATACCGGCAAATGTGGTAACTAGGCGGGACGATCAAAGAAGTGAAACCCTCCTCATTTGAATGATTGGCAAAAGTATTGAGAGAGTAACACACAAGAACCCAGCCTGAGGAGGATGGTGCATTAACACGGAAGAAATGAACGTATGGATCAAGGGCAGTTCATTAGGAGTCCTGCTAGAAAAAGATGGAGCTGTGTTATAGGACGTGTGTTAGTTTTGGCCTGCGAACAATGCTCATCAAATCAACCTGACTGAGTTAGAGGCTGTGGTGAAAGGCATTAACTTAGCACTCCTGTGACAAGCAAAGAAGTTGCACCTGCATAGCGACTCCCTTTGCATTTATCACTGGGTGTCCAACATGCTGACTGTAAGCAAGACCCGTTTTATAGTTTGGCGACTAATTGCAAGACAACTCAGCAAGTGCAATTCAACAACTATCCTCTGTCTTTTACTGACGAGGAGCACCAGATGAGATTTTGGCAAATAACGACCCAGCTTTTTGTAGCCAGCAAGTCAGACAGTTGGTGTGTGAAAGAATGAAGCCACTGCAGCATAAAGAGGATTGTTGTCAGAAAGAAATGTTAGGGAAACATCATATATGTACAATATTATGCTGAAGGATAGCATGTCCCCGTGAATGCCATCTACACAAACTAGACTGAGGTAAAATGAATCGACCTTGTGCAGTCACTTGACGATGCAGGAGATTTCATTTGAGTAAAACCGCTAGACTGTCGATGTACCACCAGATTCAAGTGGGGTCAAGTCACTGGTGTGGACAGTTAGCCATCTGTCCTGGTTGATGGAATGCCACGTCATGTACGCAAACTTACCCTGATACGGTGGTGACCATTCAACAACTAAGGAAAGTGACAAGTCATCTGGTGCGGAGCTATAAATGGGTAGTGCCAGTGGTCCCTACGAAAATGTAACTGCGATTTCGTCAGACGATTCAGAAGCAGAAACTGAGGTGCATGTCCCACTTCGAAAAGGCAACGTATGTGATCAAGAGGTAATGTAGCAAATCCACCCAGAAAGAGGGTAACGGTCGCACTGTGTGTTGTCCACCTGGAAGAGACTAAAGATTGAAGCCAGAGCAGAACACTTACAAAAGCGCATCTTGTTTTTTGTTTCTTTAGCTGTGCGATGACAAAAGTTCACTCATACAAATGATTACTGTATTGCACGAGCAAATTCTCAATGTTACAAAAAGAGTGTAGCAACATTAGACCAAGTAGTCAGAGAGAGAGACATGTCACAGACAAAAATTTCTTCAATTTTACTCACCGTAAAAACAACTGGACCATCTGCATAAGTAGCAGTCATATTATAATAACGTATATTCCTTGTATTCACAAGACTCATCCTAAGTGGAATTCTTGCATTAGTCAAAGTCACAGAAATTGTTGGAGTCGTATCTTGTGCATCAAATTTGAAGATATCATCACCAACGACAATCTTTCGGACATCATCAAGATTGGTTGAGGTACGTATATCAACAACACCCTCATCAATATTCTTATATGTTATTTCCTCATCATGAAGACATATTGCTGCAAAAAATTAAATAATTAAATATTAACATCTTTAAACCATATAAGGAAATTCAGTTTTTAAGGATGTTTATAAATGGAAAATAACATGACTTTTTAAAGTAATTCAGTAATAAAAATGCAAACAAAAACACATTTGATGATTGAATCAGGAAAGAATTTATCAATTTTACTGAAGTGTTTGTTTTATTTTTTATGTTTTATTGAATTATGGTTCAGAGATTTTAGAATATTCCCTGATCCGTATTTTGTCCTGATATTTAGACAACAATCTTTAAAGTGGGGTGTAGACACGGTGGTAGTAGTCGTTAACAAAATATAATAAATTTAGTTTCAAATAAATGTAAAAGACATACTTGTTGTTGGTATTGTTGTTGGTACAGTAGTTGGAATAGTTGTTGGTATAGTAGTTGGAATAGTTGTTGGTATAGTAGTTGGAATAGTTGTTGGTATTGTTGTTGGTATTGTTGTAGGAATAGTTGTTGGTATTGTTGTTGGAATAGTTGTTGGTACAGTAGTTGGAATAGTTGTAGGTATTGTTGTTGGAATAGTTGTTGGTATTGTTGTTGGAATAGTTGTAGGTATTGTTGTTGGTATTGTTGTTGGAATAGTTGTTGGTACAGTAGTTGGAATAGTTGTTGGTATAGTTGTTGGTACGGTTGTTGGAATAGTTGTTGGAATAGTTGTAGGTACAGTAGTTGGAATAGTTGTAGGAACTGTGGTTGGTACAGTTGTTGGAATAGTTGTACGCACTGTGACTGATGGTTGGCAAATATTTTATCACAAAGGTTATGCAATGGTTGAAATTGTCATTTGAATGATGTATAAACAGGTGAATGTTCATTGGTTCAAATTGTTGGCAGTACATTGGTTGGAAAATGTATAAAGATAATTGTCATTAGAGTATATTTCATAGACTTTTACATAAATTCATGAAAAAGAAAAGCACAAAGCAGAAATATTTTCTGACATATTATATGTCCATATAATCATAAAGTAAATTTCTTTCAAAATAATTACAACATCAACAATGAGAGTTGGCTATACGACACATTAATACAATGGAAACTAGATTTAATCATTGAAGTTACAAAGGCCAAACAAATCCAAATTCCATATATTTCGTTCAATTTTGTCTTTTTATGTTTTAATTGCAGCCCATGAACTTTTCCTTCCATTTACTCAGATGTATGTGGACAAAAGCCGGCTTAGTAAATTAATATAATTATACCGTTTCTCTGGTGTTTAACACCTTTTAATCCCCCCTAAAATGTCACAAATGTCCATATAAATGAAGAATAATTAATTAATAATGAATGTTGATATAAATGGCGAAATAAAATTAAAATAAATAATAAGTAGAAAATATATAAGTAATGCTTATAATATTTTAGATATAATTGAAAATAATAATAATTATAATGAAAATAGGGATAGCAGTAATAGTTTGTAATAATTGAGTAGATAATATTAATAGATGGGATTATAATTATTAAGATAATAATAATAAAAACAATAATTTAGCAAACAATAATGTTAATCAATAAAATTACAAGAAATAACAATTATATAAATTTGAGATTGTGTACTTTATTACATTTTTAGATTAAACTAATTGTGGATAGAATTAATAGGTTAGAATGGTAGTTAAAATAAAAGTTAATAAAGAAATAGGAATTTAATATAGATGGAGTTTTTTATGCTATGACCGGATGTAACTTCTCGATAATATGAAAGACTAGCGGATAATACGAAAATCAACATTTATTTTAGAAACAGAATGTTATAAATGTGTTAAAAAGGATGTATTAAAGATAATTATGAATTTTGAATAAGAAGTATGAAATAACAACTCAAAAAGAAGAACAAAAGTGAAGACCAACACAATAACGATTAGTCAATACATTTATCTTATATTTGTCTGTAGTTAAAGAAAAATCTATATCGATGGCAAACCATTAAAGACATTTTTCCTGGACGGGTAAGACACATTGTGCTAAGATGCTACGATTCATAAGTACTAGTGCAAACAACCCCATCGACTAAAAATAAAGATATTTTAAGGACTAATATATACTGAAACAAAATATGAAATGAATGCGGACTGTAACAGTTTTTTCCTGAGTTACTTTCTTTTTTTTAGGATGATAGCGTCATCAAGAAAAATAAATGACTCATACGTTTCAAACATTACAT
Organism: Sepiola atlantica; assembly: GCA_963556195.1. Lineage (NCBI taxonomy): Eukaryota > Metazoa > Mollusca > Cephalopoda > Sepiida > Sepiolidae > Sepiola > Sepiola atlantica. Next base: position 127,310,715 of record OY744528.1, on the reverse strand, counting down.
ATCTTGGTGGTAGGCTGAAACAATTGTATGCAAATAAAAAAATTATTTATACCACCAATTTAAATATAATGCCACAAGTAGTTATTAGCCCGGTCATTCACCTTTTCTGACTCTCTCAACACTACAGGCTGGTTAATAATTGGAACCCTTCTATTATCGGGAAACCCCATAAATTGATGGCTGTTGAAATTAACCATAATTAGGCCCTAATCCATTAAATTACTTTGTGGAGTAACTGCTTTTTCACTTTCTAATAATTGGAACACTACTATTATCGGGAAAACCCTTAAATTGATGGCGGGTTGAAATTAACAATATTAGGCCCTAATCCATTAAATTACTTTGTGGAGAAACTGCTTTTTCACTTTCTAATAATTGGAACACTACTATTATCGGGAAAACCCTTAAATTGATGACGGGTTGAAATTAACCATTATTAGGCCCTAATCCATTAAATTACTTTGTGGAGAAACTGCATTTTCACTTTCTAATAATTGGAACACTACTATTATCGGGAAAACCCTTAAATTGATGGCGGGTTGAAATTAACCATTATTAGGCCCTAATCCATTAAATTACTTTGTGGAGAAACTGCATTTTCACTTTCTAATAATTGGAACACTACTATTATCGGGAAAACCCTTAAATTGATGGCTGGTTGAAATTAACCATTATTAGGCCCTAATCCATTAAATTACTTTGTGGAGAAACTGCTTTTTCACTTTCTAATAATTGGAACACTACTATTATCGGGAACACCCTTAAATTGATGGCGGGTTGAAATTAAACATTATTAGGCCCTAATCCATTAAATTACTTTGTGGAGAAACTGCTTTTTCACTTTCTAATAATTGGAACACTACTATTATCAGGAAAACCCATAAATTGATGACGGGTTGAAATTAACCATTATTAGGCCCTAATCCATTAAATTACTTTGTGGAGAAACTGCTTTTTCACTTTCTAATAATTGGAACACTACTATTATCGGGAAAACCCTTAAATTGATGACGGGTTGACATTAACCATTATTAGACCCTAATCCATTAAATTACTTTGTGGAGAAACTGCTTTTTCACTTTCTAATAATTGGAACACTACTATTATCGGGAACACCCTTAAATTGATGGCGGGTTGAAATTAACCATTATTAGGCCCTAATCCATTAAATTACTTTGTGGAGAAACTGCTTTTTCACTTTCTAATAATTGGAACACTACTATTATCAGGAAAACCCTTAAATTGATGACGGGTTGAAATTAACCATTATTAGGCCCTAATCCATTAAATTACTTTGTGGAGAAACTGCTTTTTCACTTTCTAATAATTGGAACACTACTATTATCTGGAACACCCTTAAATTGATGGCGGGTTTAAATTAACCATTATTAGGCCCTAATCCATTAAATTACTTTGTGGAGTAACTGCTTTTTCACTTTCTAATAATTGGAACACTACTATTATCGGGAAAACTCTTAAATTGATGGCGGGTTGAAATTAACAATATTAGGCCCTAATCCATTAAATTACTTTGTGGAGAAACTGCTTTTTAACTTTCTAATAATTGGAACACTACTATTATCGGGAAAACCCTTAAATTGATGGCTGGTTGAAATTAACCATTATTAGGCCCTAATCCATTAAATTACTTTGTGGAGAAACTGCTTTTTCACTTTCTAATAATTGGAACACTACTATTATTGGGAAAACCCTTAAATTGATGACGGGTTTAAATTAACCATTATTAGGCCCTAATCCATTAAATTACTTTGTGGAGTAACTGCTTTTTCACTTTCTAATAATTGGAACACTACTATTATCGGGAAAACCCTTAAATTGATGGCTGGTTGAAATTAACCATTATTAGGCCCTAATCCATTAAATTACTTTGTGGAGAAACTGCTTTTTCACTTTCTAATAATTGGAACACTACTATTATTGGGAACACCCTTAAATTGATGGCGGGTTGAAATTAACCATTATTAGGCCCTAATCCATTAAATTACTTTGTGGAGAAACTGCTTTTTCACTTTCTAATAATTGGAACACTACTATTATCAGGAAAACCCATAAATTGATGACGGGTTGAAATTAACCATTATTAGGCCCTAATCCATTAAATTACTTTGTGGAGAAACTGCATTTTCACTTTCTAATAATTGGAACACTACTATTATCGGGAAAACCCTTAAATTGATGGCGGGTTGAAATTAACCATTATTAGGCCCTAATCCATTAAATTACTTTGTGGAGAAACTGCTTTTTCACTTTCTAATAATTGGAACACTACTATTATCGGGAAAACCCTTAAATTGATGACGGGTTGACATTAACCATTATTAGACCCTAATCCATTAAATTACTTTGTGGAGAAACTGCTTTTTCACTTTCTAATAATTGGAACACTACTATTATCGGGAACACCCTTAAATTGATGGCGGGTTGAAATTAACCATTATTAGGCCCTAATCCATTAAATTACTTTGTGGAGAAACTGCTTTTTCACTTTCTAATAATTGGAACACTACTATTATCAGGAAAACCCTTAAATTGATGACGGGTTGAAATTAACCATTATTAGGCCCTAATCCATTAAATTACTTTGTGGAGAAACTGCTTTTTCACTTTCTAATAATTGGAACACTACTATTATCTGGAACACCCTTAAATTGATGGCGGGTTTAAATTAACCATTATTAGGCCCTAATCCATTAAATTACTTTGTGGAGAAACTGCTTTTTCACTTTCTAATAATTGGAACACTACTATTATCAGGAAAACCCTTAAATTGATGGCGGGTTGAAATTAACCATTATTAGGCCCTAATCCATTAAATTACTTTGTGGAGAAACTGCTTTTTCACTTTCTAATAATTGGAACACTACTATTATCAGGAAAACCCTTAAATTGATGACGGGTTGAAATTAACCATTATTAGGCCCTAATCCATTAAATTACTTTGTGGAGAAACTGCTTTTTCACTTTCTAATAATTGGAACACTACTATTATCGGGAACACCCTTAAATTGATGGCGGGTTGAAATTAACCATTATTAGGCCCTAATCCATTAAATTACTTTGTGGAGAAACTGCTTTTTCACTTTCTAATAATTGGAACACTACTATTATCAGGAAAACCCTTAAATTGATGACGGGTTGAAATTAACCATTATTAGGCCCTAATCCATTAAATTACTTTGTGGAGAAACTGCTTTTTCACTTTCTAATAATTGGAACACTACTATTATCTGGAACACCCTTAAATTGATGGCGTGTTTAAATTAACCATTATTAGGCCCTAATCCATTAAATTACTTTGTGGAGAAACTGCTTTTTCACTTTCTAATAATTGGAACACTACTATTATCAGGAAAACCCTTAAATTGATGGCGGGTTGAAATTAACCATTATTAGGCCCTAATCCATTAAATTACTTTGTGGAGAAACTGCTTTTTCACTTTCTAATAATTGGAACACTACTATTATCGGGAACACCCTTAAATTGATGGCGGGTTTAAATTAACCATTATTAGGCCCTAATCCATTAAATTACTTTGTGGAGTAACTGCTTTTTAACTTTCTAATAATTGGAACACTACTATTATCGGGAAAACCCTTAAATTGATGACGGGTTGAAATTAACCATTATTAGGCCCTAATCCATTAAATTACTTTGTGGAGTAACTGCTTTTTCACTTTCTAATAATTGGAACACTACTATTATCGGGAAAACCCTTAAATTGATGGCTGGTTGAAATTAACCATTATTAGGCCCTAATCCATTAAATTACTTTGTGGAGAAACTGCTTTTTCACTTTCTAATAATTGGAACACTACTATTATTGGGAACACCCTTAAATTGATGGCGGGTTGAAATTAACCATTATTAGGCCCTAATCCATTAAATTACTTTGTGGAGAAACTGCTTTTTCACTTTCTAATAATTGGAACACTACTATTATCAGGAAAACCCATAAATTGATGACGGGTTGAAATTAACCATTATTAGGCCCTAATCCATTAAATTACTTTGTGGAGAAACTGCATTTTCACTTTCTAATAATTGGAACACTACTATTATCGGGAAAACCCTTAAATTGATGGCGGGTTTAAATTAACCATTATTAGGCCCTAATCCATTAAATTACTTTGTGGAGAAACTGCTTTTTCACTTTCTAATAATTGGAACACTACTATTATCGGGAAAACCCTTAAATTGATGACGGGTTGACATTAACCATTATTAGACCCTAATCCATTAAATTACTTTGTGGAGAAACTGCTTTTTCACTTTCTAATAATTGGAACACTACTATTATCGGGAACACCCTTAAATTGATGGCGGGTTGAAATTAACCATTATTAGGCCCTAATCCATTAAATTACTTTGTGGAGAAACTGCTTTTTCACTTTCTAATAATTGGAACACTACTATTATCAGGAAAACCCTTAAATTGATGACGGGTTGAAATTAACCATTATTAGGCCCTAATCCATTAAATTACTTTGTGGAGAAACTGCTTTTTCACTTTCTAATAATTGGAACACTACTATTATCTGGAACACCCTTAAATTGATGGCGGGTTTAAATTAACCATTATTAGGCCCTAATCCATTAAATTACTTTGTGGAGAAACTGCTTTTTCACTTTCTAATAATTGGAACACTACTATTATCAGGAAAACCCTTAAATTGATGGCGGGTTGAAATTAACCATTATTAGGCCCTAATCCATTAAATTACTTTGTGGAGAAACTGCTTTTTCACTTTCTAATAATTGGAACACTACTATTATCAGGAAAACCCTTAAATTGATGACGGGTTGAAATTAACCATTATTAGGCCCTAATCCATTAAATTACTTTGTGGAGAAACTGCTTTTTCACTTTCTAATAATTGGAACACTACTATTATCGGGAACACCCTTAAATTGATGGCGGGTTGAAATTAACCATTATTAGGCCCTAATCCATTAAATTACTTTGTGGAGAAACTGCTTTTTCACTTTCTAATAATTGGAACACTACTATTATCAGGAAAACCCTTAAATTGATGACGGGTTGAAATTAACCATTATTAGGCCCTAATCCATTAAATTACTTTGTGGAGAAACTGCTTTTTCACTTTCTAATAATTGGAACACTACTATTATCTGGAACACCCTTAAATTGATGGCGGGTTTAAATTAACCATTATTAGGCCCTAATCCATTAAATTACTTTGTGGAGAAACTGCTTTTTCACTTTCTAATAATTGGAACACTACTATTATCAGGAAAACCCTTAAATTGATGGCGGGTTGAAATTAACCATTATTAGGCCCTAATCCATTAAATTACTTTGTGGAGAAACTGCTTTTTCACTTTCTAATAATTGGAACACTACTATTATCGGGAACACCCTTAAATTGATGGCGGGTTTAAATTAACCATTATTAGGCCCTAATCCATTAAATTACTTTGTGGAGTAACTGCTTTTTAACTTTCTAATAATTGGAACACTACTATTATCGGGAAAACCCTTAAATTGATGACGGGTTGAAATTAACCATTATTAGGCCCTAATCCATTAAATTACTTTGTGGAGAAACTGCTTTTTCACTTTCTAATAATTGGAACACTACTATTATCGGGAAAACCCTTAAATTGATGACGGGTTGAAATTAACCATTATTAGGCCCTAATCCATTAAATTACTTTGTGGAGAAACTGCTTTTTCACTTTCTAATAATTGGAACACTACTATTATCGGGAACACCCTTAAATTGATGGCAGGTTGAAATTAACCATTATTAGGCCCTAATCCATTAAATTACTTTGTGGAGAAACTGCTATTTCACTTTCTAATAATTGGAACACTACTATTATCGGGAACACCCTTAAATTGATGGCGGGTTTAAATTAACCATTATTAGGCCCTAATCCATTAAATTACTTTGTGGAGAAACTGCTTTTTAACTTTCTAATAATTGGAACACTAATATTATCGGGAAAACCCTTAAATTGATGGCGGGTTGAAATTAACCATTATTAGGCCCTAATCCATTAAATTACTTTGTGGAGAAACTGCTTTTTCACTTTCTAATAATTGGAACACTACTATTATCGGGAACACCCTTAAATTGATGGCGGGTTTAAATTAACCATTATTAGGCCCTAATCCATTAAATTACTTTGTGGAGAAACTGCTTTTTCACTTTCTAATAATTGGAACACTACTATTATCGGGAAAACCCTTAAATTGATGACGGGTTGAAATTAACCATTATTAGGCCCTAATCCATTAAATTACTTTGTGGAGAAACTGCTTTTTCACTTTCTAATAATTGGAACACTACTATTATCGGGAAAACCCTTAAATTGATGGCGGGTTTAAATTAACCATTATTAGGCCCTAATCCATTAAATTACTTTGTGGAGAAACTGCTTTTTCACTTTCTAATAATTGGAACACTACTATTATCGGGAAAACCCTTAAATTGATGGCGGGTTTAAATTAACCATTATTAAGCCCTAATCCATTAAATTACTTTGTGGAGAAACTGCTTTTTCACTTTCTAATAATTGGAACACTACTATTATCGGGAAAACCCTTAAATTGATGACGGGTTGAAATTAACCATTATTAGGCCCTAATCCATTAAATTACTTTGTGGAGAAACTGCTTTTTCACTTTCTAATAATTGGAACACTACTATTATCGGGAAAACCCTTAAATTGATGACGGGTTGAAATTAACCATTATTAGGCCCTAATCCATTAAATTACTTTGTGGAGAAACTGCTTTTTCACTTTCTAATAATTGGAACACTACTATTATCGGGAAAACCCTTAAATTGATGGCGGGTTGAAATTAACCATTATTAGGCCCTAATCCATTAAATTACTTTGTGGAGAAACTGCTTTTTCACTTTCTAATAATTGGAACACTACTATTATCGGGAAAACCCTTAAATTGATGACGGGTTGAAATTAACCATTATTAGGCCCTAATCCATTAAATTACTTTGTGGAGAAACTGCTTTTTCACTTTCTAATAATTGGAACACTACTATTATCGGGAACACCCTTAAATTGATGGCGGGTTTGAATTAACCATTATTAGGCCCTAATCCTTTAAATTACTTTGTGGAGAAACTGCTTTTTCACTTTCTAATAATTGGAACACTACTATTATCAGGAACACCCTTAAATTGATGGCGGGTTGAAATTAACCATTATTAGGCCCTAATCCATTAAATTACTTTGTGGAGAAACTGCTTTTTCACTTTCTAATAATTGGAACACTACTATTATCGGGAACACCCTTAAATTGATGGCGGGTTTAAATTAACCATTATTAGGCCCTAATCCATTAAATTACTTTGTGGAGAAACTGCTTTTTCACTTTCTTATAATTGGAACACTACTATTATCAGGAACACCCTTAAATTGATGGCGGGTTTAAATTAACCATTATTAGGCCCTAATCCATTAAATTACTTTGTGGAGAAACTGCTTTTTCACTTTCTAATAATTGGAACACTACTATTATCGGGAAAACCCTTAAATTGATGGCGGGTTTAAATTAACCATTATTAGGCCCTAATCCATTAAATTACTTTGTGGAGAAACTGCTATTTCACTTTCTAATAATTGGAACACTACTATTATCGGGAACACCCTTAAATTGATGGCGGGTTTAAATTAACCATTATTAGGCCCTAATCCATTAAATTACTTTGTGGAGAAACTGCTTTTTAACTTTCTAATAATTGGAACACTAATATTATCGGGAAAACCCTTAAATTGATGGCGGGTTGAAATTAACCATTATTAGGCCCTAATCCATTAAATTACTTTGTGGAGAAACTGCTTTTTCACTTTCTAATAATTGGAACACTACTATTATCGGGAACACCCTTAAATTGATGGCGGGTTTAAATTAACCATTATTAGGCCCTAATCCATTAAATTACTTTGTGGAGAAACTGCTTTTTCACTTTCTAATAATTGGAACACTACTATTATCGGGAAAACCCTTAAATTGATGACGGGTTGAAATTAACCATTATTAGGCCCTAATCCATTAAATTACTTTGTGGAGAAACTGCTTTTTCACTTTCTAATAATTGGAACACTACTATTATCGGGAAAACCCTTAAATTGATGGCGGGTTTAAATTAACCATTATTAGGCCCTAATCCATTAAATTACTTTGTGGAGAAACTGCTTTTTCACTTTCTAATAATTGGAACACTACTATTATCGGGAAAACCCTTAAATTGATGGCGGGTTTAAATTAACCATTATTAGGCCCTAATCCATTAAATTACTTTGTGGAGAAACTGCTTTTTCACTTTCTAATAATTGGAACACTACTATTATCAGGAAAACTCTTAAATTGATGACGGGTTGAAATTAACCATTATAAGGCCCTAATCCATTAAATTACTTTGTGGAGAAACTGCTTTTTCACTTTCTAATAATTGGAACCCTACTATTATCGGGAAAACCCTTAAATTGATGGCGGGTTTAAATTAACCATTATTAGGCCCTAATCCATTAAATTACTTTGTGGAGAAACTGCTTTTTCACTTTCTAATAATTGGAACACTACTATTATCGGGAAAACCCTTAAATTGATGACGGGTTGAAATTAACCATTATTAGGCCCTAATCCATTAAATTACTTTGTGGAGAAACTGCTTTTTCACTTTCTAATAATTGGAACACTACTATTATCCGGAACACCCTTAAATTGATGGCGGGTTTGAATTAACGATTATTAGGCCCTAATCCTTTAAATTACTTTGTGGAGAAACTGCTTTTTCACTTTCTAATAATTGGAACCCTACTATTATCTGGAAAACCCTTAAATTGATGGCGGGTTTAAATTAACCATTATTAGGCCCTAATCCATTAAATTACTTTGTGGAGAAACTGCTTTTTCACTTTCTAATAATTGGAACACTACTATTATCGGGAAACCCCTTAAATTGATGGCGGGTTTAAATTAACCATTATTAGGCCCTAATCCATTAAATTACTTTGTGGAGAAACTGCTTTTTCACTTTCTAATAATTGGAACACTACTATTATCGGGAAACCCCTTAAATTGATGGCGGGTTTAAATTAACCATTATTAGGCCCTAATCCATTAAATTACTTTGTGGAGAAACTGCTTTTTCACTTTCTAATAATTGGAACACTACTATTATCGGGAACACCCTTAAATTGATGGCGGGTTTAAATTAACCATTATTAGGCCCTAATCCATTAAATTACTTTGTGGAGAAACTGCTTTTTCACTTTCTAATAATTGGAACACTACTATTATCGGGAAAACCCTTAAATTGATGGCGGGTTTAAATTAACCATTATTAGGCCCTAATCCATTAAATTACTTTGTGGAGAAACTGCTTTTTCACTTTCTAATAATTGGAACACTACTATTATCGGGAAACCCCTTAAATTGATGGCGGGTTTAAATTAACCATTATTAGGCCCTAATCCATTAAATTACTTTGTGGAGAAACTGCTTTTTCACTTTCTAATAATTGGAACACTAATATTATCGGGAAAACCCTTAAATTGATGGCGGGTTTAAATTAACCATTATTAGGCCCTAATCCATTAAATTACTTTGTGGAGAAACTGCTTTTTCAGTTTCTAATAATTGGAACACTACTATTATCGGGAAAACCCTTAAATTGATGGCGGGTTTAAATTAACCATTATTAGGCCCTAATCCATTAAATTACTTTGTGGAGAAACTGCTTTTTCACTTTCTAATAATTGGAACACTACTATTATCGGGAAACCCCTTAAATTGATGGCGGGTTTAAATTAACCATTAGTAGGCCCTAATCCATTAAATTACTTTGTGGAGAAACTGCTTTTTCACTTTCTAATAATTGGAACACTACTATTATCGGGAAAACCCTTAAATTGATGGCGGGTTTAAATTAACCATTATTAGGCCCTAATCCATTAAATTACTTTGTGGAGAAACTGCTTTTTCACTTTCTAATAATTGGAACACTACTATTATCGGGAACACCCTTAAATTGATGGCGGGTTTAAATTAACCATTATTAGGCCCTAATCCATTAAATTACTATGTGGAGAAACTGCTTTTTCACTTTCTAATAATTGGAACACTACTATTATCGGGAAAACCCTTAAATTGATGGCGGGTTTAAATTAACCATTATTAGGCCCTAATCCATTAAATTACTTTGTGGAGAAACTGCTTTTTCACTTTCTAATAATTGGAACACTACTATTATCGGGAAAACCCTTAAATTGATGACGGGTTGAAATTAACCATTATTAGGCCCTAATCCATTAAATTACTTTGTGGAGAAACTGCTTTTTCACTTTCTAATAATTGGAACACTACTATTATCGGGAAAACCCTTAAATTGATGGCGGGTTGAAATTAACCATTATTAGGCCCTAATCCATTAAATTACTTTGTGGAGAAACTGCTTTTTCACTTTCTAATAATTGGAACACTACTATTATCGAGAAAAACCCTTAAATTGATGGCGGGTTTAAATTAACTATTATTAGGCCCTAATTCATTAAATTACTTTGTGGAGAAACTGCTTTTTCACTTTCTAATAATTGGAACACAACTATTATCGGGAAAACCCTTAAATTGATGACGGGTTGAAATTAACCATTATTAGGCCCTAATCCATTAAATTACTTTGTGGAGAAACTGCTTTTTAACTTTCTAATAATTGGAACACTACTATTATCGGGAAAACCCTTAAATTGATGGCGGGTTTAAATTAACCATTATTAGGCCCTAATCCATTAAATTACTTTGTGGAGAAACTGCTTTTTAACTTTCTAATAATTGGAACACTACTATTATCAGGAAAACCCTTAAATTGATGGCGGGTTGAAATTAACCATTATTAGGCCCTAATCCATTAAATTACTTTGTGGAGAAACTGCTTTTTCACTTTCTAATAATTGGAACACTACTATTATCGAGAAAAACCCTTAAATTGATGGCGGGTTTAAATTAACTATTATTAGGCCCTAATTCATTAAATTACTTTGTGGAGAAACTGCTTTTTCACTTTCTAATAATTGGAACACAACTATTATCGGGAAAACCCTTAAATTGATGACGGGTTGAAATTAACCATTATTAGGCCCTAATCCATTAAATTACTTTGTGGAGAAACTGCTTTTTAACTTTCTAATAATTGGAACACTACTATTATCGGGAAACCCCTTAAATTGATGGCGGGTTTAAATTAACCATTATTAGGCCCTAATCCATTAAATTACTTTGTGGAGAAACTGCTTTTTAACTTTCTAATAATTGGAACACTACTATTATCAGGAAAACCCTTAAATTGATGGCGGGTTGAAATTAACCATTATTAGGCCCTAATCCATTAAATTACTTTGTGGAGAAACTGCTTTTTCACTTTCTAATAATTGGAACACTACTATTATCGGGAAAACCCTTAAATTGATGACGGGTTGAAATTAACCATTATTAGGCCCTAATCCATTAAATTACTTTGTGGAGAAACTGCTTTTTCACTTTCTAATAATTGGAACACTACTATTATCGGGAACACCCTTAAATTGATAGCGGGTTGAAATTAACCATTATTAGGCCCTAATCCATTAAATTACTTTGTGGAGAAACTGCTTTTTCACTTTCTAATAATTGGAACACTACTATTATCGAGAAAAACCCTTAAATTAATGACGGGTTGAAATTAACCATTATTAGGTCCTAATCCATTAAATTACTTTGTGGAGAAACTGCTTTTTCACTTTCTAATAATTGGAACACTACTATTATCGGGAACACCCTTAAATTGATGGCGGGTTTAAATTAACCATTATTAGGCCCTAATCCATTAAATTACTTTGTGGAGAAACTGCTTTTTCACTTTCTAATAATTGGAACACTACTATTATCGGGAAAACACTTAAATTGATGGCGGGTTTAAATTAACCATTATTAGGCCCTAATCCATTAAATTACTTTGTGGAGAAACTGCTTTTTCACTTTCTAATAATTGGAACACTACTATTTTCGGGAAAACCCTTAAATTGATGACGGGTTGAAATTAACCATTATTAGGCCCTAATCCATTAAATTACTTTGTGGAGAAACTGCTTTTTCACTTTCTAATAATTGGAACACTACTATTATCGGGAAAACCCTTAAATTGATGACGGGTTGAAATTAACCATTATTAGGCCCTAATCCATTAAATTACTTTGTGGAGAAACTGCTTTTTCACTTTCTAATAATTGGAACACTACTATTATCGGGAACACCCTTAAATTGATGACGGGTTGAAATTAACCATTATTAGGCCCTAATCCATTAAATTACTTTGTGGAGAAACTGCTTTTTCACTTTCTAATAATTGGAACACTACTATTATCCGGAACACCCTTAAATTGATGGCGGGTTTGAATTAACGATTATTAGGCCCTAATCCTTTTAATTACTTTGTGGAGAAACTGCTTTTTCACTTTCTAATAATTGGAACCCTACTATTATCTGGAAAACCCTTAAATTGATGGCGGGTTTAAATTAACCATTATTAGGCCCTAATCCATTAAATTACTTTGTGGAGAAACTGCTTTTTCACTTTCTAATAATTGGAACACTACTATTATCGGGAAAACCCTTAAATTGATGACGGGTTGAAATTAACCATTATTAGGCCCTAATCCATTAAATTACTTTGTGGAGAAACTGCTTTTTCACTTTCTAATAATTGGAACACTACTATTATCGGGAAAACCCTTAAATTGATGGCGGGTTTAAATTAACCATTATTAGGCCCTAATCCATTAAATTACTTTGTGGAGAAACTGCTTTTTCACTTTCTAATAATTGGAACACTACTATTATCGGGAAAACCCTTAAATTGATGGCGGGTTTAAATTAACCATTATTAGGCCCTAATCCATTAAATTACTTTGTGGAGAAACTGCTTTTTCACTTTCTAATAATTGGAACACTACTATTATCAGGAAAACTCTTAAATTGATGACGGGTTGAAATTAACCATTATAAGGCCCTAATCCATTAAATTACTTTGTGGAGAAACTGCTTTTTCACTTTCTAATAATTGGAACCCTACTATTATCGGGAAAACCCTTAAATTGATGGCGGGTTTAAATTAACCATTATTAGGCCCTAATCCATTAAATTACTTTGTGGAGAAACTGCTTTTTCACTTTCTAATAATTGGAACACTACTATTATCGGGAAAACCCTTAAATTGATGACGGGTTGAAATTAACCATTATTAGGCCCTAATCCATTAAATTACTTTGTGGAGAAACTGCTTTTTCACTTTCTAATAATTGGAACACTACTATTATCCGGAACACCCTTAAATTGATGGCGGGTTTGAATTAACGATTATTAGGCCCTAATCCTTTAAATTACTTTGTGGAGAAACTGCTTTTTCACTTTCTAATAATTGGAACCCTACTATTATCTGGAAAACCCTTAAATTGATGGCGGGTTTAAATTAACCATTATTAGGCCCTAATCCATTAAATTACTTTGTGGAGAAACTGCTTTTTCACTTTCTAATAATTGGAACACTACTATTATCGGGAAACCCCTTAAATTGATGGCGGGTTTAAATTAACCATTATTAGGCCCTAATCCATTAAATTACTTTGTGGAGAAACTGCTTTTTCACTTTCTAATAATTGGAACACTACTATTATCGGGAAACCCCTTAAATTGATGGCGGGTTTAAATTAACCATTATTAGGCCCTAATCCATTAAATTACTTTGTGGAGAAACTGCTTTTTCACTTTCTAATAATTGGAACACTACTATTATCGGGAACACCCTTAAATTGATGGCGGGTTTAAATTAACCATTATTAGGCCCTAATCCATTAAATTACTTTGTGGAGAAACTGCTTTTTCACTTTCTAATAATTGGAACACTACTATTATCGGGAAAACCCTTAAATTGATGGCGCGTTTAAATTAACCATTATTAGGCCCTAATCCATTAAATTACTTTGTGGAGAAACTGCTTTTTCACTTTCTAATAATTGGAACACTACTATTATCGGGAAACCCCTTAAATTGATGGCGGGTTTAAATTAACCATTATTAGGCCCTAATCCATTAAATTACTTTGTGGAGAAACTGCTTTTTCACTTTCTAATAATTGGAACACTAATATTATCGGGAAAACCCTTAAATTGATGGCGGGTTTAAATTAACCATTATTAGGCCCTAATCCATTAAATTACTTTGTGGAGAAACTGCTTTTTCACTTTCTAATAATTGGAACACTACTATTATCGGGAAAACCCTTAAATTGATGGCGGGTTTAAATTAACCATTATTAGGCCCTAATCCATTAAATTACTTTGTGGAGAAACTGCTTTTTCACTTTCTAATAATTGGAACACTACTATTATCGGGAAACCCCTTAAATTGATGGCGGGTTTAAATTAACCATTAGTAGGCCCTAATCCATTAAATTACTTTGTGGAGAAACTGCTTTTTCACTTTCTAATAATTGGAACACTACTATTATCGGGAAAACCCTTAAATTGATGGCGGGTTTAAATTAACCATTATTAGGCCCTAATCCATTAAATTACTTTGTGGAGAAACTGCTTTTTCACTTTCTAATAATTGGAACACTACTATTATCGGGAACACCCTTAAATTGATGGCGGGTTTAAATTAACCATTATTAGGCCCTAATCCATTAAATTACTATGTGGAGAAACTGCTTTTTCACTTTCTAATAATTGGAACACTACTATTATCGGGAAAACCCTTAAATTGATGGCGGGTTTAAATTAACCATTATTAGGCCCTAATCCATTAAATTACTTTGTGGAGAAACTGCTTTTTCACTTTCTAATAATTGGAACACTACTATTATCGGGAAAACCCTTAAATTGATGACGGGTTGAAATTAACCATTATTAGGCCCTAATCCATTAAATTACTTTGTGGAGAAACTGCTTTTTCACTTTCTAATAATTGGAACACTACTATTATCGGGAAAACCCTTAAATTGATGGCGGGTTGAAATTAACCATTATTAGGCCCTAATCCATTAAATTACTTTGTGGAGAAACTGCTTTTTCACTTTCTAATAATTGGAACACTACTATTATCGAGAAAAACCCTTAAATTGATGGCGGGTTTAAATTAACTATTATTAGGCCCTAATTCATTAAATTACTTTGTGGAGAAACTGCTTTTTCACTTTCTAATAATTGGAACACAACTATTATCGGGAAAACCCTTAAATTGATGACGGGTTGAAATTAACCATTATTAGGCCCTAATCCATTAAATTACTTTGTGGAGAAACTGCTTTTTAACTTTCTAATAATTGGAACACTACTATTATCGGGAAAACCCTTAAATTGATGGCGGGTTTAAATTAACCATTATTAGGCCCTAATCCATTAAATTACTTTGTGGAGAAACTGCTTTTTAACTTTCTAATAATTGGAACACTACTATTATCAGGAAAACCCTTAAATTGATGGCGGGTTGAAATTAACCATTATTAGGCCCTAATCCATTAAATTACTTTGTGGAGAAACTGCTTTTTCACTTTCTAATAATTGGAACACTACTATTATCGAGAAAAACCCTTAAATTGATGGCGGGTTTAAATTAACTATTATTAGGCCCTAATTCATTAAATTACTTTGTGGAGAAACTGCTTTTTCACTTTCTAATAATTGGAACACAACTATTATCGGGAAAACCCTTAAATTGATGACGGGTTGAAATTAACCATTATTAGGCCCTAATCCATTAAATTACTTTGTGGAGAAACTGCTTTTTAACTTTCTAATAATTGGAACACTACTATTATCGGGAAACCCCTTAAATTGATGGCGGGTTTAAATTAACCATTATTAGGCCCTAATCCATTAAATTACTTTGTGGAGAAACTGCTTTTTAACTTTCTAATAATTGGAACACTACTATTATCAGGAAAACCCTTAAATTGATGGCGGGTTGAAATTAACCATTATTAGGCCCTAATCCATTAAATTACTTTGTGGAGAAACTGCTTTTTCACTTTCTAATAATTGGAACACTACTATTATCGGGAAAACCCTTAAATTGATGACGGGTTGAAATTAACCATTATTAGGCCCTAATCCATTAAATTACTTTGTGGAGAAACTGCTTTTTCACTTTCTAATAATTGGAACACTACTATTATCGGGAACACCCTTAAATTGATAGCGGGTTGAAATTAACCATTATTAGGCCCTAATCCATTAAATTACTTTGTGGAGAAACTGCTTTTTCACTTTCTAATAATTGGAACACTACTATTATCGAGAAAAACCCTTAAATTAATGACGGGTTGAAATTAACCATTATTAGGTCCTAATCCATTAAATTACTTTGTGGAGAAACTGCTTTTTCACTTTCTAATAATTGGAACACTACTATTATCGGGAACACCCTTAAATTGATGGCGGGTTTAAATTAACCATTATTAGGCCCTAATCCATTAAATTACTTTGTGGAGAAACTGCTTTTTCACTTTCTAATAATTGGAACACTACTATTATCGGGAAAACACTTAAATTGATGGCGGGTTTAAATTAACCATTATTAGGCCCTAATCCATTAAATTACTTTGTGGAGAAACTGCTTTTTCACTTTCTAATAATTGGAACACTACTATTTTCGGGAAAACCCTTAAATTGATGACGGGTTGAAATTAACCATTATTAGGCCCTAATCCATTAAATTACTTTGTGGAGAAACTGCTTTTTCACTTTCTAATAATTGGAACACTACTATTATCGGGAAAACCCTTAAATTGATGACGGGTTGAAATTAACCATTATTAGGCCCTAATCCATTAAATTACTTTGTGGAGAAACTGCTTTTTCACTTTCTAATAATTGGAACACTACTATTATCGGGAACACCCTTAAATTGATGACGGGTTGAAATTAACCATTATTAGGCCCTAATCCATTAAATTACTTTGTGGAGAAACTGCTTTTTCACTTTCTAATAATTGGAACACTACTATTATCAGGAAAACCCTTAAATTGATGGCGGGTTGAAATTAACCATTATTAGGCCCTAATCCATTAAATTACTTTGTGGAGAAACTGCTTTTTCACTTTCTAATAATTGGAACACTACTATTATCGAGAAAAACCCTTAAATTGATGGCGGGTTTAAATTAACTATTATTAGGCCCTAATTCATTAAATTACTTTGTGGAGAAACTGCTTTTTCACTTTCTAATAATTGGAACACAACTATTATCGGGAAAACCCTTAAATTGATGACGGGTTGAAATTAACCATTATTAGGCCCTAATCCATTAAATTACTTTGTGGAGAAACTGCTTTTTAACTTTCTAATAATTGGAACACTACTATTATCGGGAAACCCCTTAAATTGATGGCGGGTTTAAATTAACCATTATTAGGCCCTAATCCATTAAATTACTTTGTGGAGAAACTGCTTTTTAACTTTCTAATAATTGGAACACTACTATTATCAGGAAAACCCTTAAATTGATGGCGGGTTGAAATTAACCATTATTAGGCCCTAATCCATTAAATTACTTTGTGGAGAAACTGCTTTTTCACTTTCTAATAATTGGAACACTACTATTATCGGGAAAACCCTTAAATTGATGACGGGTTGAAATTAACCATTATTAGGCCCTAATCCATTAAATTACTTTGTGGAGAAACTGCTTTTTCACTTTCTAATAATTGGAACACTACTATTATCGGGAACACCCTTAAATTGATAGCGGGTTGAAATTAACCATTATTAGGCCCTAATCCATTAAATTACTTTGTGGAGAAACTGCTTTTTCACTTTCTAATAATTGGAACACTACTATTATCGAGAAAAACCCTTAAATTAATGACGGGTTGAAATTAACCATTATTAGGTCCTAATCCATTAAATTACTTTGTGGAGAAACTGCTTTTTCACTTTCTAATAATTGGAACACTACTATTATCGGGAACACCCTTAAATTGATGGCGGGTTTAAATTAACCATTATTAGGCCCTAATCCATTAAATTACTTTGTGGAGAAACTGCTTTTTCACTTTCTAATAATTGGAACACTACTATTATCGGGAAAACACTTAAATTGATGGCGGGTTTAAATTAACCATTATTAGGCCCTAATCCATTAAATTACTTTGTGGAGAAACTGCTTTTTCACTTTCTAATAATTGGAACACTACTATTTTCGGGAAAACCCTTAAATTGATGACGGGTTGAAATTAACCATTATTAGGCCCTAATCCATTAAATTACTTTGTGGAGAAACTGCTTTTTCACTTTCTAATAATTGGAACACTACTATTATCGGGAAAACCCTTAAATTGATGACGGGTTGAAATTAACCATTATTAGGCCCTAATCCATTAAATTACTTTGTGGAGAAACTGCTTTTTCACTTTCTAATAATTGGAACACTACTATTATCGGGAACACCCTTAAATTGATGACGGGTTGAAATTAACCATTATTAGGCCCTAATCCATTAAATTACTTTGTGGAGAAACTGCTTTTTCACTTTCTAATAATTGGAACACTACTATTATCCGGAACACCCTTAAATTGATGGCGGGTTTGAATTAACGATTATTAGGCCCTAATCCTTTTAATTACTTTGTGGAGAAACTGCTTTTTCACTTTCTAATAATTGGAACCCTACTATTATCTGGAAAACCCTTAAATTGATGGCGGGTTTAAATTAACCATTATTAGGCCCTAATCCATTAAATTACTTTGTGGAGAAACTGCTTTTTCACTTTCTAATAATTGGAACACTACTATTATCGGGAAAACCCTTAAATTGATGACGGGTTGAAATTAACCATTATTAGGCCCTAATCCATTAAATTACTTTGTGGAGAAACTGCTTTTTCACTTTCTAATAATTGGAACACTACTATTATCCGGAACACCCTTAAATTGATGGCGGGTTTGAATTAACGATTATTAGGCCCTAATCCTTTTAATTACTTTGTGGAGAAACTGCTTTTTCACTTTCTAATAATTGGAACCCTACTATTATCTGGAAAACCCTTAAATTGATGGCGGGTTTAAATTAACCATTATTAGGCCCTAATCCATTAAATTACTTTGTGGAGAAACTGCTTTTTCACTTTCTAATAATTGGAACCCTACTATTATCGGGAAACCCCTTAAATT
Organism: Sepiola atlantica; assembly: GCA_963556195.1. Taxonomy (NCBI): domain Eukaryota; kingdom Metazoa; phylum Mollusca; class Cephalopoda; order Sepiida; family Sepiolidae; genus Sepiola; species Sepiola atlantica. The sequence continues at coordinate 127,291,495 of OY744528.1, read as the reverse complement.
GATGGCGGGTTTAAATTAACCATTATTAGGCCCTAATCCATTAAATTACTTTGTGGAGAAACTGCTTTTTCACTTTCTAATAATTGGAACACTACTATTATCGGGAACACCCTTAAATTGATGGCGGGTTTAAATTAACCATTATTAGGCCCTAATCCATTAAATTACTTTGTGGAGAAACTGCTTTTTCACTTTCTAATAATTGGAACACTACTATTATCGGGAAAACCTTTAAATTGATGGCGGGTTTAAATTAACCATTATTAGGCCCTAATCCATTAAATTACTTTGTGGAGAAACTGCTTTTTCACTTTCTAATAATTGGAACACTACTATTATCGGGAAAACCCTTAAATTGATGACGGGTTGAAATTAACCATTATTAGGCCCTAATCCATTAAATTACTTTGTGGAGAAACTGCTTTTTCACTTTCTAATAATTGGAACACTACTATTATCGGGAAAACCCTTAAATTGATGGCGGGTTGAAATTAACCATTATTAGGCCCTAATCCATTAAATTACTTTGTGGAGAAACTGCTTTTTCACTTTCTAATAATTGGAACACTACTATTATCGAGAAAAACCCTTAAATTGATGGCGGGTTTAAATTAACTATTATTAGGCCCTAATTCATTAAATTACTTTGTGGAGAAACTGCTTTTTCACTTTCTAATAATTGGAACACAACTATTATCGGGAAAACCCTTAAATTGATGACGGGTTGAAATTAACCATTATTAGGCCCTAATCCATTAAATTACTTTGTGGAGAAACTGCTTTTTCACTTTCTAATAATTGGAACACTACTATTATCGGGAAAACCCTTAAATTGATGGCGGGTTTAAATTAACCATTATTAGGCCCTAATCCATTAAATTACTTTGTGGAGAAACTGCTTTTTCACTTTCTAATAATTGGAACACTACTATTATCGGGAAAACCCTTAAATTGATGGTGGGTTTAAATTAACCATTATTAGGCCCTAATCCATTAAATTACTTTGTGGAGAAACTGCTTTTTCACTTTCTAATAATTGGAACACTACTATTATCGGGAAACCCCTTAAATTGATGGCGGGTTTAAATTAACCATTATTAGGCCCTAATCCATTAAATTACTTTGTGGAGAAACTGCTTTTTCACTTTCTAATAATTGGAACACTACTATTACCGGGAAAACCCTTAAATTGATGGCGGGTTTAAATTAACCATTATTAGGCCCTAATCCATTAAATTACTTTGTGGAGAAACTGCTTTTTCACTTTCTAATAATTGGAACACTACTATTATCGGGAAAACCCTTAAATTGATGACGGGTTGAAATTAACCATTATTAGGCCCTAATCCATTAAATTACTTTGTGGAGAAACTGTATTTTCACTTTCTAATAATTGGAACACTACTATTATCGGGAAAACCCTTAAATTGATGGCGGGTTGAAATTAACCATTATTAGGCCCTAATCCAAGATCATCACTAGCATTTAATGGTCAGTCAATTTTAAGACTACACACTGTTTTCTAAGCAACAGCCCACCTTCACTTTGAAAATAGCCTCATTGTAAACTGGACTTCTAAATGCTCTTATCCATTCATATCCGTTAGGTTTATGCTCACCTTTGTTAAACTGTTTCTTGTCTCATATGTGATACCTTTGACTTATGTATTTTACTGTAACAAATTGCGTTTAATGTTTTTTTCATATTTGAAAATGCCCGGTGCACTTCCGCCATTTTGTTAATCCCATGAAAACTTCTGTTTAATTTCTCTCTGCCTAATTTTGTTTCTTACTAAAAGTATTTCTGCCATATTCCAGCTTTAATAGCGCCATTATCGTTCATGCTAGAGTCATTATTTCTGCGATCTCCTTGGCTTGCTATTACAATTATTTTTTCTCATCCGCTAATATTCTGTTTAGTATTCATATCCAATGTAGACCTTATCGATCAATATCTATTACTTTGACTATTATTATCACTAATAATAGTATTATTAATATTATCGTTATTATCTTTATTATAAGTAGCATTACAATTGTTATCTTCATAATTATTATTATTATTAATATAATTACTTTTATCATTGTTTATAATCATTATTAGTATTGCCTTGATTACCATTGTTACTATTACTATGATTATTAGTATAATAATAATTATTATTATTACGATTATTAAATTATTATTATTATTATCATTATTATTATTATTTGTATTTATATTAACTAACATTAAAAAATTGCTTTAAATATTTGTAAATTATGTTATGGATATTGATGTTTACACAGAATTTCTATTGATGACCTAAGTAATATTAGAAATCATATAGTAAGTATCATTACAATTGTTATCTTCATAATTATTATTAATATAATTATTATTATCATTCTTAATATGATCATTATTATCTTCATTATCAGTATCATTACAATTGTTATCTTCATAATTATTAATATAATTATTATTATCATTCTTAATATGATCATTATTATCTTTATTATAAAACCCATTCAGTTAACTCATTTGCACACTGGTTAGCAGGGAGAGAAGGTTTCCCTCCATGGGGCGTTGCTGATGTGATCTCTGATTCACTCAAAATCAGTCAGTTCGTAGTATCTCGTTATTTTGAGCAACAGCTCATCAGCTTTTGGATGACTTTTTAGGGTGATATGAATCATTAGCACAATGTGATCAGCATTCCCGAGTGGGATATGAGCTTTCGTCACACAAGTCTCGGTCATTGAGGTCAAGAAAAGGTCTAGAAGTAAGGCTAGCTGGTCTACTTGATCGGGGATGCGGGTTGGGAAATCGACAGTCTGAGAGAGGGAGTGAGCTAAGGAGAAATTATACGTAGAGTTTCCGGCTACGTCAGTAAGGCTGGAGAATTCCAACCAGTCACAGTGGTGTGCATTAAAATCCCCAAATACATGTATCTGGGCATTTGAGTCAAGTGAGAGTGCTCTATCTATGCTTTCAGAGACAGAGTTTAGCAGGGTACAGTCCTGAGTCGAAGGGGAACGGTATAAGAAATATAAGTAACTAACGCTGTGATGTAAAGTCAATCTAAAGCACATGTAGTCTTGTTCATCCGATTCTAACCTATGTTTTCTAGTCAAGGGGAAGGTGTTTCGAACATAAACTCCTAGCCCGTCCATATGTTTGTCAGAGTCTTTACGGTAGAGTGGGAAGTAGTCAGTCATGTCAACGTGGTGAGAGGACATTGAGGATTGAAGGTTTGTTTCACTTAGTGCTAGGATATCCGGGGAGTTTGTTAGGAGAAAGGTTTCTACATCGTTGATGTTGGTTCTAAGTCCCCGGATATTTGTGAATGTGAGGCGAAAGGTGTTTTTTGTAGGGTGTCTGGTTTAGGTTTGATTTTATTTTTTTGTAATGACATGTTTGTTTTGTTATAGAGTGGGTTGGGCAAAGTGGGTGCTTGTTAGAACCAATAAGCTCACACAACCAGTCCATTAGTCGCAACTTGGTCCATGGGGGTTGTGGCCTCGGGAAAGCCCACCGGATTAACATTTTGAATTTACTTCAGCAATTTTGTGGATTATTACCTACAATTTTGTGGATTATTACCTACAATTTTGTGGATTTACTCTTCTTGAATACTTTTTATAACACTGCTCTTATACATAATAACACACATACTAATGTTTTGTTTTAGTCTATTCTTCTTGTACCTTGATCTTAACTGGTGATATTGTCTTCTTAATATATATATTACTAGCAAATAAATACTCCCTTCGGTCGCATATTTTTATTAGCCTGGGAAGATGATATCATGCTAAACACACATACTCTACACTGACCCCAAATGAGGAGGTAATGACTGAGAGCATAGTATCAGGGTGATCGTCCCCACCCCCTCCCCAAAAAGGAGGAGTTGATGTTTGATAGGATGATATCATGACAACAGAACAGCTACCTCCCATCCCCCCAATCGAGAAGATAATCATCGAAGGATGGTATCATGAGGAATGAACATATACTATACTGCCCTCCAATAAAAGGAGGTAATACCTGGGAAGATTGCCAACATAAAAGGAGAAGTTAATACGTGTGAGTATGGTACCATGGAAACAGAACAAATACTACACTAACCCCAACCCCACCCTCAAAAAAGAAAAGTTAGTCCCTGGGAAGATGGTTTCATGACACCAGAACAGATATTATATTAACCTCTTCCCCAAAGGAGGATCTAATATCTGGGAGGATTAGCCCACCTCCTTAAAAAGAAGGAGGTAATTTCTGTGACAATGGTCTCATTATTGAATAACTGGTTTATAACATGTTGTAATGTCGAATCTCTGGCGTCGTAGAACAATTCGCCCGTTGATCCAGCGACGTCGAGTGGTCTTGCTATTCGGTCCTGGCTTTCAATCTCCCCCTTTCGGCTGACACAGCAGTAGACGCAATTCGGGAATGATATTTCCCTTTCTTTTTCTCTCTGCTTTCAATGTCTGCACCCTAGCTGCCATTGTTAGTCGCTCCGTCACCGCCACCATTCTCTGCAATCGCTTTGTCGTTGTTACATTTTCGGCCGGCGGTTTCTTTCTGTAACTGAAACCAAATCTCCCCATACACAGATAACAAGCCTTTCTTTTTACTTTGAGCCATTTATTTTTTTTATTAGCTTGTCGATACTGGTGCTGTTACGTCGTAGTAGAGAGAGAAGCTTACGCTAGTTAATTTCTTAATTAATCACCTAATCACTTGTAAGGGTAGGAAGAGGGGGACTTCGTCTGGCTCTCATTTCTGGGGATCTGAAATCGCCTAGCTTATGTAATCGCTACATGGCTAAAGCGTGTTGGCTCGTTGGCTTCCAAGTCCAAACTGAAGAACTCACTGCTGTTTTCCCACCGGAAAAACTGTGACGTCACAAAATCTTGTGATCGACGCACAGGTGTGACCTAACCCCCGACCCCGAGGTCTCGTCAACTTTCCCCGTGAATCGTGAGAACACATCGCACCAACATTGCACGAGATGACTCCGTCACAAATCGCGTCCCATTATATAACATCATGACATCAGAACCGATACTATGCTATCCATCCCCATTATTTTTTTCATTCATTTAAAAATGCCTACTCATAAAAAAGACATTACTTTTATGGTTACTTGGCCTTTTGGCTGAGATCAAAGTGTAGTATCTGTTCTCAATATCTATTCTCAGCATCCTAGCAACCTCAGATGCTTTACTATCGACAGAAAATATTGCGTATATATAAGTAAAAAATATGCAAAATGCAAAATTACAACTCTATGTTACAGAATATTAATTTATTAGGAGCTGTTTATAAAATAGATATGCAAATTAAGAAGACCTAAATATGTTAGAAGGTATTTGCAGTTTCCTATATATACAATATTTCAAAAAGTCTATATTGTATCATAGAATTAAGTAAGCACAACCTGTTTTGATATCTAATATAGTTAGGATAGATGGAAAAATCTTTTGCATTTATTCATTTTGATATCATCATTATCACAGACTGCACTTTATAAAACAATATCTTTTACTTTTTACTTAATAGTGGCAGTAAATGTAAATTGTGAGAAGTCCAATTACTCTCACACAGAAAGAACTAAAACTTACACAATGTAATATTTATCAACGCAAGAGACTTCCTTAGTTTGAAAGCATTTTCAAAATGAATACAATTAATGATTAGCACGAAAATAAAATGAAAATTGCTTAACATAAAATAATAATGAAAACATTCAAAAGTTAACAATCCTAATTTTTCTGGCATTTCCCATTATTCAAACAGTCTATCATGTAGTAAAGTAAAACACCATTTTTGTATTAGTCAACAAATTGATTAGAACACGTCACCTATGCACAATATAAACAATTCTACCAAATGCGATTTTTGGAGAAAAGTTTACCTCGAGCCTTGAAAGATTTCATAATTGATTTGGTAGTATGCTAATTTTTTTTTCAGCTCGTAATTTGCCAAACACTAATTTTTCTCATTATTTGTGTTCCACAACTGACATCCTCAAAGCAATTAACTTTAAATTAGATGTCAGTCTATATTTTGTTAAAATCTTTTGTTTCAATCCCTCATCCCCAATTGATTTCTTTAACAAAAAGCTCAGCCCAGTTATTTGATTTTGAGTAGTAAATGCTGAAAAAGAAATTTGTAGTATCAAGAAACCGCTGCAAGAGTATAATAGGCGCAACTATGAGTAGGTCTACTGAGATGACTAGAAATCGCATTGCATCACAAAAATTAGGAACTTGCGATTTCTGAAAAATCTATAATAGTGTGGTGAATAATGAGCAATCATCAATTCATCAACTCTCAAACCACCAGGAAGTTGCTTCAAGGCAATGGACAAGGCTGAATTGCTCGCTCAGTGGGTGTTCCTCAGTGGTCGATACTTGGACCTATATTATTCTTGACCTTCATAAACGACCTCTCTGATGCAATTGCATCTGAGATGAGTGTATTTGCTGACGACAAGATGCTCTATTCCCTGCATGAGGTTAAATCAAATGCTCACAGAAGCAAGCAATGTCTGAATCTTTGGAAAATGACCTCCAGTTTGTAGTATAATGCGGCCAAAAGTGGATAGTTACATTTAATGCTGCAAAGACAAAGCTCCTTTCCTTTACAACTGTAAGAAACCTTTCAAATCACTGATTGTCATGGCCAATAGCATATTTCTAGAGATTCCAATATTTTAAATTTTCAACCTGACATTGCCTTCATGACTTAACATGAATTGGAATAAGTACATAGAAGATGCTGCCAAGTCTGCCACAAAGGAGGTAGGCTCCCTCTACCAGGCTAGAAAACTTCTCACACCTACCAGTATCCTATATAAAGATAAAGCCACCATTTGCCTGTGCATGAAGTTTTATTGCCTCATCTGAGCCTCTCCCTCTTGGACAGGATGTAAAAAAATAATTTCTAACCTAATAGGGCCAGCATTGTCAGGGTGCAAATAAAGAGTGTTTAGCCTAATAAGTTCCGCACTGTCTACCAAGAATCAACCCTGCCGCAGTGTTGTATACCATGTTTGTTTTACAAGTACTTCCACAAAATGTTTTTCAATGAACTTGCTGCACTTATACCCCCTCAACGTAAATACTCCCGACCCACCTGACTAGCAACAAAATCCCACCCCTTCACTGTAGAGGTCCCAAGATGCTGGAATATTTTCTTCTGTAATAGCTTATTTCCTTGGACGGCTTGCCTTTGGAATTCCCTCCCTGTTTCCTGTTTCCTCAACCATATTAATATGCAGAAATTTAAATTCAATGTGAACAGAACATCTTGTGCCCAACTCCCTACCCAGGTACCCCTCCTATAAATCTGGCCGCTATCACAGCAACCCCTTATGCTTTAGTGGCAATATGCCTTGTTCGGGGCAAATAAAGGTATTCAAAAAAAAATAAAGAAATAAAAAATAAAACTTATGCTGGCTTGTGGCCATATTAAATTTTCATTTCTTTTACAAACTAACAGAATGCTATTATCTCTTCCTAATATAATGATGCATGAATACATTTATAATGGAAATTCTTACTTGATGACTGATATGATATAAAATAATTTTCAATAAATATAAAGTTTTTTGAAACTTTTATCTATTTTTCTCAAATTTGTTTACAAATCTCTAGTCATCTTCATGTCATGCCTATCAATACTAATCTCATTTTACTTAGATAAAAATGACAAAAACAATCTTAATCCGTTTTTCACAAATATTTCATAAAGCATTGCTAATATTTGCTTCATGCAGTAGTAATGCTTAGGGAAAAATGCAATTTAAAAATCTGAAATACTGTATCTATTGTAGAAGCACTTGTCGTTATTTCAGTGGGAACTTGTACTGTTGAGCTAACTATAAATTAAAAAAAAGAAACAAATATAAAAACGTTGGTAATCATTAAATGAAGAATCTGCAGTTGTGGAAGTGATTTGTAAATAACTTAGAAAAATGTCAACACATTCGCTATTAGTTTCGTTTGGATATGTTTTGTAATTGACTGTCATATAGATTTGAAGTAGTTTCACATCTCAATTTTTCTTCATTATTTCATTGTTGCGCATTTTATTGGTTGCCATTTTGAATTTACCTCAACAACTTTGTGGATATTTCAAATGTTTTATTTACTTGAATACTTTGTATAACAATGCTCTTATATATAACTAGCAGGGCTATCCGGCGTTGCCCGAGGTAAAAGTGTAACACAACTTCTATCTTTCTCTCTTTCCCCCTCCCTCTATCTACCCTCTTTTTTCTTCTCCGCCTAGCCTATTCTTCTCTCTCAACACACAAACACATACAGACACAACTCAAGTCACATAAAAGAATTAAATCTGTGAAAAAAAAAGTTATTTAGTTAGTTTAGTTAGTGTCTGGAAAACAGACACCTTCTGATGGAATCTGTGCCAGTTTAGGGTCAACGAATGTATAATTTAAATTTTTTTTAAGGTATTATTCTTGTGGGTCAATGCCGATCAAGGAAATGCCAACTTTGTGGGTGCTTGTTTTATGTTTTTTACTTTTACCTGGGAACACACACAAACAACTTCCATAACACACATACTAATATGTTTCTTTTACATTTTTATCTGGTGACATTGTCTTCTCAGCATTTATTATGACTGAACTTTTTATAATTATATCTTAATCCACAAAAATAAAATGAGAATTGCTTAGTTAAAATGATACAAATATTGTAAAGATCAGTCCTAAACATTTGAACTAATAATTACAAATAAATCCTTCTATATATTATTTAAAAACTACTACTCACCACTTGGGCCACAGAGATGAACACTAACTTCTGTTTCAACACGTTTTTTAGGATTTATTTTTTCAAATGTAATTTCAAGTTCAATCAATTCATCAATTTGTAAAAGTCTTAGCACATCACTAGGACTAACATCCTGTAATGAAATCAAACAAACAGGGAATTGAACATTTTATCAAAAATGCTTCAATAGTTAAGAACTATAAGAAACATAAACAATTATGATTAATTAGTGCTGCATTTGCTTAATGTTTTTACTTAAAGACATCAAAACTGCTAACAGAAAACACAATGTAAATGTTATATGTAGTAAATGATATTTTAATGAAAGCAATTGCTAAGACATAATTTAGTAGAAAGAATTTCTGATATTAAATTGAATAGTGAAAAAAGAAATTTGACTCACCGTATAAGTCTCAACTTCGCCAGCTGAATATGTTGCAGTAACACTAAAACTTTCGATATTTTTAGTATTTTCAAGACTCATCTTAAGTGGAATTTTCGGTTTATTGAAAGTTATCACAAGTCTTAAACTATTATCATTTATGTCAAACCTATAGGGTCCAATACCAGGAACTAATTTTGAAATGGGATCAGTAGTGCTTGATGAAATAATGTCCACATCACCATCATTGAGATTTTCTAGTGTAATTGCTTCAGCATGAATGCAAACTTCTACAATAAAACATAAATAAAAAAGCTATTGTATAAAAAAGTAAATATAAATTCTATGTTGAATTGCTTGTTGTATCTATGCCTTTTTTAATCACAATATGTCAACATTCAATGAAAATTATACAGTAATTTATGCACATGTAGGATCACATATTACAATACATTTATAATTATATAAATAAGTTATATATTAAAAGATTTGCAGATACAAAATATTTTATCTCTTATTATCTACAGTTTTGAAGATCTCATATGTTTGTCCTTGCAAATAAATATACTACAAAGATGGTGTAAAGAAACTAAAAAGCCATGGTAATACAATAGTATAATCAGAAATACTCTACCGTGTGTTGTAGTTCTTGTTATATTCTTTACAGTAGGAAAAGGTGTTGTTGAGGTAACTGCGAATATAACAACAATCAAATGTCAATAATCATTAAAATTAAGATTTTCTTACAAACAAAATTTGATTATCTTGAACCAATCAAATGTCACATAAACAAAATTAAAATTGAGTTAAAATAACAAGCCATGCTGGTTCAAATAATATACCAAACAAACTTTCATTAGTATTTACAATTGCCATCTTTTGTCATCTTGTTGATAGGTTTGTGCATAGATGTCACGTGTGTTTGTCTCTAGAAATAACTGTTTCTTAAATTAAATAAATCATAATATTCCTTTTAACTATTGGACGGATTGTCACTTCGAGTTTGCTACAAAGTCTATGACATGTCTAGATATTTTCTTTTTTTCTTTTTCATCAATCTATTTCATTATATAGACCATTGCATATAATTTGGTTTGAAAGTTTCATTTGATTGAGTTTACGACATGTCTAGATATTTCTGTTTTTTCTTTTTCATCAATCTATTTCATTATATAGACCATTGCATATAATTTGATTTGAAAGTTTCATTTAATTAAGTCTATGACATGTCTAGATATTTTCTTTTTTTCTTTTTCATCAATCTATTTCATTATATAGACCATTGCATATAATTTGGTTTGAAAGTTTCATTTGATTGAGTTTACGACATGTCTAGATATTTCTGTTTTTTCTTTTTCATCAATCTATTTCATTATATAGACCATTGCATATAATTTGATTTGAAAGTTTCATTTGATTAAGTCTATGACATGTCTAGATATTTTCTTTTTTTCTTTTTCATCAATCTATTTCATTATATAGACCATTGCATATAATTTGGTTTGAAAGTTTCATTTGATTAAGTCTATGACATGTCTAGATATTTTCTTTTTTTCTTTTTCATCAATCTATTTCATTATATAGACCATTACATATAATTTGGCTTGAAAGTTTCTTTTGATTAAGTCTATGACATGTCTAGATATTTTCTTTTTTTCTTTTTCATCAATCTATTTCATCATATAGACCATTACATATAATTTGGTTTGAAAGTTTCATTTGATTAAGTCTATGACATGTCTAGATATTTTCTTTTTTTCTGTAGATGTAGATATGTGTTTACTTTGAAGTTTATTCAATATCGACTGTGGATATAAATATGTGTTCACTTTAATGTTTATTCAATATCGACTGTAGATGTAGATATGTGTTTACTTTGATGTTTAGTCAATATCGACTGTGGATGTAGATATGTGTTTACTTTGAAGTTTATTCAATATTGACTGTGGATGTAGATGTGTTTACTTTGATGTTTATTCAATATTGACTGTGGATGTAGATGCGTGTTTACTTTGATGTTTATTCAATATTGACTGTGGATGTAGACATGTGTTTACTTTGTATGTTTATTCAATATTGTTGGGATTTTTCCCGCTGAAAATGGAGGACGAAGCCTCAAGTCCGCTGGAAGAGAACTTGGCGGCAATGTACGTGACCGGACAAGAAAAGAGAAGACAAACAACGTATATAGATTGAGAAGGATATTTATATAAAAAGAGGGGGAAAAAGAAGAGAAGAAAGAGTTGTTTGCAAAAGAAGTGTCTTTTGCGGACTCACTGAAATGCCAGTCATCTTTTAACAGGATTCCTTCAGGTCACACTGGGTTGTCCTTGTAAGTGGCTTCTTTAGGCAGAAAAAGGGAACTGTGCACACGCAAGGTGTGAAAGAATGGAGGCTCCCGGAACGGGTGGATTAGCCTAAAATGTTCGAAAGGGCCTTATCATTTAGGCCATATGTGCGTAAACGTACGTTAAAAAAGGGGGGTGCCCGACGCAGCTAAAGGCAAACCGGTGTTCTTTGCTGGGCTGCTGGAATCAAAAAGGACCGAGGTTTTCAAAATCGGCGCTCTCTAGTGTTTTCTGCTGTGAATGAAACAGTGGTCTGCGATTGGCTGATTTTCATCCAATCACAGGGCACTTATAATTCACTCCGCTTAATAATTCCAATAATATCGACTGTGGATGTAAATATGTGTTCACTTTGATGTTTATTCAATATTGACTGTGGATGTATATATGTGTTTACTTTGATGTTTATTCAATATCGACTGTGGATGTAAATATGTGTTCACTTTGATGTTTATTCAATATCGAGTGTGAATGTAGATATGTGTTTACTTTGATTTTTATTCAATATTGACTGCGGATGTAGACATGTGTTTACTTTGATGTTTAGTCAATATCGACTGTGGATGTAGACATGTGTTTACTTTGATGTTTATTCAATATTGACTGTGGATGTAAATATGTGTTTACTTTGATGTTTATTCTATATTAATAGTTTTAATATTATATTTACGACAGATTAACGCACTACAGGGCACGAGCAGTTGCTGCTGCTGATTCTATATTCAGGCAATCTCACCACGTCGTTCGAGAAAACTTTGATTTCTATCACTATTCAGGCAATCTCGACCCGTCGTTCGAGCAAACTTTGATTTCTATCACTATTTAGGCAATCTGAGCCTATCAGCAAGAAATCTCTGAAATATTTCTTGCCTCCCCATATTTTATGACGGTTGTTAAAGTCCTCCATTAAAATGATGAGTTTTTGCAGTTGTCTTTTCAATGTTTATTCAATACTGACTCTTTAATTTCCCCCCTGTTTGCTTGCTTCCCCATGTTTCATGATGACTGTTAAAGTTGTGCATGATAATGATGATGTGGTGGAATTTGAAGCATCTCAGGATGACAATTTAACTAAATTCAGTTAAGTAATTTTATAGTGCACATGCCAACAGTTGTACAATTTTCATCACAAGAATATTTTGGGGTTAGTAAGAAATATGCCATTAAGTTTAAACTATTAATTATCAATATAATCAATTTGTTACATAAATAATTTTGTCTTATTTTTATTGAAATAATCAAATATGAGAATTAAGAAAGAATGTATCAATTATATCCAAAGTGTTGGTTGATTTTTATTATTTTATTAAATGATTAAATAATCTAGAAAAAATGTAAGAAACAATTTTATGCATGAGATAAAAGATCTACCTGTTGTAGGTACAGTCGTTGGCACTGTAGTTGGTATTGTTGTAGGAACAGTTGTAGGCACTGTAGTTGGTATTGTAGTCGGTATTGTTGTAGGTATGGTAGTTGGTATTGTGGTAGGTATAGTAGTTGGTATTGTGGTAGGTATTGTAGTTGGTATTGTGGTAGGTATGGTAGTTGGTATTGTGGTAGGTATGGTAGTTGGTATTGTGGTAGGTATGGTAGTTGGTATTGTGGTAGGTATGGTAGTTGGTATTGTAGTTGGTATTGTGGTAGGTATGGTAGTTGGTATTGTGGTAGGTATGGTAGTTGGTATTGTGGTAGGTATGGTAGTTGGTATTGTGGTAGGTATGGTAGTTGGTACAGTTGTTGGTATGGTAGTTGGTATTGTGGTAGGTACAGTAGTTGGTATTGTTGTTGGTACAGTTGTAGGAACCGTTGTAAGCACTGTGATTGATATTTTAGGTAAATAAGTTAGCATTTTACATTTTTTCATGACAGAGTAAAGGAAAAGCAGAAATATTTATTGAAACATTTAATTCTATGTAGAATTTGGTATATCCTCATCTTGGGTGTTTTTATCACACTGTTTCGGCCGATGTACCTCTGACCTTCTTCAAGCACCCATGGTGCAATGGATATAGTACTAAGTAAAATTCAGTTTCATGTGACAGTCATCTGAAGGTTGGAGGTTCAATCCTTAGTGCAGGCGATACAAAGAATTGCGAGTTACTGAAGACTTCTTCCCAGTCATATCAGATGGAATGAGAGCATGTTGCCCCCATGGATTTAATAAACGGTTCCGTTCGAAGGTACACCTGAAGAAGGTCTGAGGTTACATCAGCCGAAACGTTGTGATAAAAACAATCAAGATGAGAACAATAGTCCGAATATACCAAATTCTACAAATTATCAACCTTCATCTAAAAAATTCCGAAACATTTAATTCTCTTAAACTTCAGAACAATTCGATTTGTAAAAAGGTGAAAAAGGACCAGCATGAAACACCTGTTTTTGAAAAATATATTATTTTATACCATGTCTATTTCATTGTAAGAAAAAATCTAAAATGACACCATTTTAAATTTCATTTTCTTATTAACTTCATTTTACTATTCGTAAAAACAAGTAATTTCTGAACAAGGAAGCAACATGCAATTTCATACAAGTTCATGATTTATAAATTTAAGAGTTACAAATCTTAGAAATATTGATGGGATTTAAATTTAGAGGTTAGGTTGACCTGATCGCAGAGGTGAAATTTGCTGCAAAGTTCTTTGCAAAAACTTTGGCTTTATCAGATGCTGAGGAGAAATAGAAAGAGAGAATTACTCAAGTCATCTTCAGATAGCGCTCACAGTAAACTGACGTCCCAGAGATCAGTATTTCCTTCTCGCTTTGCCAGAAACATCGCTCATGGAAAATGAGGACTGAGGGACAAAGTAGGGGAAGTGAAAGTTTAAAAAAAAAAAACTTTTGCAGGAATTACAAACTTATTTCAATTTCACTTTTGTAAATTTTTTACACTTTCTCATACTCCAGTCTTGTCCAACTTTTAGTATTTTGTAGACATGACCCAACTTAGCACAAAACCACCAAAAAACAATTTTTTTAAATTTTTTGGAGTCAATCAGTACATTGACCTGTCTAGCTCCAAAAGATAATTTTTCATACAAATCTGATTATATATATATATACATATATATATATATATATAACTCAATAAGTCCGGGACCTAACTAATAAAACCAAACATTTTAGCAAAATGTTACTTTATTCAACAATAAAGTCTCCATCTAGGGTTATACACTGATTCCAACGTTTTTCTCACAATTTAATACAATGTTTGTAGATGATTTGTCTTTGCCAACAAAATACATCTCAGTTTGCAATATCACTTCTTGATTGGAGCAAAATCTCTTTCCCTGGAGCATTCTTTTGAGGTCTGCAAACAGCCACATCTGCAGAATAGGGTGTGTGCAGAAGCTATTCAAAGTTCAATTCATGTACTTTTTCCATTGTTGTGAAAGAGAATTTATTCTTTATTTTCTTGGCGATTTCTTCCTTCAAATGCACCAATAATGCTTTATGATATTTGTGACAAGTATAGTGACCCTTTTGTAGGAGCTAGAGATCCCCACATTGAAAGTCCTTGTGTCAGTCTTGGAATGCCCTCGGAGGGGGATACTTAAAGAGGTGTTATTGTGGCATTAAATATGATGAATGCAGCAAGCCTTTGCTTAAATAAAGATGACAGCTTGTTGACGGCTGTCGGGTTAACGTTGAAACAATATTAGCTGTCACTAGCATTTAACCGTTACAAATCGATACTCTTGTGAACTGTAAGACACTGGTGACTGTAATTTCACTGTTTCTTTCTCTCTCTCCTTCCCTCTCGCTTTGGATTTTCACTCGGCAACTTCAGTTGACTTTCGAGTAATTATGTTTCTTCGGAAATGAATAAATATGACTTTCAAGTAATTATATTTCTTCGGAAATGAATAAATATATTTTTCTATAATGTAATGTGTTGTTCCCTCATTACAAGTCTTCATATCTTTTCTGTTGTGTTGTAACAGTTGCCAACAATGCTCTGAATCGTCCGTGGGACAAATGTGGCACCACTTCGAACTCAGCCTTATCACTGACAAACGTTCTGATATCTTCAACTCCAATTTACAATCAGCTTAAACAAGTTTGTAGACTTTTTGTTTTCTGTGACAACTGCTGACACACATATAAAATATTTAACTACATTTACAGAACATTTTTAATGAAAACACTTTTTAAGAATTATCAATTCATCTTCATGTTAATTCAAACTTGATATAAAATCAATATCATATAAGCAATTTTAATAAAAGATAATTCATAAAATGACATACCTGTTGGGATTGGAGCTGTGATAAGTAGAACAATTGAGAATATTAATGAAAAATTTATCATTTTCATTAATAAAATGTAAAAGTTAATATTCAAACAGTAAAACATTATTTTTTTCACTCTGAATGATGAAATGCATCCAAGTAAACCTTGTTTATTTTTATCATTTTGCTTGTACAAATACGATATAATGGATTCCAATTTATATGACAAACTAAAATAAATCTACAAATAAAATAACTTGGTTAACAAAAATGGCTATTAGTAAAATATACTATTACACACATCCCATATATTTTAGGGAGTTTGAATTACTTACTGGGGAGTTTGAATTACCCACTAGACACCATTTCTGATGGGCTTCAGTCTCTCTGTACAAAAGTTTGTCAGGACCACCTAACATGAGGATACTTCCCCCTGCAAGTAAACCCTCACCAAATATTCAAAATAACATAGTATTCGAAGTCCAAATCAGATCGTTTCGGTATGGCTATACACTGGCTTATATGAGAAATAGTGCACTTTCTACTAGTGATGTTACCTGAAGTAACAACACTTAGCTGGATACTCCACCAGACCAGATGAATTCTTGTCCTGGAATACGGTAAGACCAAGTGACCACAAGAAAGATATACTATAACATAATTCACAGATCAATTGGGAAGAGGAAAATCAATGTGCGTAGCTTACTCAATGTTTGACAAGTAAAGAAGAACTTTAATGGAATCCTAAAATATCTATGTATCTCATATAGAGATCAAGTGTTAGCTCAAGGTAGACACCCCTTGATTTCTGAGAACTTCGACGGAAGTAAAATGAAACAAATAGCGAATATATATATATATATATATATATATATATATATATATATATATATATGTCTGACTAAGTCTTTTAAATGTAATTAAGCAATTTTCTACACAAAGTTTAGAATAATTCAATAAAAGTTATATTTTTACACTTGTATATTTGTATACACTGATGATGATGGCTTAACTGATTATTATACATAAACTGATGATGATGATGATTAACTATTTAAGATCAAGCAATACTTATTTGACAAATAAGATAAAACATTTAAAATTCATGAGAAAATACAAAGTAACCATTCAAATATAATTCATAATTAATAAGCAATACACTATTTATTTACTTTAAAAAAATATAATACAAAGAGAAAAATGTTCAAGAATGTAATCATTGAAACAATATTTAATCATGAAGAATTCAAAATATTGTTTTCATTTTTGACAAGTTATTTCATGTGATTCTCCTGCAAATTCAACCAAATAGAATTTTCACATTTTTGTATTATTTTTAAAAGTAAAAAAGTCAATAGTAAAAGAAAAAAATAATTAAATCAATTGCATATGTCATGTATATTATATTTAATATTTTGAAATTATATTTACAAAAATTGATATAAACAAAGAAAGTCATAGAACAAATATACTTACTTAACTTTCTACAAAGCTCTAAACTGAGTTCTGTTTCTACTGGTTCGTTTGGAAGTTCTTTCTCAATTGTGATATCAATCTTAAGCAATTCACTTGTTTGTGGTAATGTAATTATGGCAGTTGGACTGACATTCTGAAATTGAATGAAAGCAAAACAGAATTAATTCATACGTAACTCAAAATTGACAACACTATTATCTTAACTAAAACATAAACAATCAGATTATTTTGATTATTAAACAATTATATATCTATCTATATATATATATATATATATATATATATATATATATATATATATATATATAGTTATGCAAACATTGTACTTTTTTTATTTTTTCAATTTTTCTGATGGTCTTTTTAGTATTTAAATAAAAAATATTAATAAATGTTCCATAGGTTTCACGAACGTCTTCGATTCGTCGTCGAATCATCCTCAGGTGTCAAAAGCAAATGAACAAAATAGCTGGCGAAAAAAGAGAATTTTTAAAAAGACGGCAGAGAAACACAGAGAAAGTTTTTTGCATCGTTCCAGGAAGTCGTTCACTATTTAAATTCAGCAATGCTGGATGGCATCACAGAACAAAATCACATTACGTAAGCATTTTAAAATGCTACCACTGGTTTCATATGTGATGTTATTAATTTTAAGTTGTTGTTTTTATTTATGTAGATAGCTTCGAGTATTTTTTAATTTTTTTAAATTGGTTTCAGAATGTATAATTTTAGTGTTATTAACTAGAATTTGTCTTAAATCAGAGGGAGGACAGTTATAATTTTGTAGATGTTGATCAATTTTGCTAGAGTTTATATATATATATATATATATATATATATATATATATATATGAAATAATATATATATATATATAAACATATATATATATGAAAGTCGTCCTAGCTATAGCGAAGAAAAAAAATGTCTTCGAAAAAAGATACCCCCCTCTCCCGTTAAATTCCTTCCTCAAAAAAGGTGACTCTTCTCCCACTAAAGTCATTCGAGGCCAGGCGCGCCAGGCCTGACCCGATATTTCCCAATGCAACCGATGAAAAGTTAAGCACTTTTTTCTTTCTTTATTTTTTTTCTTTGGTCACTCAAATACTTTTTTCTCTAAATTCTAATGTGTACTATATGAATGTACTTAATTCCGTGTTTGACTTAAATGTGTTTAATTATTGACATATACTGTCTTATTGCCTGTCTATTGATTTCCCACTGAAGAAATTCTTGAAATCCCACGCTGGCCTGAAGTTTTGGCTGTCTTTCTCTTATTTCTTTTATTTGTACTTACTTGCGAGCGGGAAACCTATCTTCAACTTTGTGTTCCCTCAGAAGTGTACAGTGAACTTATTATATCTACATATATACATATTTATATATATATATATATGGAAGGTTTTTCTTTTTTTCTTTTTTTTCTCTTACCTGCGGGGGCTCGGAAATACCAGACTAGTACACAGGCGCAGGCTATTTTTCCCCTCTCGGTGTGTTGGACCCGTAAGACCTTGTCGACAACCTCCTAGAGTTGAAATCTCGAACAAAATATTCGGTTTGCAAACCTACAATAGCTTAAGGAGTAAATAGGTTCTGCCTATTGCCGGCCCTTGCACCCCTACTTTGTTTTTTAGCCAGGCGCAGAGGTACCAGCTCTGGGACACCTCAAAAACACTCAATGCCTGGCCTTGTTTACTTACTAGGACAATGAACGCCGTTTCTCTTTTTCTCTATTTGGGCAACTTGGGGAAAGTTTTTTCGTCACTAAGTCTTACATGACTAGTCTGGGTCGCTCTTGTTCCGACAGGTTGAGGGTACAGGTTAGACAGCTTGTCTGGCTGCTGTTTCTGACTGACAGGACAGGAGCCCAAACTCTTGGGTAGCACTAAGAACGGCTCCTCCATCATCAGTTGCATAATACCGTGGGTAGTTGTATGTGCCACATGAAAAGGGACCCTGCAGTTATCGCCATGGACCAGGTCGCAACTAATGGATTGGTTGTGTGAGCTTATTGGCACCTAACAAGCACTCACCTTGTCCAACCCACTCTATAACAAAACAAACATGTCATTACAAAAAAATAAAATCAAACCTAAACCAGACACCCAACAAAAAACACCTTCGCCTCCACCCTTGAGGCTCACATTCACAAATATCCGGAGACTTAGAACCAACATCAACGATGTAGACTGGTTGGAATTCTCCAGCCTTACTGATGCAGTCGGAAACTCTACGTATAATTTCTCCTTAGCTCACTCCCTCTCTCAGACTGTCGATTTCCCAACCCGCATTCCCGATCAAGTAGACCAGCAAGCCTCACTTCTAGACCTTTTCTTGACCTCAATGACCGAGGCTTGTGTGACAAAAGCTCATAGCCCATTCGGCAATGCTGATCACATTGTGCTAATGATTCATATCACCCTAAAAAGTCATCCAAAAGCTGATGAGCCGTTGCTCAAAATAACGAGATACTACGAACTGGCTGATTTTGAGTGAATCAGAGATCACATCAGCAACGCCCCATGGAGGGAAACCTCACTCCCTGCTAACCAGTGTGCAAATGAGTTAACTGAATGGGTCAAAGCAGACATTGAAGCCTATGCCCCCATGCGAAAATTCTTTAGCAAGCCCCACGCTCCTCAATGGTTCACCTCGGAATGTGCAGCTGCCATTGTTGAGAGGCAGCAAGCATTCCGTACATTTGGCCGCCATAAGTCAGCTACTAATAGACAGAAATTTATAGAGTCAAGAAATAAATGTAAGGCCGTGATAGGTGAAGCAAAGAGAAGGTATACTGAGTTAACAAAAAAACGCATTCAGTCACAGAAACTAGGTACTCGCGATTTCTGGAAAATCTACAATAGTGTGGTGAACAATGGCCAATCAACGATTCCCCCACTATCAAACCACAATTATGTCGTCTGCACGGCAACTGATAAGGCTGAACTACTTGCCCAGCGTTTTGTCTCTAACTCCACTTTGGACTCAGAAAACCACCCCCTCCCCAAATTCCCATTGCGGACCGCAGCCACACTTGATAACCTGATCATCACCCCATCCCAGGTCAGAAACATCATAAAAAACCTTGACACCTCCAAAGCTTGTGGGCCTGATCTTATACCTGTAATAGTAATAAAGAAATGCTCTACAATAAATACCTAGCTGAATCTTGCTTCCCCGATAGCTGGAAAATTGCCTCTGTGGTACCAGTCTACAAGAATTCTGGGAATAGAACCGATCCTCTGAACTACCGCCCAATCAGTCTACTCCAGATCTTTGCTAAAATCTTTGAATCCTTAATCAATCTAGCGATAGTCCAGCACTTAGTTAATGCTAAATTTCTCTCTGACCGCCAGTATGGATTTAGACAAGCACGATCTACTGCAGACATCCTAACGGTCATCTTTGAATGCATGTATCATACACTCGACAAGGCAGGTGAAGCTAGGGAAGTAGTGCTTGATATATCCAAGGCTTTTGACAAGGTATGCCATGAAGTGTTTCTCCTGAAAATACTCTCAAATCGGGATTACTGGGCAATTACTTGATATAATTAGATCCTTCCTAACCGAAGGAAAGATCCAGGCTGTCCTCGACGGCCGTTAATCCAAGCAACATGACATAAATGCTGGTGTATCCCAGGGATCTATCCCTGGACATTTATTGTTCCTGATCTTCATAAACAATCTCCCTGATGACATAGAGACTGAGTTTATTTGCTGACGACACCACACTTTACTCTCGTCATCTTGGCAAAACAGATGCGATCATATTCGAGGCAATGGATGAATCCTTAGAAAATGACCGCCAGGCTGTAGTGGATTGGGGTCATAAATTGTTGGTAACTTTTAATGCCGCAAAGACAAAGGTTCTTTTCCTTCAATAACTACAAGAAACCTCTTCAACCACCGATTATCATGGCAAATAACTCTCTACCTGAGAGTTCAACATTTAAACTCCTCTGCCTAACCTTCACAGGTAACATGAATTGGAACAAATACATTGAAGACATTGCCAAGGCTGCTGCAAAGAAGGTGGGCTCCCTCTACCGTGCTAGTAAACTCCTCACACCTGACATTATCCTATATCTCTACAAAGCCACCATCCGCCCATGCATGGAGTATTGTTGCCACATCTGGGCTGGTGCATCATCTACTAGTCTCTCCCTCCTTGACAAGGTTCAAAAAAGAGTCGCAAACCTAATAGGTCCCTCACTGTCAACCAAGCTCCAGCCCCTGTCCAATCGCCGCAATGTAGAATCTTTGTGCTGTTTTACAAATACTTCAAGGGATTATGCTCCGATGAACTTGCTACTCTGGTGCCCCCTTGACGTAAATTCACTAGACCAACTCAGCAATCAGCTAAATCCCATCCATTCACTGTGGAGGTCTCCAAATGCCGGAGAGTCTTCTACTCCAATAACTTTTTTCCTGGAAGTCCCTCCCTTCCTCCTGTTTCCCCGACAGTACCGACATGCAGAGGTTTAAAACTAATGCCAACAGACATTTCGCTGCACAGCTCCTAACTTAGAATGACACCCTAAACCTACTCCCTAATTCTCAGTAGCCCCTTATGTCTACAGTGGCGTCCTGCCTTGTTTGGGGTGAAATTTCATTAAAAAAAATAAAATAATATATATATATATATATATATACTTCCTGATGTTTACATAAACCACTGGAAATTACCGAAGCGGTTAGCAAATCAAATTGCGAGAAAAAAAGCAGACGATATGTCAACATCTCAACTGACTGAAACGCGATTGCAACTGATTGAAACGCGAAAGTACTGCAAAGAAGTTTTAAAAGCTATCACTGGCTGTTGCATCTCCTGTAGGAATGATTAACTTTTGTCAGGATGAAAAACTGATCGCAAAAGAAATAAAAATGTTCAGGCAAAAAAAATAAAAATAAATAACTTTAATTCAAAAGCAAAAATAATTTTAAGTAAAAAAAAAACGCTTAAAAAAATATAATTTCTCACCTTTTTATATTTGCTTCTTTGTTACAAAAATAAATATTTCTTTCATATCATTTGACTAAATGTTTATTTGTTGTTTTTTTTGCTTTAAATGTTGCTTAATGTTTGTTTTTTTCTCCACTTGTAAATCCTTGTTTGGAGGCAAATAGGTCAACCGACTTGGCGTTGGTACTTTCCAGCCGTTTACATAAACATCTGGAAAGTATGAACGCCAAGTCGATTTTAGCATGGGTCCTAAGAAAGCACCTATATTTGATAACAATGGTATCAACCTATATAGAGATGATGGATTGGCTATAATAGGGGACCCTAACAAAAAAAATCTACGATAGTGTGGTGAACAATAGACAATAAACAATTCCTCTGATATAAAACCACAATGATGTAGTTTGCACGGCAACTGATAAGACTACTTGCCCAGTGTTTCGCCTTAGACTCCACTTTGGACTCCACAAACAATTCCCTCCCTAAATTCCCATTGCCAACTGAAGCCACATTTGATGACCTGGTCATCACCCCATCTCATCATCTCATAAAAAACCATGACACTTTCAAAGCATGTGGACCTGATCTTATATCAGTAATAGTAATAAAGAAATGCCTTGCTGAATGTTGCTTCCCTGATAGCTGGAAAATTGCCTCTGTAGTAGCAGTCTCCAAGAACTCTGGAGATAGAACTGATCCTCAAAATTATCGTTCCCCATTAGTCTACTCTTTGAATCAATCTAGTTATAGTCGGGCACGTTGTTAATGCTAAACTTCTTTCTGACTGTCAGTATGGATGTAGGCAAGCACGATCTATTACAGATATCCTAACGGTCATCTCTAGACACATACACCATACACTGGACAAGGAAGGTAAAGCTAAGGCAGTAGTGCTTTATATAGCAAAAGCCTTTCAAAAGGTCTAGCATAAAGGGTTTCTCATAAAAATTAATTCATATGGTATTACTGGACGAATATTTAATATAATTAGATCCTTCATAATCAAAAAAAAGATTCAGGTTGTTCTTGATGGCCATTCATCTAAGCAATATAACATAATGCAGGTGTACCCCAGGGATCGATCTATTGACCTTAATTGTTCCTGATTTTCATAAACAATCTCCCTGATGACATTGTGTCTGAGATGGCGCTCTATTCTTGTCATGTGGGCAAAACGGACATGCACATATCCGAGACAATGGTTGAATCCTTAGAAAGTAACCTCCAGTCTTTAGTGGAATGGAGTCATAAATGGATGGTAACATTTAATGCTGCTAAGACAAAGCTCCTTTCTTTCAATAACTACGAGAAACTCCTTCAACCACCGATTGCCATGGTAAATAACATCCTACTTGAGAGTTCAACGTTCAAACTCCTTGACCTAACATTCACAGGTAACATGAATTGGAACAAATACATTGAAGACATTGCCAAGGCTGCTGCAATGAAGGTGGGCTCCCTCTATCATGCCAGTAAACTTCTCACACCTGACATTATCCTATATCTTTACAAAGCCACCATCCGCCCATGCATGGAGTATTGTTGCCACATCTCAGCTGGTGCATGATCCACTAGTCTCTCTCCCTCTTAGACAAGGTTAAAAAGATGAGTATCGAATATAATAGGTCCATCACTATCCACCAAATTCCAGCCCTTGTCCCATCGTCGCAATGTTGCATCCTTGTGCTTGTTTTACAAGTACTTCAATGGATTGTGCTCCGATGAACTTGCTGCTCTGGTACCCCCTTGACATAAATACACTAGATGAACCCAACAATCAGCTAAGTCTCACCCATTCACTGTAGAAGTCCTCAGATGCCAGAGAGCCTTCTACTCCAATAGCTTCTTTCCTTGTGATGTTGGCCTCTGGAACTACCTCCCTGCTTCCTGTTTCCCCAATGTACCGACATGCAGAAATTTAAAACTAATGTGAAAATTCATCTCGCTATACAGCTCCAAATTAAGGATGCTCTCCAAAATTTTTACCCTAATTCTCAGTAGCCCCTTACGTCTACAGTGGTAGCCTGCCTTGTTTAGGGTGAACTATGGTTTAAAAAAAACATATTCCTAATGCTACCAAATGTAAATCTAGTAATAACTCTACATACAAAAAGATATTTAGGAATTAAAGTAATATCAATAACACAGCTCTAAAAAAGGGGGATATAATGACATTGAAATTAAATATTAGAAACAAAATTCAAATAATAATAATAAAAATAGAAGAAAGAGAAAGAGAATTTGGTTCACTCCACCATATAACAAGATACTAAAAACTAAACTTGGTTAAAATTCCTAAATCTTATCGATGAATATTTTTCTGTAACTAATCCCTTACATAATTTCTGATTTTCTGACTAATTGATAGTCAATTTTAAAAACCTGAGTACTGTAAAATGAAATTATAATCGTATAGTATGTAAATAATATATATATATTTCTTTTTGTTAGTTTAAATTAAGTGTTCACCCCATCCTTAAAATATCTTCTTTTATCTTATTAAATGTAGCAGAGAGCAGGAGAGGCAGCTGACTGCCGTGAACAAAGACACTTTTCTGCATCGATCAAAGAGACAACGTTTGGTTTGCTGCTTGTGCAGAGGAGAGCTTGAAAATAAACTGCAGCGAGCGTTAGCTTATGTCGCACACGGCTCATTAGCATAAGTGAGATTTTGCCGATATAAAGAACACGACAAATGTGATTTGGGCAGATGCGTTGGTCAGAGAAAGTGAACGAAAGAGAAAGGCAAAGTGCCGCATTATTTTTGGATAGACTTTTTATTGTTTGTAAAAAGCAGAAGTGACAAAAGGGTTGAATTATTTTTGGCTAAACGTTTATTGACTCGTTCATTAAAAGTTAAAATATTTCTCATCTCTCTCAGCATTGAAAATACATATTTCTTCACTGCTATCATTTCCCTAAAAGCAAAAGACATTGGCATGACTGGAGACCAAATTTTACCTCTTCCCACCCTCTGATGTTTTTATCATAGACATGTGAAATCCTCCTCTCCCCAAATCTAGACTTATCAAACAGATCTGATTCTAAAGACTTCTTAAGTAGCCAACACCACAGCTCATCTAAAAATGGATACCATCTTGGAAAAAAAAAGGAAAACACAAAATTTGGAATGTTGATGGTCACATGACCTGATGCCTCTGTCGACTCCTCCGGAAAAATGGTCCATTTTTCTCATATATACGATTCTCAGTCAAAAGCTTTTTAGTTTTCATCCCACTATGAAATTAATTTTGTTGCAAGGTAATTCCTATAACCTTTCCAAACATCATTTTCCAGCTCTTACCAAAGTCGTAAACTCAGATGCAAACAAAGTTGTCAAAATCTGGAGTTGAAACTAACTTTTGATAAAGACATCAAGTATTGCATTTTGAACTATCAGATAATCTGATTTTTAATCAAGAGAAAAATTCTGACCTCTCATCCTGAAATCAATTTCATCCTGGAAATCACACATTATATATCATCATATTTGGTTTAACATCTGTTTTAGATATTGGCATATGTTGTATGGCTTTCAAAAATTGACTTCCAAAGTAACCTATCTCTGGCCATGGTTTATCTCACTTTCTCTTAGATGCATCCATTCTTTCAGTACAATTAAAGTCTGCACACATTTCCTAATACCGTTCATTTCTTTCTCAATTCTTATAGCTGAATTCAACAATTTCTCATGATGGCATTTCCATGCATCTCTCTTATTATTCATTTAACACTCCATTGTCATTTCGAATGCACTTCTCTCCAACAATATTCATATTTGTCTTTGCCATCTGTTTAGGTTTCCTGAATATTTCATTCTTCAGGTTATTTGTAATATGTCTGGAAGTCTAGCTTTCACAACCTCTTTCTTGGCTTTGTGAATTCCAAGTAAAACAATACTATTTTCTATATAGTAAATAATATTTCCTTTTACATATCTATTAATAATGGAGTTTATGTATCTGTCTGTTTGTCTGTCTGAAGCCGAACTCCATCAGAGTACTATGACTATTTATTAAGTACGCCAGCTTCATTATATACTATTAAAAAAACGCCATAAACACTATGCGCATTTCCCAATTTACATAATCAATTGCTTTTGAACTTCTAATAAATTAGTATTCGCAAATATACACTCATGATTGTTCTCTTCAGATTTCAACATGTATTTACGCCATTTTGCTCGCTAATAATCTTACTTATAAATTATAATTATTTCTTTTATTATTTATTTATAAAATGAGTTACGTACTTATTTCCTCTACGTCCAACTGATTGAACAGCGTACCTCCCTCTGAACGGGCGCGTTCCTCTACGTCCAACTGATTAAACAGCGTACCTCCCTCTGAACGGGCGCGTTAATACTTTACTGATTTATTTTATTAAAACGTTCTGAGTTTGTTTATTTTCTTAATCTTATTAGCCATTATGTTTTAAAACATAAATTTATTGAATCAAATTGTTTAATTAAAATAATAATTGATGAACACAAACACATTATAAAGAATTTAGTTTAGCTAAACTTTTTTTTTTCGAAAGTTATCGCGGGTCCTGAATTGAAAGAGTACCGATTTTTTTATTGATAATTTTCAGATACACCTTTTTTTCCGATTTGAAAATTAGTGTTCGCTGTATTTAGTTTTTTAAAATTGTTGATTATAACAAATTTATTGAATTAAATTGTTTTATTAAAATAATAATTGATTTAAAAATTACTATTTTAAAAAACACACACACACATTATAATGAATTTAGTTTTTTTTGTCAACAAAAAAAACAACACATTGTACTGGAAAACTACATAACTGATTTTAGAATAGTGTTCGCTGTATTTTGTTTTTTTTAATTGTTGATTTTAATTTACGTACACTTTTTTTCCACTTTGAAAGACATGAAATATTCTTATTATATTCTGACATGGATTTGGCGTAAAACGATTGAGTGTAAAGAAAAGCGAGCAGACGATAACTTAGGGGGGACACCTTTTACTGGGCAAGTAAATAACTGCTTTTAGAATCGTATTCGCTGTATTTTTTATTGTTAATTTTATTCTAGGTACACTTTTCTTTTTTTCTTTGAAATTCTAAAACTATTAGTATTTATTATTTTGTAAATTCTTACGTGGATTTGGCGCAAAACGATTGGGTGGAAAGAAAAGCGAGCAGACGATAACAATGCAAACTTAATTTTTCTTTTTATTAATGTTGTTATTTATCATGTGCAATCTATTATTTAAATTAATTGTAGTGATAAAAAGCTCTACCCAAATTACATACTAGCGTCATTTCTGACGCGGCAGCCTAGCAAAAATATGCGACCGGAGGGAGCATATATTTGCTAGTACTAGTAATAATAGAAGACTGTTCCAATTTATTCACCTTTCTAAACTATAAACACATGTTACCCACGGCCAACAGATGGCCTCATTGGGAGGGTACTACTCGTCTGCAGATATGCAGTAGGCATATTCTATAGCCCTCGCAACAATTCTAACATTTCACTTATATGCATACATCATCTGTTTCAATGGTTTATGGTTCATGATGGAGTAAACAATACTATTTTTCTATAAACTGAATATTTTTATTTACATAAAGTCATGATAAGAGAAAAACTTTCCAATTTATTCACTGTTCTAAACAACAAACACATGTATTTGATCATGACATATTCAAAGAACAGTGGCATTTTATTTTAAAAAGCATTTTACTCACCGTAAAAACAACTGGACCATCTGCATAAGTAGCAGTCATATTATAATAACGTATATTCCTTGTATTCACAAGACTCATCCTAAGTGGAATTCTTGCATTAGTCAAAGTCACAGAAATTGTTGGAGTCGTATCTTGTGCATCAAATTTGAAGATATCATCACCAACGACAATCTTTCGGACATCATCAAGATTGGTTGAGGTACGTATATCAACAACACCCTCATCAATATTCTTATATGTTATTTCCTCATCATGAAGACATATTGCTGCAAAAAAATTAAGTAATTAATTATTAAACTTTTATATGCGTCCAACAATTGATGAAGCATTTTATAATAATTTCTCTTCATTAATCACCAAACATGCACAAGTTAAAAAGAATCAAAATTATTGTCAAAACATTATCATATCATCAGTGATAATTATCATTTTCTAATGAATTTTGTAACAATAAAAAAAAATCGCTTTTTATAAACAATTATAATTTGTGTCATATGAAATTACTTTAAAGGTAAGGCATGTTTGCATTCACATGCTCTATAAGATAAGATAACTTTATGAAGTAATTCAGTCAAAACATGCAAGCAAAAACAGATCTGATGATTGCACAAGGAAAAACCATAAATTATACTTAAATGTTTTTGATTTTTAATGTTTATTTAAATTATTTAATAATCAAGAAAAAGTTTAACAATATTATAATGACGTATATTCCTTGTATTCACAAGACTCATCCTAAGTGGAATTCTTGCATTAGTCAAAGTCACAGAAATTGTTGGAGTCGTATCTTGTGCATCAAATTTGAAGATATCATCACCAACGACAATCTTTCGGACATCATCAAGATTGGTTGAGGTACATATATCAACAACACCCTCATCAATAAGTAAATGTAAAAAAAAAACTTACTTGTTGTAGGTATAGTTGTTGGTACGGTAGTTGGAATAGTTGTAGGTACGGTGGTTGGAATAGTTGTTGGAATAGTTGTTGGTATTGTTGTTGGAATAGTTGTTGGTATTGTTGTTGGAATAGTTGTTGGTATTGTTGTAGGAACTGTGGTTGGAACAGTTGGAAGCACTGTGGTTTGTATTGTGGTTAGCAAATATTGTAAGATTTTATTGCACAATGGTTGGAGTTGTTTTTTGAATAATGTATGTGCAGTTGTTCAAATTGTTGGTGGTACATTGGTTGGAAAAGTTATAGAGATAATGGTGATTAAGAATATTTAAGACATTTTTACATTTATTTAAAAAAAAAACAATTTATTCATAACAAAGTAAAGGAAAAAGCAGACATATTTTTGGCAAATTGTGTTAATAAAAAATTCCATAGTAAAATAACTAATTTCTTTTCTTTCTTTGAGCCAACTTATTTAATAAATGTGTGTTCTCGAAACGGCCGAGTCGATGATACAGTAGTTGGAACAGTTGTTTGCACAGTGCTTGGGATTGTTGTAGAAAATGTGGTTTGAACAATTGTCCGCACTATGGTTGGTATTGTAGTTGGCAAATATTTTATCAAAAAGGTTGTAAATTTTATTGCACAATAGTTAGAATTGTCGTTTGAATGATGTATAAACAGGAGTATGTGCAGTGATTTTCATTGGTGAGAAATAATTGGGAGAAATATTTCAGACATGTTTACATTAATTTACGAAAAAACAAAGAATAAGACATGAATCTTTATTGATACATAATGTACATACATATTTAAAAAGTATAATTACTACATAAACAATGAGATCAGGCGTAAAACTTTATACTCAAGAAGTCGGGTTGGTGTTTTATTAAATATTATTATATTTTGCTTGGTTTCATCATCTTCAGTTTTACATACTGGCATGTGTTGGACGACTTTTAGAAATTGACTTCCAAACATATCTCTGGTCAGGTTTCTTTGGAAGTTATTTTCTTAACCGCGGCAAAATTTGAATAGGCCATATGTCAACCCAGTGCGGTGATGGGAACACATGGTTTTATTGAAACACCATGATTCGGTGATTGCCTACCAAGGCTAAAGAGTGCTTCACCACGGCCGTCATAATATAAGGCCTGTTAACTGAGTTGAGTTTTTCTGGTGATGTCATTGATAGTGGGAGTAAGAACCCCTATCAATGAGGATCGGGAGTGCCTGAAGGCGCTAACGTGCAAGCGTCCATCTGTAATCAGAGTCCATAGAATCACGTCCATAGGATCATTCATTCACTTGGAAATCATTATTAATTTGTCCCTGTTTTCAAACGTATTTCCTTTTTTATAAATGTTAAGCATGAAAGAAATTAAGAGGAAATGACAACATGACCTCCAGTGATTAAGGCATTGCATTAAAGTTTGAATTTCAAGTCTTAAAAAAATAAATTAGAATTTTATTTTTGGATAAAAAATACAATGCTAGACTAATTAATAAGTTTCATCTAAAATGTGTGCAAAAATCCAACGACATATACAAGATATTCAAATAATAATATTTGTCCGTCACCCCTCCCCCCCCAAAAAAAACATGACTGTTTCAATTTATTATAAATTTTTATTATATTGTAAATACTGTTCGTTTTACAAACAAAAAAATACACACATTTTAATTCATTTTAACAAATGTTCTATTAATTAATTATTTTGAATTATTGATTTTGTTTTACTTTACTGAATTCGTAATCTTTCATGTTTGATTTACTTTTTAGTTAAAAAAAATCAAGAAACATTTTTTTTTTTCAGAAATGAGAGCAACTCTTACCAAATTATTCAGCTAAAACTAATGATAATGAAATGTTCATATAAAGGATAAAACTACCTAAGAATAGGAATTTGTCTTCTTCTTGTGTTTATAAACCAAGATGTATTTCCATGCAGTATAACTGATTTTTTCATTCGATGTAGGCCAGGTTGTCATAACAATCAACTCAAACATTAAAAATAATCCGCAAAGAATGAAATTATTTTAAGAATGAATATTAAATCAGACAAATTTCCATGTTGTAAAAATTTAAAAATTTATGACAACACCATTTTATTATTAAGTGTTTAATGTTTCCTACGCAAATTACACGAAATAATACATTTGCACTACTATTTCTAATAAAGTAATGGGTTAATTATATTTCGTTAATTAATAAATACTGAAAATTTCATTAAAATTAGTTGATTTCTTGAATTTTGATGAATTTTTAAGTGAAGAAAGGGGTCAAAATGACCATAGTCTGACTGTTCGACATATCTCGTTTGTTTGCTTTTTTTTTTTTAGAGCATGACATCATTTCCCAGTGCTCTGGCCTCCTTTACGACAGCCGTGGCTTCACCTGTCCTTTACTGATGATTTAAAAAAAAACATGTTTTTTTGTTTTTCTTTCAAAGTCGGCGACACTGTTTAAACAAATGATGTGCTTGTTTAAAGTGTAATCCACTGTCTTTAACTGATGTTTTTTTATCATTTTAATATCAAAAAAATACACTTTTTGATACAGGTCTGCTGGTTGTTCAAATATAAAAATAAAAAATAATAACTACAATTTATATGCTTTTATTTTTTCCATAAGGCTAGTTTTTATTTGTCAAATCTGAAGAAATTCATCATTTTTACGCAGTAAACACGCTTTCTCTCTCTCTCTCTCTCTCTCTATATATATATATATATATATATATATATATATATTGGGTTTGGGTGAATTTTTGAAATCTTGAAATGTATGATATTATGAAAAAGTGACCCAAACTTTCACCTTGAAGTTCAATTTTTGGTCATGTGGTACATTTAATATTGAGATCTACCTTCTGAAACAGTGGTTATTAATTTTTTGAGGATCGTAGGGTACTGAAGTAATGGATCACATTTAAAAGAAACAATACTATTATTTTTCTTACTATAACAGAGATCTTATATTGAGATCATGTGAGGTGAACATAAAAGTTGACAGAGGTTAACCACCTGCATTATTTCAGATCACGGGTCAGATTCTTCAAATGTAAGAACTGTGAATCATCTTGAAATCCAATAACATTATTGAACAGACCGTGTCTAAAAAATAAAACTACATAGGTAGACACATTTGGTTTCTTGGCTAAAACAGAATACACTTATTACAATACTACTTATATTGAAGTAAATCTACACAACATTTTAATGAAAACAATCATGAAGAATTATAATCAATTCATTTTTATATAATGTCATACTCGATATTAAAATATGTTAATAAAATGGCATACCTGTTGGAGTAGGAGCTGTAATAAATAGAATAAATAAATAAAGATATTAATTGGAAACATAAATTTGTCATTAATAAAGTCTGTAAGTTAATATTCAAGAAGTAAAACAAGTGTTTCATTCTGATTGATGAAATACATCAAAGCAAACCTTTGATAGACATCTTTCTTGAAAACCACAATATAAAATGTGTACTAATTTATATGAAAAACTAGAATGCATCCTCGAATATTATTCTAATTAAATACATTCTAAAAAATTATTTCATGAAATACTCTGGTAGAAATTGTAGTATTTTTGCATATATTGTAGTCATCATTATTGACAAAACTTTAGCATGGCTGGGGATTGGAATTGTAATGTTTATGCTTGTTAGAACTGCATGTAGTGTCTATAGTTGTTGAATTTTTATTGTGTATCGTTGCTATTTAATAATTTCATTTCCTTAGCAAAAACAGTGAAAATCAGCTTAGGATTCAAATATTTCATTAAAATACATAACATCCATCAAAGTCTAATAATCTTCCATTGAAAATAAAATAAACACTAACCATTAAGAAAACTGGCAAATCCTATTTGCACCCCTGTTGAACGGTGGAACGGATCGTCAGAGAGACCCTGGCCGTCAACCTAGAAGGAACTCTTTTTCACCTCTCTCCTGCCCCTCATCCACTGGATTTCCGAGCACCGCTCCCCGGGCAGTAAAAGAACTTTGTTTCCTTCAACCGGACACCAGTCCTACCTTTTTCTATGCTATACTCCAACGGTATAGCATACCCAATAAAGATTTGTTTAATGTTAAAAGAAGCGTTGAGTTTTTCCTCGTATGACTACCGTCTACCGTGCTTATACTTATAGTGAGGCTACGATTACTAGCCTTAGCTATTATAGGCATAGTCGCAAAGCTATTATAGGCATAGTCGCAAAGCTATTATAGGCATAGTCGCAAAGCTATTATAGGCATAGTCGCAAAGCTATTATAGGCATAGTCGCAAAGCTACGGTCTTATGCAAAGACATCAGTTGGCATGTTATAGCTGCTCACATCATTTGCGGTAGAAAACAACTCACACACTGACAGGTTGTTTACTCATACATGTAAGCTGTCCATTCAACTAGCATATAGAGGCACTAGCTTTTGTTTCTAGCAAACCACTTCTGACAGGAAGTGGTTTGTTATGTCAATAAAAAATGTTATTATTTGTAAAACTGTGTCTGCCTATTTCTTCAACATGCATTTTCATTCACTACATTTATGGTTGTTGTGGGCGGTGATTATCATTGTTGGAGGTCTAATAAGGATAGTTGCTGGACTTTATTGAGGACCGCTGTTGGAATCCTAATAGGTATTGGTGATGGCATTTTAGTGGGGATGGTTGTTTATACAGTTTATGAAGATAAACCGTTTTTACTTTGGTTTGAACTGAACTTTCTTCTGACGAAAAAAATCCTGTATCATTGCGACCATCTGTGCATGAAATTCGTCAGTTTGTAAGAGAGCAAAAAAATGTTTAATTCAGAGGTGAAATTACCCAGACATTGAAACAAATTGAAATTACCCAGACATTGAAACAAATTGAAAATAATAATAGTTCATATGGCAGAATATAAAAAAAGGAAAGGGTGTTAAATCTCTGCTGGCCACCAGAGATCACCTAAAAACTAAAATATTTTTTGTTTTAAATAATCTGTCGGTTAAGGAAAACCTGACAAAATCTTCTAAAGATAAGAAAAATGTATGATTGATAATCTGACAGAAATTAGTAAACTTAGCCTGGGACAAGGCGCCTGTAGGCCTAGAAACAAGTGCTTCTTTGGAAGATAAAAGTGAAGAGGAATCTTACTAATGGGAAAACTAGACAGCATAAAGACTTTGTTTCAGTCAATAAACTCCCTAAATTTAAATGCAAGTAAGCCTTCCATAATGACAAGAGAGTGCTCCTTGAACGAAGGTGTATATCCGAGAGTCAATCTGATAAACAACTTTGTGGAACTGTTACTTTTTCTTCTTCCATTCATTTAATGTCACTTTCCCTGGTTCAGGGGTCAGGGTTTTCTGATATTATGCAAGCTTACTCTCTAATTATCACAGTTCAGTGGGTCAGTAGTCTCCAAATTCCACTCCGTCTGATCTTGTTCAATCACTTATTTTCAAGTTTTCCTTGGCCGGCCAACCTTCCTGCGATTTAGGACATTCATGCTTCTGCAACGGTTTATCCAGGAGGATAAACCTTTCACATGACCATGCCTTCAGATCACTGCACTTTTTGTGAACCTACAGTAGACACAGGTTACACTGTATTGCATTGCTTCTAACACCCTTCCAGCATACAGAATAAGGATACTGACCAGAGTCCCTTAACCTCCAGACAGTTTTTCCATATTTCCAGTTTATCCTTTAACTGTTCCAAGGACTCTGCAATGATAACTAAGTCATCAGTATAGACAGCTGAACCAAAACTCGGTACTTGTCCAGATATTGAACCTAATTTCCATGACTGCCCGGCAGCAGGGAGCCGACAGCTAACGGAAGCGTCCGAGACCTGCCGAATCGAAAACCAGGCTGGCGTCAAGCAGCCGATAGCGATTTGAAGGAGAGACGCTTGCCAATTGCAGAAAATGAATTTCGAAGTGCTGTGTCATACAATTGGCTCTCCGGAGCAGTGCATTAACTTTTGGCAAAAGTTATGCGATGCGGAGGCGGCCGACTTTGCCGGCTAGCACCGCGAAAGACTGTGACGGAGAAATATGCATGGAGATGCCCCACCCAGGAATGCCGGGCTTGGATTTCGTTGCGATCGGGGACGTTTTTTTCGCGGGCAAAACTTGAAATTTCGACCATTCTAAAGATGATCTACCTGTGGTCCCAGGATATGGCGACCGGTAAAAACTTAGTAAAAGAATGCGGCGTACTGTCTCAAACCACGCAAGTGGACTGGAAAAATTTTCTGCGGGAGGTGTGCATCGAAAACCTAGCGCGAAACCCCAGACGAAAAACCCTCCGAAAAAAGCTAAAATAATGAAACAAAAACAATGCGTAATTGCAAAATTTATTATTTTAGATTTTAAAAGTTAAAAAAAACAGTTTATTATTTTAGTTACAAAAAAGAATGGTTTAAAAAAGTTAAAAAAACAAACAGTTTCTATTATTTTCGCGTTTTAAAGTTAAAAAAAACAGTTTATTATGTTAGCGTTTCTACAAAAGTTTTTTTAAAAAATGGTTAAAAAATAATAATAAAAAAAAGTTTATTTATTTCAGCTATGGGTTTGTTCATTTATTTCATTTTTTGTATAAAAATATATGCATTTCTTTTTCTTTACGTATATTCATCGTCTTATATTGTTGTCGTCTGCCGACTCGGCAGGTCTCGAACGCTTCCGTTAGCTGTCGGCTCGCTGCTGCCGGGCAGTCACGGAAATTAGGTTCAATATCTGGACAAGTACCCAAAACTCTCTTGACTATAATGAAAAGTAGACGGCTCAGGACAGATCCCTGGTGAACTCCGACCTTGACATTGAAGCCATCGCTGTAAGTGTCATCTACCAGCACTTTACTACTAGCGTACATACATTGTACAAGACGGATAAGCCACTTCCCTATTCCAAACTTACGCATTTTCGCACCATAGCACCTCTCTAGGGGACTGTCGAAGGCTTTCTCATGTCCACAAATGCCCTGTAGTGCACATGTGGGGAGATGGAAGTTATTCTTTGGTGAAAAAAAATTCCATCATGAAATATTTAGTCTCAGCCTTCACAATAAAATTAACATTTTCAGTTATAAAATGGAAAAAAGAAGATAAGACAAGATGGAAAGAGGAAGAGAAAAACAACAGGAAAAAACAAAGAAAGATAAAGTGATAGAGAGTAAGAAAGAGAAATAAAATCCAGCCAAATAGCAATGAAAAAATATGGAGGTAAGGGTCTAGCCTTTTCTTATTTAAAAAAAAAAGAAAAGGATTTCGACCAAAAAACGGATAACCCACAACCACGGGAGGCTAGGAATAAAAGTAGAAGTCAACTTTTCCTGCCAAAAAGCAGAGAACTCACATCCCTGCTTAAAATATGTAATTCTTGAAAGCTTATTTGAAAATTTTAAAAAATGTAAAAATCTTTAAGGATTCAAAAATATTGTTTAAATTATGTAAAAGTTTAAACAAAACAATGAAACTCTACGAGCAGTACAAACAAAAAGTGATGAGAGTTAAATCAATAGCATTTGACATGTTCACAAATATCAATATCAACTATTTAAATCTTACAACAAATATACTTACTTAACTTGCTGCAAAGCTCTAAACTGAGTTCTGTTTCTACTGGTTTGTTTGGAAATTGCTTCTTAATTGTGATATCAACCTTAAGCAATTCACTTGTTTGTGGTAATGTAATTATGGCAGTTGGACTGACATTCTGAAATTGAATCAATGGAAGACACAAATTCATACACAAATAAAAATTGGTTTGCTGGAATCAAGTTGAAATACATTTTGCACGATTAAACAATTGTTTCATGGTGTAGCAAAATCACTTTCATCTTCACCAAAAATTACACTATCTGATTATAGTGGTCATTGACAAAAATAAAAAATGAACTATATATATATATATGTATATACATTAGTGGGAATTAATAAAACCAGACTTTAATCTTATTATTGTAAAATTAAAATGAATACTAACCAAAAGAGAGGTGGAATTGAAATGTTTTACACTGAAAATAATTTAATTAAGAAAACTGATTTTTTTTAATAAGCTAATGTTTGATACAGTAAAAATTATACTTTAACTTTTATTGATTTAAAGACCCCATAGGAATTGCATAATTTAATGAACACAAAGAAAAATTGGTTGAATTCTCGACCTTAGAGATAAATAGAATTGCATCTGACAAATCGATATTTGATTGTGCCTAATTCTTAACCTGCATAAGTTTACTGGAGTCTATTAGTACATCTAGGAAGGGGATTTTATTGTTAACATTTAATTCATGTGCAAATGAAAAGATTGAATGGGTATGAGGGTTTTCTTGAGTTTTTTTAATACTTTGTGGGATTTGGTAAAAATGAAGATATTATCAACGTTTCTCGTGTATATAGTTGGTTTTGTTATTAGGTTGGAAAACATACATGACATCAACACTTAAAAAACCCACAAATAACATAATTTCACATAATAAAACACTAGTCAGCCGAGATACGAAAAATACAAACAGCTAACACTAAAATCATCCATAAAAATAATTGCACTAAAACCGACTAAAAATACTGGAAGCAATATCTATAAAAAAAAGAAACAACCCAATATTAACAAAATAGATTTTAATACTGGTACTAATATGTTAAACGTATTCCATAATTACAAATAATAAATATACAAAAAAATAAATAAATGAATAAATAAAATAACATAACTTTAAAAAATTAATACATACACAAATACAAATATACAAAATAGACTTAACCACATCCCCTTTCTTTTCCTTTCCCTTTTCTGTCAAAACTTTATAGAAAATAATAAAAGGAAAAACAAAAGTAGTCTCTTCAATGATCATGATCGTGACGATAGAGAAATAGCCGAAACAAGAACCCTTAGAGCCATATTATACCAACTACCACTGGAAACCCGGAAGGTTTCTCATCCCATCAAGAAAATTACTAAATGCAAAAATTCTGTGGTATTCAACCAGACTTGCATAAATAATGAATTGCTGTCTATATATATATATATATATATATATATATATATATATATATATATATATATATCTATTTGCCTTTCTGGTACCTAAGGTACTAAAGCTTTTTTTTTTTTTTTTTTAATGCAACTTTAATTCCTATATAATTTTATTTCTAGCTACCATATCGCAGAATGGTTTTTGGGTGTAGTGTTTAGATAGTATTTTATTATTATTATTATTATTATTACTAGTATTACTATTGTTATAAAGAATTTTATTTGATATGCAAATTACCATATCGCACGGTAGTCTTAAGGGTAGTATATTATTATTATTATTTTGATTATTATTATTATTATTTATTTATGTATATATAAATAACATTTTAAGCTGAATTATTTCGACACTTGATTGGGGAAATGGTAGTTTGATCTGTACCATTGGAGAGCCATGCATATAACTGTCCTGTTTTTAAATCTCCGAAACAGTTACATGGTAAACAGCTGATGATCCCCGTGTTAATATTAGATGCTTACGTTAAGGTCTCCTGTTTTTGTTTCACTGTTAGATACTTAATCCCCCTTTTTATTTTATTTACTTACTATTATATATTTAATTTATTTATGAATTTTCCAACGAATGTTAAGTCTGCACTATTTTGGATTTAGTTAGTTTCTGTGGGAATTTAAACTGCATTTTCCTTCTTTTTTTTTTTGTCTTTTTGTTTAAAATAACTCAAAGCTTCTTTAGACTATATATATATATATTTGTATAATTAGACAGCGTTCTTTCCTTTATACACGCTTGTTGTTATCCATGGTGTGTAAGAAATTCCCATATTTTTGGCGAATCTGGCAAAAACGTTCGCCAAAAATATGGGGATTTTTTACACACCATGGATAACAACAGCAAATCGGTCGTCCGACGACTGGAAAAAATGGATCAGAAAATGAATAAACAGAAGCTAGCACTCCTATTCAATCATGTTGACACATTAGTTCCCATTAGATCACCAAAGCTAAGCAGGAATACCAGGTGCTGTATGCGCTCTCCGCTTATTTCAGCATCGTTTCCAATCGTCCTAGATTTCCCCTTGCCATTGGAATCAAGAAGTGTTGACTCAGGAGAGGTGTGGTTATGTATTGCGCAACCCTTGCTTCATAATAACACGTGCAGGCATCCTTATAGGGAGTACTCATTGTCTCTCTAGACTGAATGAAGGCCATGAGATATATATATGGCTGAACATCAAATAACATTAATGACAGCCATGGGATTCAAATTAAGTTAAATAAACCAGATTAGAGTGCAGTGCCCTACATTCAAACATGCTTTTCTGATCATCGTTTGCTCCCTTTCTTTTCAAGGCCTCTTTTTACAGATCTTACATCTTTCAAACACCATACACTGAAAGTTTTGGAATAGACAATCTAACTTTCACATTAAATTTTACTCTAGAACTTATTTAAAACATATATGTATGCAATATCTGTTTCAATTTATTATTTGTCATGCCTGAGCAAAAAAATATTTTCTTCTATAAACTAAATATTTTTTATTTACATACATTAGTAATAAAAGAAAACCTTTCCAAATTATTCACTTTACTAAACAGATTGATTTAAACATAACATATAAAAAGAAAATGGCATTTTATTTAAAAAGCATTTTACTCACCGTAAAATAAACAACATCAGCATCGGCATAAGTAAGAGTCACATTATAATAAAGTACATTTGTCGCATTCACAAGACTCATTCTAACTGGAATTTTTGGATCATTCAAAACCACATTGATTGCTGGATTATTATCTTGTGCATCAAATTTGAAGATATCATCACCAACGACAATCTTTCGGACATCATCAAGATTGGTTGAGGTACGTATATCAACAACACCCTCATCAATATTCTTATATGTTATTTCCTCATCATGAAGACATATTGCTGCAAAAAATTAAATAATTAATTATTAATCTCTTTTATATGCATCCAACAATTGATGAAGCATTTTATAATGATTTCTCTTCATTAATCATCACTTATACACTAGTTCGAAAACAACAAAAATTCATCATCATCATCAATGACTACAAATGTTTTCACTTTATCATATTTTGAACTTCTTCAATGTGTCTTACTTTTTTGCTTTTGTTGAATAGCTATGCTCTATTATCACTACAGGAAGTTAACTTTACAAATTAATTCAATAAAAAATACTAGCAAAAAGCAGATTCAGGATATGAATCAGAACAGGCCATATCAATTATATTGAAATTGTTGTTTGATTTTTTTAAGCTTCATTGAATTATTAAATAATCAAGATAAAGTTTGACACATTTTCTTTCAAATAAATGTAAAAGACATACTTGTTGTAGGTATAGTTGTTGGTATAGTAGTTGGAATAGTTGTAGGTACAGTGGTGGGTTCAGTTGGAACAGTTGTAGGTATTGTGGTTGGTACAGTTGTTGGAACAGTTCTCGGTACTGTGATTAGAATAGTTTTACGTATGATTGTTGGAATCATGAGTGGAATAGTTTTTGATTTTTTGGTTGGCAAATATTTTATCACAAATATTGTAACGTTTTTACACATGATGGTTGGAATTGTTGTTTAAATAATGTATAAAGTTTTTAATTGTTGGTGGTACATTGGTTGAAAAGTTATACAGACTATTGTCATTAAGGAATATTTCAGATATTTTCATATTTATTTACAAAAAGTAAAAAAAAAAAAAAATCTTAATTGAAAATTTATTTTCATACAATTTTCCATAAAAAAAATTACTATATAAATAATGACAGCTGGCTACACCAGACATATATGATTGAATTTAACTTAATAATTTAAGTCTAATTATAGAAGCCAAAACTTCAATCTATTTCATTTTGTCTATTATGTTCCACAATATAAAAGAAGCACTTTTCATCATGTAAAGATTTACATTCTAGAAACCTGAGTAAAGATTAATGGGGCATCATAAGAGCATTGGTCTTTTATTAGATGTTATCATATTATTCAGAGAAAAGTCGGGTTTGTGTGTTTGACAATGATAGGCAACTAAATTGATTTCCACTTTTTCTCTCTGTATTTTACTATTACATTTTATTCGGTTATATGAAAATAAATTAATTTCCACTTTGTCTTTTCTTATTTTACTATATTTTATTTGGTTACATTAAACATGAGTTAAACAATATATATGTGTGTGTGTGTGTGTGAAAAACGCCAAAAGGAAAAACAAATCAAATGCAGGAAAAAATCATCAAAAAACGAGAAATTTTGCCGGTTTCATCTTCTGAAGACTGTTGATCCAAACGAAACTGGTAAAATTTCTCGTTTTTGATAATATTTTCTTGCATTTGATTTGTTTTCCTTTTGTCTTTTTCACATATCCTATTATCTTCACGACATTTCATTTTCATGATATATCGTGCATTTTATCTTCATATATATATATATATATATATATATATATATATATATATATATAGGAGGGAGTAAATATGAAATAAAATTTTCAGACAAAATGTAAAATTGGTTATAGAAATGTGGACAAACAAGGTAATATGCTAGTAAAAATAAGGACACAAACACATCAAAGCTGGACCAAATATGTTAACTTGCTTGTCCACATTTCCATTTTTATTTCATATTTACTCCCTCATATTGTCAGAATGGACATACAAACATTCTACAACATATTGCACAATAACAAAAAAATAAAAGTTGTGGCACAATCACACAAAAACAAAAGCCATTTCACACAAAGATTTATTGAAGAAAAAGTAATCCCGAAATGCATTTCAAAACTTCAATAACCTACTCACTACATTTTCCCTGACTCCATGGACAACTACTTATTATCATCATCATTACTCAAGCAACAAGTCTCTCACTAGAGGCTGACACGCTTCTAAAAAAAAACTAAGACAGAATGAAATTTTTACCAACAATAGCTCAAAAAACATAGTAAAACATTCTGCTCAACTATAAGAACACAGACACCGACTTAACCAAAGGCTTTATCTAAGGTCTCATCTTCACCGCTTTATCTACACCTCAAGAATGGCCTCTTCCCAAATGATACATGACAGCTCTGAATAATCTAGCCGCCATAGGAAACATCATCATCTCTCTCACGGACAAAACAGGAGGCATTGTCATTCTCCACAAAAAGGACTACTATAGCAAAATAATGGACATCCTAAACGACAACATTATATATGAACCCACGGATCTTAATACCATAAAAAAACAATAAGAAATTTAACACAGTTTTCAAAAACATCACAAAAAATTCAAAGAATGGACTTCACTTATAATATACCATTCCACCATACCATCACTCTACGGTCTTCCCAAAACTCATAAACATAACATTCCCCTATGCCCCATTATATCCAGTGTAGGACGTTATTCACAAAACATGGCAAAAAAATTAGCAAGAATACTACCTCATTTACTCGACATCATTAGCCCCACACACAAAATTGTTTAGGTCATCTCCTCAAAAAACTACAGCATATAAATCTACAAAACTACATAATAAATAGCCTTGATAATACCCTCCTATACATTAACCCTAACTGTAAAACATACATAAACCACCTAAACAAAATAAATTTCACTAGCTGTCTCCCCATCAATAGTATCATAGATATTATCAAAAACATTACTTCCCTAACTTTCTTCAATTACAATAACAATGACTGAACAGAAATGCGGACTACCCATGGGAAACTCCCTCAGTCCCGTATTAGTATCCCTTTTTCTGGAAGTCGTTGAAATGGGTCCTTTTTAACAGTATTTTAAAAACGCCATTTACTTTAGATATATAGACAATATTTAAATTTTTCTCCCAACGAACATAAAATAGAAACACAAATACTCAACAAAGTTGAATCGTTTATTAATTTCACTTTCGAGACTGAACATAATAACTCTTTAGCATTTACGAAAAATAACAACACCCTATAATATCAAGTCTACAAAAACACCACAAACAAAAACGATTATATTCATTACTACTCACACCACAATCACTTTATAGAAAATAGTATGATATGTCTGTACCTTAGAGCTCTATGTATTTGCATACAATACAATCTGCTCTCAAAACACTAAACTACCCTAAACATTTTATTCTCTCTGCTAAAAAAAAACATTCTGATACACTTTAACACCAAAACAAAATCTCCCAGCACCACAATGCCCACACTAAGAAACATTATCCTCGTTCCCAACACACACAACAGACATCTTTTCTCCACGGCTTCCCCAACATGGTTTTAGAACCATACAATCTATCTCACTCACCATAAAAAAACATATTAAAAGACATAAAACAAGGAACACACATCTCCCACACATGCAGGAATATATACTATTCCTTGACATGACTTTGAGAAAATTTATAAAGTACATACTAAATTCATTCTTCTATATAATGGTATCAATCTATTTATCTTCGTAAAAAATACAGTTCTCTTTTTTAACATATATTCAGGTCATCTCTCTCTCACACACACACACACACACACACACACACAGAAATATACTCATATATTTCTCTGTGTGTGTTTATAAACATGTCTTTTTTTAACTAGAAAATTATGAAAGAAAGTTATCATTCTCCCTTAGCTAGCATATTTCTATTTGTTTATAAAGATGGCAACTATATTTTTGGCCCAATTTTCATTTCAGCATTTCACGTGAACAACAAAACTTGCCATTGTGTCATCAAAATGAATTATATGCCAAAGTTTTTTTTCAATCTATCCTAATTATATTAACATTAAAACGGTTTATGCGTATTTAATTCTGTGTAGTATATTTTCATTCGTCATGATACATTCCTCCCAGGCATCACCTCCTCTTTTTTTTGGGGGGAAGGCCAATATAGTATAGTTTGTTCCTCACAATACCATCCTCCCAGAATTACCTTCACTTTTTGTGTATGTGTGGGGGCGGGGTAATATACTATCTATTCTTTTTGTCATGATATCATGCTACCAGGCATTAAATCCTACTTTTTTAGGGGGGGGGGGGGGGGTTCATTCGTCATGGTATCATCCTCTCAGTCATTAGCTCCTCCTTTAGGGTCAGTGTATGTAGTTCGTTCATCATGATCATCGTCTTAGCCTAGCAAAAATATACAACTGGACAGAGCACATATTTGCTAGTTTAACATATATTCAGGTCATTTCTCCCCGTCTCTCACTCACACACACACAGAAATATACTCATATCTCTCTCTCTCTCTCTCTCTCTCTCTCACACACACACACAGAAATATATCTTTCTCTCCCTCTCTATCTCTCTCTTACACAGAAACATACTCATATATTTCTTCAATTACAGTGGCTGAACTAATAATAACAAATTGTAATAATAAGCAAATTGCAGTATTTGGAGCTTTTTTTTTCACTTCAGAATTATACATTATAGTGATGCCTATTTTTATACGGATCTGCTTTGTTGGCTGCTAATAGAATAGAAGTTTCCCATCCAACACATGACAGCAAGTAAAACGGACGTTTAACTGAATCTGATGAATATATGACATGACAGAAAATATTAAACTAAATTTACAGATTTTTAATGAGAACAATATTGAGGAATTATTATCAATTCATCTTGATGTAAAATCATACAGATTATAAATCAATATCATAAAAGCAATTTTCATAAAAGATAATTCATAAAATGACATACCTGTTGGGATTGGAGCTGTGATAAATAGAATAAATAAAGATATTAATTGGAAATATATATTTTTTTGTTAATAAACTGTAAAAGTCAATATTCAAGCAGTAAAACAAGTTTTTCACTCTGAATGAGTAAATATATCAAAACAAACATTGGTTTCCTTTTATAATTAAACTAGCTGGTTTTACCAGCTCGCTTTTGCTTTCGAAAGTTTGCTACTTCAAACAAAAATTGTAAATAATAAACATTTTATTCAAAAGTTACTTGTAAACACAAGACAAAAACGTTCGCAAATAGATGAACATTAACATTTTTGTAATTTTGAGAGAGAGAGAGAGAGAGAGAGAGAGAGAGAGAGAGAGAAAGCAAGCAGGCATGTGAGCAGGCGAGCGAGTAAGCCATCCTCTTCCTCCCTGTTCTCTTCTCGCTTATGCCTTGTGGCGAGCAATGTTAGTTCAATTGAACAAATCT
The DNA here is from genome assembly GCA_963556195.1 of Sepiola atlantica. NCBI lineage: Eukaryota > Metazoa > Mollusca > Cephalopoda > Sepiida > Sepiolidae > Sepiola > Sepiola atlantica. The sequence goes on along the minus strand of OY744528.1, from coordinate 127,246,537 downwards.
TTTCCTAATTTAGCCGTTTTTTCCATCAAATCACTTTAATTAACTACTGTTAATATCAAGAAAACTGTTCCATATATATGGCAATTAAATTATAACTGAATAAAACAAAACATTGATTCATTATAAGCTGTTTTAAAAAATAGTTATGCAAATGAGGTAAATAAATACTTCATAAGAGTATGATGTATTATGATTTACATTAGAGTAACGTGTTTTGATGGTAATATAGTTGTGATAAATGAAAAAAACTTTGGCATCATTTAGATAATCATTTTCTTTGTAGAGTCACTATAAAATACAGTAAAAAGCTTATACAAATTCATATGAAAAACTAGCATATATCCCCAAATAAAATACCTTCTTTAACAAATAGTTATATGTTTTCCATGATAATCTTTTTAGCAAGCTCAGGTTTAATAGAATTTTGAAAGAAAAAAAAAGTAAATATTATCAAATCAAATCAATGAAAGCAGTTTAAAAAGAAATTTACTTGATGAAATACTCTGGTTAGAATGTGATGGTGATGCTTGTTAAGAATATATAGGGGATCTTTTTTGGATGTATTGCAATGATAGTTGTTGAAACTATAGTCAGGATGTTTGTTGGAATAATAAGGAATTAGAATTGTACTAGGTATTGCAGTTAAGAATGGTTGGGTAAACTATAAAGATGATTCTTGTAGGAACTTTAGTTGGAAATATTTGTTGGAACAATAGTTGAGATGGTTCTTGTTATGTTGTGGATGCAGTTGTAACTTTATGAAGGATGATTGTTGGGACTGTGGTGGGGATGGTTGGTGAAAGTGTAGTAGATATCTCTGATGACATTGTAGTAAGGATGATTGTTTGAACAGTAGTTGAGATGGTTCTTGTTATGTTGTGGATGCAGTTGTAACTTTATGAAGTATGATTGTTGGGACTGTGGTGGGGATGGTTGGTGAAAGTGTAGTAGATATCTCTGATGACATTGTAGTAAGGATGATTGTTTGAACAGTAGTTGAGATGGTTCTTGTTATGTTGTGGATGCAGTTGTAACTTTATGAAGTATGATTGTTGGGACTGTGGTGGGGATGGTTGGTGAAAGTGTAGTAGATATCTCTGATGACATTGCAGTAAGGATGATTGTTTGAACAGTAGTTGAGATGGTTCTTGTTATGTTGTGGATGCAGTTGTAACTTTATGAAGTATGATTGTTGGGACTGTGGTGGGGATGGTTGGTGAAAGTGTAGTAGATATCTCTGATGACATTGTAGTAAAGATGATTGTTTGAACAGTAGTTGAGGTGGTTCTTGTGTTGTGGATGCAGTTGTAACTTTATGAAGTATGATTGTTGGGACTGTGGTGGGGATGGTTGGTGAAAGTGTAGTAGATATATCTGATGACATTGTAGTAAGGATGATTGTTTGAACAGTAGTTGAGATGTTTCTTGTTATGTTGTGGATGCAGTTGTAACTTTATGAAGGATGATTGTTGGGACTGTGGTGGGGATGGTTGGTGAAAGTGTAGTAGATATCTCTGATGACATTGTAGTAAGGATGATTGTTTGAACAGTAGTTAAGATGGTTCTTGTTATGTTGTGGATGCAGTTGTAACTTTATGAAGTATGATTGTTGGGACTGTGGTGGGGATGGTTGGTGAAAGTGTAGTAGATATCTCTGATGACATTGTAGTAAGGATGATTGTTTGAACAGTAGTTGAGATGGTTCTTGTTATGTTGTGGATGCAGTTGTAACTTTATGAAGTATGATTGTTGGGACTGTGGTGGGGATGGTTGGTGAAAGTGTAGTAGATATCTCTGATGACAATGTAGTAAGGATGATTGTTTGAACAGTAGTTGAGGTGTTTCTTGTTATGTTGTGGATGCAGTTGTAACTTTATGAAGGATGATTGTTGGGACTGTGGTGGGGATGGTTGGTGAAAGTGTAGTAGATATCTCTGATGACATTGTAGTAAGGATGATTGTTTGAACAGTAGTTGAGATGTTTCTTGTTATGTTGTGGATGCAGTTGTAACTTTATGAAGGATGATTGTTGGGACTGTGGTGGGGATGGTTGGTGAAAGTGTAGTAGATATCTCTGATGACATTGTAGTAAGGATGATTGTTTGAACAGTAGTTGAGATGTTTCTTGTTATGTTGTGGATGCAGTTGTAACTTTATGAAGGATGATTGTTGGGACTGTGGTGGGGATGGTTGGTGAAAGTGTAGTAGATATCTCTGATGACATTGTAGTAAGGATGATTGCATGGTTCTTGTAATACAGTGGAGTCGGCTGTAACTTTATAATGTATGATTGTTGGAACTGTAAATGAAAAGTTTGTTGAAGCTTTAATAGAAATAGATTGTTGGAACTGTAGTATGAATGGTGTTTAGAACTGTCGTGTGGATAGGTGTTTGAAATGTAATAGGTATTCTGTTTGGAACTGGAATGGGAATTGTCGGAATGTAGTAGAAACGGTTGTTGAAACTGTAAAAAAAATAGTTGTTTTAACTGTAACAAGGATAGATATTGCAATAGTAGCTTAACCTATTGTGAAAATAATGGTAAGAATTGTTTTCCGAACAGTAATATAAATGAAATGAATCATAGCAAGAACTGTAGCTACAATAATACCTATTATTCATATATATTTATTTATCTTTCAAAACTAAATTTTTGATAACACAATGCTTAAGTTCAATTCCTATATATTTAAAAGCAGATGAATGCTCACAGCTAATGTCAAATGTGATCCTCAATTTTTCTGACACATTCTTCAAACTTTTTTGTTCCACGCCATAATTGGTCATCAACAAAACACGAGAATACCTTCAAGACCATTTGTAGAATGCCAAAAGAAAACACCTTGATCATATGTACTCATTTTTGTTCCGAGTTTGATCATCTCTTCTTTGAGTCTCAAGAACCATACTCTAGGGGCATCTGCTAATCCATACACCGCCTTTTTGAGTTTCCAGACTTTACTGGTTTTACATTCGCTTGGTGGACAAAGATAAACGTTCCTATCAATTGCTTTACTCTGGAGAAAAGCTGTTTTGTAATCAATAGAATGGAGAATCCATGAACTTGAGGCAATAAGTCACAAAGCAATCCTTACACTTTCCTGCATGCATGTTGGGCTATCTGTCCTAACTACACAGATCTCCTCAAATCCTCAAGCACACAATCAAGCTTTTGTTTCTAATTTTCCATTGATAATTTTTGGTGTAACAACCCATCTTACAGAAATGCAATATTGGCCATTATCTTCAACCTTATCATAGACACCAACTCGCTAATTCTTTATGTTTGGCTTGAAGGGTGGCTTGTAATGCATCAGTTAGAAAGATTTTATAGATATTAAATCACATATATTAGTGGTTATAGTTAACAAAGAGATCACATGGCCATACTGATGAGTCAGTATGGCAGGCTCATTGTAACAAGGTCGTCTTTTGGTTGTTGACCCACTTAGGCATTTCTAAGAGCATCAACAACTTGGAGGGAAAATTCATTGGTTGATGGATCCTTTTCCAAGCTGTAATACAGCATCCTCACGGAGTGTGAAAGCTATTGCTGGTCCTTGTTTTCTCTTTTCAAGAGTGGTGAAACTCAGCCAGAGTTGTAACCTGCTTTTCCACTTTTCATAATCGTCCCCCCTCTTAAGTATAGGTGGAGATTTATTTATGTTAACTGAGGCCATTTTGTTTTTTTTACTGACCTGCTTTCTCCAAATAGAGGCGTAGATTATCTTGCTCTGCTACTAATGTTAAATCTCTTGATACTTTCCACTGGTAAACTAATTCCTTTTACAATCCTCCTAGTTCAATTGTTACTTCACTTCTACAAATCCAACATGGCTACCAGACTCTTATAGATGCTAGCCCTGGTGGTCATTCCTAAACCAAGGGCAGTAACCCATATGGCATTAACAATATATATATATATATATATATATATATATATATATACATTCTGATATCACAAAGTCAGTGTTTTAAATGTAAAAATGCAATTTTCTACAGCAAGTTTTAAAAGATTTGATTAAATAAAAGATATATTGAAAGTCTATAATATATACAATCCTTTACATCATACTCAAAAATTCACTAATTACAATATTTTGCATTATTTTTTACTCTTATATATGTATGTATAACAAATATTCCACCTAAAATCAAATATCTATTTGACATCATTTGATACAAGAACATTTATGAAAATGATTAAAAAGAAAGAAAAATGCTACAAAATATAAACATTGAAACCTTATTTATAAAATTTTAAAGTTTTTAAGAATTCAAAAATATTGTTTTAAATATTTTTGAACTGACGTGATTTTCTTGTAAATTAAATGAAACAGAATATACCGAATATGATATTTTTTATTCTTACATTATTTTTTGAAAATTAAAACACAAAAGTGAAAACATATAATTAGTACAAACTCAAATTATTAAATTCTTCAAATCAATTATAATTATTTTTTTATAAATAACATTTATTAAAATTATATATAACATTATAATTACATTTTTATAAATAATATTTACAAAAATTATATATAACATTATAATTAAATTTTTACAAATCATATTTACAAAAATTATATATAATATTATAATTACATTTTTATAAATCATATTTATTAAAATTATATATAACATTATAATTAATTTTTTATAAATCATATTTATTAAAATTATATATAACATTATAATTAATTTTTTATAAATCATATTTATTAAAATTATATATAACATTATAATTATATTTTTATAAATCATATTTATTAAAATTATATATAACATTATAATTACATTTTTACAAATCATATTTATCAAAATAATATATAACATTATAATTAAATTTTTATAAATCATATTTATTAAAATTATATATAAAATAATAATGAAATTTTTATAAATCATATTTATTAAAATTATATATAACATAATAATGAAATTTTTATAAATCATATTTATTAAAATTATAACATTATAATGAAATTTTTATAAATCATATTTTTTTAAATTATATATAACATTATAATTAAATTTTTATAAATCATTTATTAAATTTATATATAACATTATAATTAATTTTTTATAAATCATATTTATTAAAACTATATATAACATAATTATATTTTTATAAATCATATTTATTAAAATTATATATAACATTATAATAAAATTTTTATAAATCATATTTATTAAAATTATATATAACATTATAATCAAATTTTTATAAATCATATTTATTAAAATTATATATAACATAATTAAATTTTTATAAATCATATTTATTAAAATTATATATAACATTATAATTAAATTTTTATAAATCATATGTACAAAAATTTTATATAACATTATAATTACATTTTTATAAATCATATTTATTAAAATTATATATAAAATTTTAATTACATTTTTATAAATCATATTTATTAAAATTATATATAACATTATAATTAAATTTTTATAAATCATATTTACAAAAATTATATATAACATTATAATTAAATTTTTATAAATCATATTTATTAAAATTATATATAAAATTTTAATTACATTTTTATAAATCATATTTATTAAAATTATATATAACATTATAATTAAATTTTTATAAATCATATTTACAAAAATTGATATAAACAAAGAAAGTCATAGAACAAATATACTTACTTAACTTGCTACAAAGCTCTAAACTGAGTTCTGTTTTGACTGGTTTGTTTGGAAATTGCTTCTCAATTGTGATATCAATCTTGGTCAATTCACTTGTTTGATTTAATGTAATTATGGCAGTTGGACTAACATTCTGAAATTGAATCAAAGCAAAACAAAATTGGTCTCTTGGAATTAAGTTAAAATACATTTTTACACAATTAAAAAAAAAAACAAGTATATATATATATATATATATATATATATATATATATATATATATATATATATATATATATATATATATATATATATATATATATATAACTCAATGTCTGTGTGTGTGTGCCCTATAGAAAAAAAGTTAGCGAATCTAAATAAAATCGAAAAGAGTATTCTCATCTAAAATTAACTGAGGAAGATAATGGAAGTATTACCAAATCTCTACATTCACCCCTAAGGGGCTATGGAGCAGATTTCACCGCTGGGGGGTAGCGGGTCAGCTACAATTTGGAAAGAAAACACTGTAATTTCAATGTATTCCTTCCACTCTGATTTTCTTTCAAAATTATGTAACGTTTTTTAAGCTTCTCTTCGGACTAGGGAGGGCCGGCAAGAAACTCGGAAAGGGTGGTTTGTGCTCTGGAAACATCTGTAATTATATTTGAGTGGTTTCAGTAGTGCTCTAAATGGGAGCAATACATGTAAGATTACAGTTTTACATCTGATAAGTCGTATAGAGCTGAACATCCTAGATAGAACAGGTGTGTTTAAGCATAGCTTTGCTCAGGAGAAAGAATTTCTCTGTCTTTCGTTAATTTGGTATTGCCCAGGAGTAATAATAGTAATACAGTATTATATTTGGTAAGTGGTATAGGTTAATCCAAATTGCTCAATATCATAGATAGAGCAAGTGTGTTTACTTGGCATTTCCCAGGAGTCATCACTATTCTAGATAAAGCAATCCTACATAGAGCAGGCGTTTTTAAATGCTGCATTGCCCGGGAGAAAGATTTATTTTCATTTTCAATACTATTGATTCAAGCAATTGTTTCAGCAATATTAACTTAGTAGTTTAATTCTAAAGTCTTTCTTTTACAATCCATTAGTAGTATCTATGCTTCCTAGTGTTTCATTTTACTGTCACTAATTTTAAGTTTATCTGTGATTTAGTTACTTTCTGTATTTAGTATATCTATGTAGTTACATGTGCTAGTGCTTAGCTTTTCTTAATAAATGTTCGTAATGTTTACTTTTATTAATGTATTATATTCTTGTTTTGTTATCTTATAGAAATTCGTAGTTTCATCAGCTTTTATGAATATTTCATTTTTTGACAATAGCGTGTAATTGTTTGTGAAATTTGTTATAGAACTCTAAATCGTTAGTTTTATTTAGTAAGTTGTTTTCAATGCTGACTATGAGAAACATAGTCAATGTTCTATGGAACGTAGGTTTAGCAACAACTTCACTAATTAAAAGATATTGAAGTAAGGTCTAACATACAGCTCTAAAAATAGTTGGTATTCCAACATTGAAATTAAATAGACAAAAATAGAAAAAATAATAAACAAAGAAACAAAAATATAATTTGGTTCACCCTGCCACATAATCAGATACTGAAAACTAAAAAAAGGCACAAGACCTTCTCGATAAACATTTTTTCATAACTTGTCCTCAACATAAAATATTTAATAAAAAATATTTTAAACTTAGTTGTAAAAATTTTGAAATGATCATTAAGACTCACAATAATAAAAAAAATTAAATGATAGTAAAAAAGGGAAAATAAAATAAAATTAGAAAAGAATGCAAGAAATATAATAATTATACTAACAAAATCAATATTAAAATAAAAGTATTAATAAAAGCAAAAGAAATAGTAATAACTCCGATAGAAAAAAGAAAGGTGGAAATTAAAAATATGTAAAATAAAAGTGCACTGTCATCTATGAAATAACTGTTTAACAAGAAACATAATTTACCAAGCCACTATATATACTACCGAAAACCAAAATAACAAAAAATATTATATAGAGGAAACCACATTAGATTTTTCAAAAAAAATACACTCACAAAAGCACATATAATTACAAAAAAAAAAACAGATATAATCCATCATTATTTAACAATTTTGGGGAACTTAAATCTCTGGTTGTTGAATGGAAAATCTTAAGATGGGCTCAGATATGTAGATTTTGTTTTTTCGTGTAAATTATGTTCGTATGAGAAACTAAAAATTTTGAAGATCTAAAAATCTTTATTAAATTGTAGAAGTGAAATAGCCACAAACTGTAGACATAGAAAACTACGATGAAAAAGACTAACGCCGTTAAAAATGAAACTTATAAAAAAAATTACTTTCAGATAATGAGAAAAAACTAAAAGCTTCTATTCTATAGATATTAAATCACATATATTAGTGGTTATAGTTAACAAAGAGATCACATGGCCATACTGATGAGTCAGTATGACAGGCTCATTGTAACAAGGTCGTCTTTTGGTTGTTGACCCACTTAGGCATTTCTAAGAGCATCAACAACTTGGAGGGAAAATTCATTGGTTGATGGAAACGAATAGGGAGTGTGGAAGAAATGAGAGCAATATAATCAAAGACTCTGATTGGTTGGAGGTTTCAGTGCACACTGCTTGATTATAAAAAGAGTCTTAAAATGTAAGTCCATGAATTTAGCCTGATGATTTCCTTCGGGAATAAAACATTAACGTTTCTGTGTAGCTCATTTTCCATAAGTATACTTTTATACAGGTTATTTGAGAGAAATTTGGCACTTTTTGGAAAAGAAAGAAAAAATGTTAAATCTTGACCAATAATAGATGTATTCTCAAAATTCAAAGTGCATATCTGAGAGGATCTTTTGTAGAATACAGCTCACTCGAAGAAGCCGCCCTGAGCTTCCACCATGGTTTATAGGTGGAACCTGAACCAGGAGCATGCGTCTTTGGGAGACGCCTGAACACCAGTTTAATTCTGACAATCAACTTGTTTTTGATGTTGTACGCAGTTAAGTTAGTGTATTTGTCAACTGTTGAGACTGAATTACTGGAAATTCTTAGACAACCACTTCTGGATTTTCCCCAGGTGTTACACATAGCTGAGTCTTACTGCAATACGCATGGTCTTCCCGCAGCCACCCTTTCTACCCATGAATTTAGTCTGAGTCCCCTTTTGAAGATATAGGGTGGCATGATGTGGTCATCACTGAAAACACACCTAAAGATCATCACAGTCCTGAGAAAAACCAAAGCATCCCCGGCTTGATTGGGTGTTTGATCTTTTTAAGGAGTTTCTTGGTTTACATAAGATTCTTCTCTTGCCCTTGCAATTCTTGTATAAGGAATAGCAAAGATGCTCATTCAGCATTTTCTTCATAGTCGCCACTCTGATGGTCATCTCTCGCCAACATTCACATTGCCATGCCTGAATTTTGCTACTGCTTTTTCTGCAGTTTTATGACCAATTCTGATTTGCAGACATGGTCAGAATGTCTGCTACGATCCTCTCTGTTAGCCACTGCTTGGACATCCCGGTCACAATTCTCCAGCTCACATCCCAAAGTATTCAAGAGCCCTGACTTCAATTAAGATTTAAGAATGTTTTAATCGGGGACAAATTATCATGATACAGGTTACTCTCTTTATTCCGGTGCTGTTCAGTCATCCATCGTGTCTAGCTTCCCAACACAATAATAGCACACAGAACCAGCATATCCATTGCATTTTACTATGATTAAATACTTTAAAGCTTAAGAAATCAAAGAATATCAAAATATCATCAAATTTGTCTTACACACCTTGTACTACGAATAAGCTCTTCTCTTGTATTGAATACTATTGAAGCAAATACTGAACAAAAATATACATACATAATCTTTTATAAGTATATATATATATATATATATATAAAACAGTAATACATAGCTCCTTGAGTAATTGAACACTAGAAAATAAAACATGGAAAAAATTAACCGAGAAACATCACTTAAAAACATCTCAGATACACTATTAATAGATCGAGTGTGCTAGTGAGCATATTTTTTTCTTAACATGGACAAACAAAAAAAAATCCTATCAAATCCAAAAAATGCACCTACAATAGATCTTATGGTTAGCTTTGAAAACATCCTACTAAATATAATTAACGATATAGTTCTATAACAAATATGATAATTTTCAAAAACAATTACAAAATATTGTCAAAAACAAAGAATTCTAACAAAATATGCAGAAAAGTAGATCAGACTAGGAAGTTCTATAAAATAATAAAACAAGAAAATAATGAATCAATAACAGGAATGCTTAGGAAAAATTATAAAAAACTAGATACTAGCAAATACAGAAAGCAAACAGATAAACTTGAAATTAGTGACAAAGTTAGAAAATTCAAACACAAGGATGTCTATATACTATTGATGGATAATAAAAATTATTGCAACAATTAATCAACCATTGAATTAATTAACCGAACTAAATCTGAAATAGAACAAATTAGAAAAACAATTTTCTCCAGAGTTAACAAGGAGATAAAAAGGACTTTAGAATAAAATCACTGCGTTAACACTGCTGAAACAATCGTCTTGTTTAATAGTATAGAAAATAAAAACACATGTACGTTCCTACAATTTGACATTGTAGATTTTTTATCCATCAATCTCTAGAGAACTTTTAACATTGTCTTAGAATTTACAGAGATATACACTGACATATCTAAAGATGAAATTCAGATAATTAAGAATTCGAAAAAATCAGTAACAATTTCTGCTTTAATCCTAACATATTGAATAATAGTGACATTTCATTTAAAAAGCACTTTACTCACCGTATAAACAAAAACTGAACCATCTGCATAAGTAGCAGTCACATTATAATTAAGCACATTTGTGGCATTCACAAGGCTCATCCTAACTGGAATTTTTGGGTCATTCAAAACCAGACTTATGGTTGGAGTCTTATCTCGTGCATCAAATTTGAAGATATCATCACCAACGACAATCTTTCGGACATCATCAAGATTGGTTGAGGTACGTATATCAACAACACCCTCATCAATATTCTTATATGTTATTTCCTCATCATGAAGACATATTGCTGCAAAAAATAAAGTAATTAGTTATTAACTTCTTTTTACCAAAGAAATTCAGTTTTTAAGGATGCTGATAAATGGAAAATAGCATGACTTTCTAAAATAATTGAATAAAAAAAATGCTAGCAAAAACAGATTTGATGATTGAATTAGGAAAGAACGTACCAATTTTAATGGAAGTTTTTGGTCATTAAACATCAAAGAGAATGTTGTACTATTATCCCATGCATCAAACTTGAAGACACGATTACCAACAATCTTTCGAATATCATAAATTATGCACAAGTTACAACACAATGAAAAGTTATTTTCAATCAAAAATTATCACATCATCAGTGATAATTACAATTTTCTTATAAATGTTGTAACCATCGAGCACAGTAAATCTATAAAGAATTTTTTAAATAGTAAGAATTTGGGTTTTATCAAATAACATTTTTTTTCAAAGCAACACATATAATGTTGACAAATGTTTTTAATTTATTAAATTTCAAACTTCTTCAATGTGTGTACAATTTTTGCTTTTGTTAATCCTAAACCCAAACATATTTGAATACACATGCTTATTATCAGGAATTTAAGTTAATTTTACAAAATAATTCAACAAAAAAAAGGCCAGTAAAAACACATGCTCTGCAGAACAGGCCATATTAATTATAATCGAATGTTTTCGTTTAATTTTTAAAGTTTGATACATTTTCTTTACTTTCAAATAAATGCAAAAAACATACTTGTTGTTGGTACAGTAGTTGGAATAGTTGTTGGTATAGTAGTTGGAATAGTTGTTGGTATAGTAGTTGGAATAGTTGTTGGTACAGTAGTTGGAATAGTAGTTGGAATAGTTGTTGGAATAGTTGTTGGAATAGTAGTTGGTATTGTTGTTGGAATAGTAGTTGGTATTGTTGTTGGTATTGTTGTAGGCACAGTAGTTGGAACAGTGGTTGGTACTGTGGTTGGAACAGTTGTAGGTACTGTGGTTAAAATACATTAAATCATTTAAATAAAATTACTGTAGCTAAACAAATATAAACTCAATCTATTTCATTCAGTTTTTTTGTTTTTTTACATGAAAATGAATGAACTTCAATGGCGTTGTCGTCGTCATCTTCGGTTTAACTTTTGTTTTACATGATGGCATGTGTTAGACGGATTTAAAAAATTGACTTCGAAACTAACCTATCTCTGGCAAGATCTTTATTTATCTCTCTTTCTCTTAAATTTATCCTTATCACTTCCTCTCATGTTTTCCTTGGCCACCCTGCTCCCTCAACTGTTCTACATTTACTAAGCCAAGAACTCTACACCACTCTTTCAATGTACAAAGTTTCCTGTTCTGCACATATCTCCCTAAACTGTCTGAAGACATCAGATCTAAGCCTGTCTTCTATTACACATCCATTGTATCATTTCTCTCCATGCAACACAAAAATAGTATATATATATTTATAATACACCACTCAATAAGTCCCGGGCCCAACTAATAAAACAACATCTTTTAGGCAAAATTTAACTCTATTCATAAAAATAATCCTCTTCTGATACACAGATTCCAACGCTTCTCTAACAATTCAATGCCTTTTTTGTAGACCGATTTGTTTGTGGTCTCAAAATACATCTCAGTTTCTTGGATCACTTCTCATTAGAGTCAAATCTCTTTCCCTGAACAATACTTTTGTGGTCTGCAAACAGTCAGTATTGGCTGGAGGCCAGATCAGGAGAATAGGGTGTGTACAAAAGTAATTCGAAATGCAATTCATGTAATTTTGCCATAATTGCGATCGACTTATGACACGGTGCATTGTCTTGGTGAAAGAGCACTTTATTCATCTTCATTTGTGTCTGTCTTTTGGCAATTTCTTCTTTCAAACGTATCAATAATGCTGGATAATATTCGCTATTGATGGATCTTTCTTTCTCAAGTCAATCTATGGACAAAATATCTAGCACATCCCAAAACACAGAGGCCAAAAACCTTGGCTGACGTATTTGCATCTTTGGTCGCTTGGACGGCTTTCAGTTCAGTTAACTGCAGATTTAACTCCAAATTGAAGTGGTTCATCCATATTTCATCCATTATTACATATTGACAAAAAAAATTCTTTTTTGTTGCATTAAAACATTTGCAAACAACGTTCTGAACTGTCAACATGTTGTTTTTAGTCGACTGTGAACAAATATGGTACTCATTTTGAATACAGCTTTCTCATTAACAAATGTTCATGCAAAATAGTGAATACACTTTACAATCGGTCAAAACAAGTTTGTGAACTTTATTGATGTTTTCCGGGCCAACTGCTGAATTTTAGCGACCTGATCATTCCATATCATTTAGTCTGTATGACAACGTTTAAAGTCAGCATACCACCGTTTAACCATTGTTTCTGATGAAGGAAAGTCTGAATAACACTTATCAAGCTATTACTTTGCTTGAAGAGTATTATTCCCAATCAGAAAGCAATGCTTAATCAACAAACGAAATTAAATTTTTTCCATTGTTTTGAAAATTTGCAACAGTAGCTTATTTAAATAATTGTAATTTGTAAACTAATAATCCAATTGGGCTCAAATTTTGACATGCGTCATTTGAAAGTTAGTTCTTTATAAAAATCATGATTTTTTTAATTAGTGGTGCCAGGATTTATTTAGTGATATGTTAGCATTACATATGATACTATACAGTAATATTCATATTGGACATTGTTATCTATGGTTTCATTAGGTATTGGAAGTCTTGCCGATTAGGTTAAAAAATACATGTGCTTCATCATCAGTCAGTAGACTAATCTTGACAAACAGAGCACATGTGGTATTCTTTAGCCATACCTCCTCATATTATCTCTCAAGAGAAAGGCAGCCATGATGCTTCCACAAGTGGTGACACTGATGTGATTTATTTTGTTCTTTTTCCGTCAGCCATGCCTGGGTAGAAGTGTTAAATAATTTTTATTTTTATCCATAATTATTATTGCCACTAGTGAGGATTGAACCTTCAACTTTCAGAAGACTGTCACTTAGAACTGAATGAAACTTGATGCCTTTATCCGTTGTGCCACAAGTCCACATGGACCATGGCGCAATGGATAAAGACGTTGATAATAACTAAGAATAAAAATAAGAATTACTTATTACATGGATGATGAAATGAGAACAATCTACCGCCGTCGATTAAATAAAGACTTCAGTTCGAAATTCTGTATAGGTTCCCACGATGGACATAGATTCCCAATTTATAAAAGATGAACCTAAAGAAGGTCAGAGGTTACATGAACCAAAATGGTGTAAAAGCAACAATCAGGATCAGAATAGTAGTCCAAATAATCCAAATCCAAATAGTATATGCGACTTTTTACGCACCACACATTGCTGACTCAACTAACAATATATACAAGTCCGTCTGAATCAACAACACCTTACACTGGAGACTAAAAAACCCTTTTCAAAAATACTGCTAACCCCATCCAACATGGCAACACTTCTCTCATCTGCTGGCATTTCTATCCACTACCATATTCCAGCAATCTCATGCTGAGAGTACACCTTTTTCTTTTTCCTTTAGCCAAGAAATTTGGTGACTACTAAACCCACACACATACCTCTCACTTCAAACAATTTTGTAAACTCACTATCACAAATCTCCAATCGACTAACATGCAAAAACACCACTTCCAACAATTTAGGACATTTATTTAGTATAGAATGTTCAATGAAGACTAAATTGCTACAAACAATCCAGCATGGAAGAACCAATATACCCTCTAATATAATATTTCTTTAACCCTAAGTTTGAATGCTCTCCTCCATCCCGTAAAAATCTCCCTTAACCCCAACTCCGAGTAGCAAATCTCCTAAATAAAACAAAAAAAAACTTGTAAAACCACATGTAAAAAAAATTAGACCCCCCCCAAAGACATCCACAGAATTTATCTCCCATAGCAAAAATTAAAAAAATTGGTATATGCTCTAAAATGCTAGAATGGCCCGAAAATAGGGGATTATTTTATGTTAAATTCATATAAAAATCTCTTTTTTTTTGGGGGGGGGGGGTGATTTAATGAAAGGTGATCACATCATCAAGTGTGGTTTCCGTCTAGTGGGAAATTAGGGCGAGAGTGGTTTGTAGAAACCAAAGTGGAGTATAAAGTGAACCGCTAGGCAAGCAGTCTAGCTTTATCTATTGCTGTGCAAGCGTCATCGGGGTTGAATAGTGGAGGAATTGTTGATTGCCCATTGTTCGGCACATTAATCTTTTGAATAGTTTCATTATTTTATGTCAAGCAATTCTCAGTTTAGTTTTATTCATTGTTGTGACCTTGAAGGGCCGATAATAATTAAGATAACACGGTGGTATATTTACAAGAGTCTATTTACAGAAGTACCGAATAGTATGTGGTTGAAAGTCTGTGTGCAATACTGTAGCTATGATTGCCACCACACTTAGTCGTAACTCTATTCATAGTCTCTAGAAGAGTCCATTTACTTCCAAAATTCCTCAAAAATAGTTATGTTGGTTTATTAAAATTGCTTAATCACATTGATTCAATATTGTTCACATTAAAAATGTGCTATATATTTAATTTAATATTTCATATAAACAGACTTAAGATAATTGTGTTCTCTTAACAACCAAGGAACCAAACATCTATGTACGTGCATTTTGAAACAGTGTTCAGTTATTTTTCGAATTTTAGTTGGCTAAAATATAGCCTACAATGATTCCTAGTTCTTACACAGGAAGTAATCTGAGCTGATGCAGTTGGTTAACCTTTGTTAACTTTTATATTGTTGATGGCACATGATCTAACAGATTAAAAAAAAGTTGAACTTAAAATTTGAATTTTGTTTATTGTTTCATTATGTTTGATTGAGATTCACACAGTCTGCCCAAAAATATTTGAAACAAAGTGTATTTTAAAATTGGCATTGCTATATATAATTAATTTTAAGTGAACAAATATCCAAATATACTGCATTTATATTGCATTGTCTTGCTGGTGCAAATAATGTACTGATGAAGAAGAAATATATTACTCTTAGTGTGTTTGTGTGAAAGAGAGAGAGGTTGGACATGTGTGTTAAAAAACCCAACTCTATTTGGTAATAATAACGGTCATGGCTTTGCTGATCGATCCAGACACTTGGCAGACGCTCATGTTAGATGGGGTCAAGCTGGAAGATGTGCAGTTGTCATTTGTCTACGTTCGTTCAACCATCGTACCATCTGGATAAGGGACAGCTGAGATTGAACGCCCTATAAGATTTGTAAGGTCCATCTTCCCCTCAGCCAGTCAGTGTGGTGTCAATGAGAGGAGATTATCAACAGCTATGAAGGGGCATATCCATAAGGCTATGCTGCGGATGATCCTTTTCTATGCTTACAAAATGTGGCCAATGAGAACAGTTGATATGCATAGGTGACAACGGTTGCCTTCACTGCATTCTAGTCTGTCGCCATATGGATCAAGTACCAACTTAAGCTCTTCATCGATGACTGAATATTCGATCCATTTAAGATGATTCGGGCATGCAGCTCGGCAACCGGAAGAACAGCTCACCTACAAAGTCCCCCTCTCCTTCTCTACCTAGTTGTCGCAAACGTGCTGGAAGGGGGGGGCATTTGAAGACCTGGGTGGCAACAGTCGAAGGCAACATGGCAGCACTATCAGGGCTAGAACTAATTAGTCTTCGATTATGGAATCAGGATAGGCTAGCCATATCGTGTGATTTTATGTCAGGATCAGCAAAAATGAGCTCAGGAATGAGAGTTCTCCACATTTTGCGGAATTCTGCTTTTTTTCAAAATTACAAAAGAAGCAGAATTATGCTGTATTTTTATTCAGAAAAAGCTGATTTTTGCTTAGATCTGCTATTTTTTAAGAAGAAAAGATTGATTTCTGACGAATTGCTAGAGCTTTACCTCCTTATTTTTTCGTCATTTGGCTCGATTTTATTTCCCTTCCTTTTTCTTCTTTTCTCTTGCTTTATCTTTCTTTCCATTTTCCTGTTTTTTTGTCTGTGCATCTTGTCTTCTTTCGGTTTGCTTTGCCTCACACTATACTTCAAACGATTCATGAACTAGGTAGGGGAGGGGGTGCAAAACTTTGTTTTAGCAAGGAATGATTTCCTGTCTCTTTTTCCCCCACATACATACTTGGGGTCTTTTTCTTGCTAAAGGCTATGTTTTTTTTTTTTTGTTTATTTCTTGGACCAAACATTTTTAATGTTTTAAACTTTTATTACACACAAAAAAAAATTTACACAAAAAATAAACTTTGCACATTCTTACACAAAAAGCTAATTTTAACAGAATTTAATAAATTTGAAAGAAAAAATGAAGTTAAACATATCAGTCAGTACTTTCAGTATGTCATCACCCCTTCCCATTTCCCATATTCTAGATATCATAAAAAACCTTGACACCTCAAAAGCATATGGAACAGATCTTATCCCTGCTATAGTACTTAAGAAATGCCCTGTTGAGTTGGCCCCTGTTCTCTTCGAACTCTATAACAAATGCCAAATCGTGCTTCCCTGATAGCTGAAAAATCGCCTCTGTGGTACCAGTTTTCAAGAACTCTGATGAAAGAACTGACACACAAAATTATCGCCCCATAAGTCTCCTTCTGTTATTCGTTAAAATCTAGCAAGAGTCCACCACCTTGAAAATGTTAAACTTCTTTCTGACCAACAGTATGTCAATCTTATTCTATTGCGGATATCCTAACGGTCATCTCTGAACGCATATACCATACACTGGATAAGACAAGTGAAGCTAGGCAATTAGCACTTGATATATCCAAAGCCTTTGACCAGTTCTTGTATGAAGGTCTTCTCAGGAAAATTAATTTGTACAGTATTACTGAACCAATATTTAATATAATTAGATCTTTCTTAGCTAAAAGAAAGATCCAGGTCATCCTTGATGACCGTCCATCCACACAACATCATATTGATGCAGGTGTGCCCCAGGGTTCGATACTGGGACCTTTATTATTCATAATCTTCATAAACGGCTTCCCTGATGACATCATGTCCAAGATGGGTATATTTGCTGATGACCCACATTATATTTTCGATGTGCAAGCAAATCGAATGCAATGGCTGAATCCATAGAAAATGACCTCCAGTCTGTAGTGGAATGGAACCAAAAATGGATGGTTACATTTCATGCTACCAAGACAAAGCTCCTTTATTATTATGAGAAACCTTTTCAACCACCAATTGCCATGGCTTATAGCACCTTTTTCGAGAGACCAACATTCAAACTCCTCGGGCTAATATTCACAGGTAACATGAATTGGAATAAATACTTAGAAGATACTGACAAGTTTGCTACAAAGAAGGTGGGCTTCCTCTACCGGGCTAGAAAACTTCTCACACATGTCAGTATCCTATATGTTTATAAAGCCACTATTTTCCCATGCATGGAGTATTGTTGTCATATATGGGCTGGTGCCCAAACCACTAGTCTTTACCTTTTGGACAGAGTGTTAAAAAGAGTCTTAAACCTAATAGATTGCACATTGTCTACAAAGCTCCAGCCTCTGCCTCATCGCTGCAATGTAGCATTCCTGTGCTTGTTTTACAGGTATTTTAACAGAATGTGCTCCGACGAACCTACTGCACTTGTACCCCTCAATGTAAATCCTCCTGACCAACCCGACAAGCAGCAAAATCACCCCCTCCCATTCACTGTAGAGGTCCCCAAATGCCAGAAAACTTTCTATTCTAATAGCGTCTTTCCTCTGCTTGCCTTTGGAATTCACTTCCTGCTCTCTGTGTTCTTGATTGTACCAACATGCAGAAATTTAAATGTAATTGGAGCAAACATCTTCCTACACAACTCCCCATTCAGGATTCCCCTTATAAATCTGGCCCTAATTCACAGTAGCCCCTTACATCTCAGTGGCAATATACCTTGTTCAGAGTGAAGTAAAAAAAAATAATGTTAAACTTTGAACAAACAAAAATAAATAGGTAAATTATTTTTTTTTTAAATCTTGCTTACCACGTGGGCTACACATCTGTACACTAACTTCAGTTTGAACACGTTTTTGTTGACTTATCTTTTCAAATGTAATGTCAAGCTCAATCAATTCATCAATTTGTGGAAGAATAAGCACATCATTAGGATTAAGATCCTGTAATGAAATCAAATAAACAGGGAATTAAATAGTTGATCAAAAATGCTTCAATAGTTAAAACATATAAGAAACATAAACAATTATGATTAATTAGTGCTGCATTTGCTTAATGTTTTTACTTAAAGACATCAAAACTGCTAACAGAAATCACAATGTAAATGTTATATGTAGTAAATGATTATTTTGATAAAACTAATTTAATCAAAAAAATTTTTGCTATTAAACTGAATTATTAAAAAGAAATTTGACTTACCGTATAAGTCTTAACGTCGCCAGATGAATATGTTGCAATAACACTAAAACTTTCGATATTTTTTGTATTTTTAAGACTCATGTTAACTGGAACTTTCGGTTTATTGAAACGGATCAGAAGTCTTAGACTATTATCATTTATGTCAAACTTAAAGGGGCCATTACCAGGAACTAATTTTGAAATGGGATCAGCAGTGCTTGATGGAGTAATGTCCACATCACCATCACTGAGATTTTCTTTTGTAATTTCTTCAGCATGAATGCAAACTTCTACAATAAAATATAAATAACAAAGTCATGTTATAGAAATGTAAATAGAAATTCTATGTTAATTTATACAAATATCTTGATAACTATTAGTTTAACTTGAACACAATACATATGTCAACATTCAATGACAATGCATTTGTAATAATACTAGCTGTATGTGACCTGCATTGCCTCAGAGTAATTTGTATTTCAATTGTGTTTAAATAACACATTAAAAATATAACTAAGTCAATTATTTGTAAGAAAGTGCTTTTTTTTACGAAAAGAGTTTTAAATTGAAGTGTATTTATTACGATACTGATTGGTCATTAAAATCTAACAACAGATCTAACTGACTCTTAAATAATTTGCCTCATCCAAGTTATGTGCAGAAGAGTATAAAAAATCCGCAGTTACGTTTTGCATCATAACGAAACATAACTATGTGCAAAGTGAATTCCCCCGTCTCTCTCTTTCTATGTATCTCTCTTTTTATTCATTGATCTTAAATGTTAAATAGTTGCACGTTATAAAAATGGAAATTAAATGTTGTATTATTTTTCAGAAACTGCTTTGTCTTACAAAATTAGGTTATGTTTCAGAAACATCAACCATAGATTTTACTGGCGTGACGTATGCACAAGGAATGCTGCAAAATCGAGAAAGACGAAGCAAGTATGTCGTTACAATGTTACTGAAGCCACCACCACCCTCCCCATGTTAAGAATGGATTCTAAAACTCCACCAGTAAAATCTATGGTTGACAATTACGAAACAGTACCCGAAATTATATTTAAATTTAAGTTTATTTATTATGATATAGATTGATCATTAAAATCTAATGGGAAACCTATTTGAGTCTGAAATAGTTGAATTTGTCCAAGAAGATGTTATTTTAGAGGATAATAAAAATCATCAGTTCATAGGCTGAAAAGTTATTGTAGAATTTCACGATGTAATGAAAGCTAATAATGTGCAAAGCAAATGAATATTTTTTATAAAACGTGTAACCATTATTATCACATGTAATCTAGTGTTTAACTGATAAAAGTTTTTAAGGAGTTCTTATAAGCTCACCAATGTGTGTGCAACAACGCCTCTCTCTCTGTTTCTGTTCATTTTAAATTTAAAAAGTTGCAAGTGAGAAAAGAAATTAAATGAACTGTCATATCATCTTTTAATTGTTTTTTATTTGTTTCGCAATAGGTTTGAAAGTAAATATTTTTGTACAAGATATTGTTATTAAAATGTTAGTATTTATTTTATTTTTAACTGGTAGTGCACACACGCAAATGCAAAGCCAAACATTTTGCATAGAAAAATGTTCATTTTAATTTAACTGTTAATTTAATGCTACATTAACTATTTTTAAAATAATTAATGGAATTAAAATAGTAAATCAAGCAGCATTATTATTTATAACCCTAGATTGTAGTATCAATTGAAATAAAGCTAAATATGTGAATAATTATATACCGGTAAAATGGAAATCTGTATTTCAAGATGACAGCTATGAAGAATTTACAATGAATAAATGAGAAGGCACCTTTTATCCTTTGCAATATCCCATTGAATATCATTTATTATTGTAACATCAAATTGAAACAACAGCAATATGCTACATAATTTTAGGGTTAAAGAGGAAACATTCGTTATCAGATAGCCGAAGTATGAAGACAAAATTGAAAAAGAAAACTTTTATGAAGAGCTTTAGCTCATTCTTGTGTGTGACAGAAAAATTTATTCATTTCAACCCAAACTCTTAAACATGCACAATGCTGCATATTTGTGGAATGCATAGATGCATGCTGCTGACAGCGGACCTATAAATGGAAAATATTTAAGAGAAAGGACCACACGAGAATTTAGCTGGCTCTTTAATGATGTCTTCTCACATGCAAGGTTCCATGCTGTGATTGTGAGTCACTTCAGACTTTCCAAAAGTTATGATCATCTCAGATGGTGGCCTCCCCCCTCCCACATTCAATAAGTTTTTATGTTCAGTGAAAAAATGGCCCATAATTTTCAAGTAGGTGTGTGTGGTCTACAACAAATTACACCAATATCTATATCTCTATATTGTGACAGCCGGCATTCAATACCCCGCATGAGTATTCCAAAAAATGTTGCAAACACCCGTGATGAGCACCTCAGTTATGTGACGTGCTGTATTAATACCAGGATGATACAAAATTAACATTTATATTTTGCCGGAATTTGGCTCGAAGGGAAATGTCCCGAATTTCTGTGATGATGTTTAACAGTGGAACATACAAGATGAGATAATTGGCAAAAGAAATATAGACACAGTAATTAAAAATGAACCAGCACATTTAACACAAGAAACATATAATTCAATGCAAATAATAATGCAAAATGTTTCTTCCCAGGGAGACCAAATATCGTCTGCAAAACGTAAAATACCTTCATACTGTCAATAGTTTTAAAGTTTACTTATCTGTGTACAATTTCTCTCGTAATGATCAGGACACATTCCTCCTTTTTTCTCAATCATGTTTTTTTCTTAATTGTCTTTTTTTCTCATTAAATAATTTTCCTTTTCCTCCAATTCTTTCATCGCATTCAAACTCCAAAATTCAACACTAATTTCTCGCTCCCAAACTCCAGACTCGACGGTCCACAAAATAGCCGTGCAAAGCAAAATTATCGTCTGCATATTCTTCCAATTATCTTCTTTTTACTTTCTTTTTATTCCTCTCCATAATATAACACACTCGCTTTCTTCCCCTCTTATTCTTGTTAAGTCCTTGCGGGCGTGAGTGATGAAGGAAAGAAATACAGCAGCTGATATAATTCGAGGCCACACCTCCTCACAACCCTTCCCCTCTCTCTCTCTCTTTTTGCTTGGTAACATTAAGATCAATTGAGAGAAAAAGCAGACAGAGTAATACGCTATGCATGTTTCATCCCCCTTCTCTTCCGTATGTACATAATGTAACACAGTTGTGCTCATTTGTAAGGAAAAATCCTTTTGTTACAGCAGTAACCCTAACCACATGATAGATGCTACAGCCAGTGTTGAATTCAAGCACCGAATTCGTTCGAAGATAATAAGCAGATGATCACGGCCTGTGCAGTGAACACACACGCAAACGTAGGTTAACAACACATTATAATACAAGCTGCACCAAAGAAAAGGTATATTACCCTTTTTATGCTATCTGTTTGGATATTTATGCACCAAACAACAATGTCTAGGGGGGTGTCTTAAATATTCTAAGTGCATCACTGGAGAAAGTGTAATTGCGTGCTTCCCTTTTATCTGGCTGATCTGATAGACTGATTTGTAGAGCTGAGGTATTTTGTTTAAATATTAATTCGATTGGCTCCCAGCCATTTGTCATGGCTAAATGTAAACATCTCTTTTTTTAAATATTGTGGAGGTGCATGATTTCCACACTTCTGATTAGCTAAAATAACATATTTAGATTTAGATTATTATCCAATTAAGAATCAATATATTAAAACAATATCCACTTGATTTTTATCTGCTTTTTGAACATAGGCTCTATACATCTCTTGGTCTTAAATGGGAATGGGGTGATATGACAATCAACCAGTGCTTAGTGTGAACTGGTAAAACAAGTGCTGGTCCAATCAATATTACTCATAATGAAGCTACTAGATAAAAATACTGTCAGAATATCTTTTAGACCAATATTCTGATATATTGTACAATTTAACAGGAACATAGTCTGAACATCATTGAGAAATACAACTGCGACTCATCCAAAATTGATTTGAATGACGCAATTAGGTTTCTGAAGTTCACGATACATTTGATACTGATGAAAATGGCAATTTTATGAATATACCACAGGGTGTCACTGAAGAAAATGCTATTCAAATTGAAATCAACAGACACAAAAATTTGATGATATAATGTGAATCTCCTTAAAAGAGTCGCCAACTTAATAGGTCCCTCACTGTCAACCAAGCTCCAGTTCCTGTCCCATAACCGCAATGTTGCTTCCTTGTGTCTCTTTTACAAGCACTTTAATGGATTGTGCTCTGATGAACTTGCTGCTTTAGTGCCCCCTCGACATAAATATATTCGACCAACCTGACAATCAGATAAATCCCATCCATTCACTGTTGAGGTCCCCAGATGCCGGAGAATCTTCTACTTCAATAGCTTTTTTCCTTGCGTTGCTCGTCTTTGGAACTCCCTCCCTGCTCCCTGTTTCCCTTACTGTACCGACATGCAGAAATGTAAAACTAATGTAAACAGACATCTCGCTGCACAGTTCCCAACTTAGGATGACCTCCAAAACTTACACCCTAATTCTCAGTAGCCCCTTACGTCTACAGTGACAGCCTGCCTTGTTTAGCGTGAACTATGATGAAAACAAAAAAATTTTAATTATCAAGTAAAGAAATTTATAAAAATGAGAAAATTTGTAAAAGCCGATCATGTTTCATTCAATTATTCAATAATCAAGATAAAGTTTAATAAACTTTCTTTAAAAAGGTAAAATACCTACCTGTTGTAGTTTTTGGAGAAATGGTAGGAACTGTAGTTAGTACTGTGGTAGGCACTGTGGTTGGTACTGTGGTACGCACTGTAGTAGGCACTGTAGTTGGTACTGTAGTTGGTACTGTACCACGCACTGTAGTTGGTATTGTGGTTAGAATAGTTTAGGCAGAGAGGTTAATATGGTTGACAAATATATTTGTAACATGTTACACAATGCTATAAATTTTTGTTTGAATGATGTATAAACAGTTTCAATTGTTGATGGTACATTGGTAGGAAAAGAGACAATTGTTATTAAAGAACATTTGAAACATTTTTACATTTATTTATGAAAAAATTAAAGGCAAGTATTATGTTCTTACCAAATTCTATAGTGAAATAACCAATTACTTTGAGAATAATTACCTAAATATCTTACTCTCTGATATGATTCACTTACATGAAAACAAAGCCATGCAAATGTGAGCAAAATAGTAATAATAAATGTTTAAATTGTAAGTTTTTTTATTTAAAGTTTTCTTTAACTTCTTAATAAATCCGGTTATAAACATCCCCTCAATAAATAAATGATAAAAAAACAGCGATGAAAGGAATAAAAAAAACCAGCAATACTGGCTTTTCATCTCTTATATGAGGATAATTCATATTTTAATAACGTAAATTATTTAGAGTTAAATAGGTTTTGGCATTACTCATAAACAATTTATATTTTTTTAACCTAAACCATGTTTTACTAAAAACACAACAACTTAGAGTTTTTAATGTTTTTTTTTGTTATGCCAAGTTTCACCGTACACGTGAAACAGCAAAATAAAAATTATGTCGGAAAAATATAGTTATCTAAACAAGTCAAGAAAGAGGCTAGCTAAGGAAGAACGATAATTCAAGTTTATAAACATGTCATTTTTTAAGTAGAAAATTATGAAAGGAAGTTATTATTCTCCCTTAGCTAGCATATTTCTATTTGTTTATAAAGATGGCGACTATATTTTTCTGCACAATTTTCATTTCGGCATTTCACGTGGACAATGAAACTTGCCATTGTGTTTAATGTCATCAAAATGAATTATGTGTGAAGGTTTTTTTCAATCTATCCTAATTATATTAACATTAAAACGGTTTATGCGTATTTAATTCTGTGTAGTATATTTTCATTCGTCATGATACATTCCTCCCAGGCATCACCTCCTCTTTTTTTGGGGGGGAAGGCCAATATAGTATAGTTTGTTCCTCACAATACCATCCTCCCAGAATTACCTTCACTTTTTGTGTATGTGTGGGGGCGGGGTAATATACTATCTATTCTTTTTGTCATGATATCATGCTTCCAGGCATTAAATCCTAGGGGGGGGGGGGTCATTCATCATGGTATCATCCTCTGTCATTACTTCCTCCTTTAGGGTCAGTGTACGTAGTCCGTTCATCATGATCATCCTCTTCTCCTAGCCAAAATACTGGAGGGCACACATATTTGCTAGTTTAATATATATTCAGGTCATCTCTCTCTCTCTCTCTCTCTCTCTCTCACAAACACAGAAATATATTCATATATTTCTTTTATTACAGCACATAGGCTGAACTAATAAAAAATTGTAAAAATAAGCAAACTGCAGTATTTGGAGCTTTTTTTTTCACTTCAGAATTATACATTATAGTGATGGCTATTTTTATACATATCAGAATAGAAGTTTCCGGATGTTAAACCGAATCTGATGAATATATGACATGACAGAAAATATTAAACTAAATTTACAGAAGATTTTTAATGAGAACAATATTGAGGAATTATTATTAATTCATTTTGATGTAAAATCATTATCATAAAAGCTATTTTCATAAAATGACATACCTGTTGGAGTAGGAGCTGTGATAAATAGAATAAATAAATATATTAATTGGAAATATACATTTTTCATTAATAAACTATAAAAGTAAATCTTTAACCAGTATAACAAGTTTTTCATTCTGAATGATTAAATATATCAAAACAAACATTGGTTTCTTTTTATAATCATTTTGCAGGTACAGTCACTATAAAAAGACAATTATATAATTTATATGAAAAACTTGCATATATCCCCAAATAAAATACCTTTTTTAACAAATAGTGCTATGTTTTCTTTGATAATCTTTAAACAAGCTCAGTTTTAATAGTATTGTGAAAGAAAAAAAAGTAAATATTATCCTACTTATCAAATCAATGAAAGCAGTTTAAAAAGAAATTTACTTGATGAAATACTCTGGTTAGAATTATAGTAGGTAATTTTACTTGAATTGTAGTGGTAATAGTTGTTAAAAATTTAGCAGGTATGGGGATTTGAATTGTATTGGTGGTGGCTGTTGGAATTGTTGTGCATATAGTTGTTGGAACTTTGATGTGTATGGTTATTGGATATGTGGTGGTGATGCTTGTTAGAAATATATTGGGGATCTTTTTTGGATGCACTGCAATGATAGTTGTTGAAACTATTCAGGATGTTTGTTGGAATTATAAGGTAGATGGTCATTAGAATTGCAGTTAAGAACGTTTATTTAACAAACGAGTCACCACTTATCAAGGCCCACAGACCACTCAAGGATAAGGGGTATTGAGTTTGATGAATAAAGTTACTATTTAAGAGGACAGCTAAACAAAAATTGGTTTATATTGAACTTGAAAATGGTGATGTTGTTGTCAGTCGGGAAGCAGCCCCATGGTACTTTGCTTATGAAAGTTCCACTTTGTTCTAGGTACACAGAGGGAGAAATGGAATTTATTGACAGTGGTTGTAGCTAGATGAGTTTTTATATTTTTACACAGGGGGAGGGGGAACCATAGATTGAAGCTCAACCGAGCACCTGTCATGAAAATAATGAGAGAGTAAAGAAAGACTTGCAATGTCTCTTTTGTGAGAAAGAGGCTTTAGAGTGGAGAATAGGACATCACTCATTAGATTTCGAAGTCGGTTTTGTATTCTCTCAAGGAAGGAAAGGGTGCTCTGAGCTGCACCTCCCCAGATGTGGCAACAGTACCTCCCCATCTTCAGACATATTTGACTCTGATACAGGTAGAGAATTTTGTTGGAGCAGTAGAATGATCAAACCATTTTTTCAGCGACCTTGGCAACATTTCAGGTCATGAGTGAAGGTCAGTCCCAGAAACTTATCAAAGCAGGGGGGGGGGGGAGGGCTTCCTCAAGGTGAGATCCATTCATTACAATTGGGGCAAAGTGAGGATCAGAGCATTGTTGGTGAAAGGAGAGAAGCTTGGTTTTAGACGTATTAAAAGTAATCAGCCACCTTTTCCCCCATTGGAAGAGAGATAATCAGAAAGATCTTGATCATTAATGCTCTTCAAAGTGTTGCTATAGATGGTTGTGTCATCTGCATAAATGTCAACGAATGATCTTAGAATGTGATTTGGGAGATCATTGATGAAGATCAGAAAGAGAGTTGGGCCCAGAATGGATCTCTGACATACACCTGCATTGATACTATGAGCTACAAACTTCTGCCTATCAATGAGAACTTTTATGAATCTATCAGAGAGAAAGGATTTGATGGTTGAGAGGAGATTTCTAGATATTTTATAACTGGAAATCTTGTGAAATAGACCTTTACGTCAAACCCTTTATGTCAATAGCTATTTCTCTAGAAACAAAGCCTTCATCAATAGATTCACTGATTCTGTGTGTTATTACAGTCAGCACATCAGCTGTTTGATTTCCATATTGCTTGTCACCGAATAAGCTGTTTTTGCTGAGGTGTTTGACAACTTACTCATGACGCACAGAAGACTGATTGGTCTGTACTGAGATGCAGAAGACCAATCTTCAGTATTTTTAAATACTGGGCAGACTAACGATGATTTCCAAGGTGTTGGGAAGCATTTCTGTTTTAAACAATGATTGAACAGCTTTGTAAGAATGAGAGATAGTTCCGGTTGAAGCACTATGATTGGAATGTCGTCAGATGACAGCAAAGCAACTGGTCCTAAGTTCTTGATAAGTTTAGCAACATCCTTGACAGATATATAGATGTTGCTCAGAGTATTTTCAGTTATAGGGGAAAATTCATGAGGTAGGCAGCCTTGATCGCAAAAAGTGGAATTTGATGCAAAGTTCTTTGCAAAAAGTTTAGCTTTATAGGAAGCTTCTGAAATCACCTCAGGTCCATTGATGATGGTTGCGATAGAGGACACGAATCTGTTCAGGACCTTGTTTGTTATTCGCCAAAACTCGTGGGAACCAAACCTCTGTTCAGCTACTCTAGACTTAACGGATTGGGAATATGACTCTCTCACATTTTTTATAACCCTTTTGCAGTGGTTGCTGGCAGTCTTAAAGATGGCTTTGGTTTTAGAACATCTATTTTGTTGAAAGCAATTGAAATAGTGCTTTCTGTGAGCAATGACAGCGACACATTCTGGTTGGCTGTTTGGTTTCTGTTGGAATTTCTTGAATAGTATGAAGCTTTCTATACCAACGATTAGCCAGTGAGTTAAATTGGATACAATACAGGACACACTCTTTTAAAACATAGAATGCAGAGGAATTTCTGGTATTAAGGATCTGAGGCTGTCCAAGTCAGCCATCGAGTATCGATACACTGTGTGATGGAAAGGAACATCAAAGATCTTGATGCACTTTGTTTTGATTTCAATTGTGACAACTGAGTGATTGAAAGATCCCAAAACAGTTCAGGGAAGTTGCAGAAAAAGATCCAGAAGACTTGCAAAATGTCCGTCAGCATCAGGTACGCGAGTAGGTTTGTCAACAATCTGTAAACTATAGAGGTGATTCTTGTAGGAACTTTAGTGGGAAATATTTGTTGGAACAGTAGTTGAGATGGTTCTTGTTATGTTGTGGATGCAGTTGTAACTTTATAAAGTATGATTGTTGGGACTGTGGTGGGGATGGTTGGTGAAAGTGTAGTAGATATCTCTGATGACATTGTAGTAAGGATGATTGTTTGAACAGTAGTTGAGATGGTTCTTGTTATGTTGTGGATGCAGTTGTAACTTTATGAAGTATGATTGTTGGGACTGTGGTGGGGATGGTTGGTGAAAGTGTAGTAGATATCTCTGATGACATTGTAGTAAGGATGATTGTTTGAACAGTAGTTGAGATGGTTCTTGTTATGTTGTGGATGCAGTTGTAACTTTATGAAGGATGATTGTTGGGACTGTGGTGGGGATGGTTGGTGAAAGTGTAGTAGATATCTCTGATGACATTGTAGTAAGGATGATTGTTTGAACAGTAGTTGAGATGGTTCTTGTTATGTTGTGGATGCAGTTGTAACTTTATGAAGTATGATTGTTGGGACTGTGGTGGGGATGGTTGGTGAAAGTGTAGTAGATATCTCTGATGACATTGTAGTAAGGATGATTGTTTGAACAGTAGTTGAGATGGTTCTTGTTATGTTGTGGATGCAGTTGTAACTTTATGAAGTATGATTGTTGGGACTGTGGTGGGGATGGTTGGTGAAAGTGTAGTAGATATCTCTGATGACATTGTAGTAAGGATGATTGTTTGAACAGTAGTTGAGATGGTTCTTGTTATGTTGTGGATGCAGTTGTAACTTTATGAAGGATGATTGTTGGGACTGTGGTGGGGATGGTTGGTGAAAGTGTAGTAGATATCTCTGATGACATTGTAGTAAGGATGATTGTTTGAACAGTAGTTGAGATGGTTCTTGTTATGTTGTGGATGCAGTTGTAACTTTATAAAGTATGATTGTTGGGACTGTGGTGGGGATGGTTGGTGAAAGTGTAGTAGATATCTCTGATGACATTGTAGTAAGGATGATTGTTTGAACAGTAGTTGAGATGGTTCTTGTTATGTTGTGGATGCAGTTGTAACTTTATGAAGTATGATTGTTGGGACTGTGGTGGGGATGGTTGGTGAAAGTGTAGTAGATATCTCTGATGACATTGTAGTAAGGATGATTGTTTGAACAGTAGTTGAGATGGTTCTTGTTATGTTGTGGATGCAGTTGTAACTTTATGAAGTATGATTGTTGGGACTGTGGTGGGGATGGTTGGTGAAAGTGTAGTAGATATCTCTGATGACATTGTAGTAAGGATGATTGTTTGAACAGTAGTTGAGATGGTTCTTGTTATGTTGTGGATGCAGTTGTAACTTTATGAAGGATGATTGTTGGGACTGTGGTGGGGATGGTTGGTGAAAGTGTAGTAGATATCTCTGATGACATTGTAGTAAGGATGATTGTTTGAACAGTAGTTGAGATGGTTCTTGTTATGTTGTGGATGCAGTTGTAACTTTATGAAGTATGATTGTTGGGACTGTGGTGGGGATGGTTGGTGAAAGTGTAGTAGATATCTCTGATGACATTGTAGTAAGGATGATTGTTTGAACAGTAGTTGAGATGGTTCTTGTTATGTTGTGGATGCAGTTGTAACTTTATGAAGTATGATTGTTGGGACTGTGGTGGGGATGGTTGGTGAAAGTGTAGTAGATATCTCTGATGACATTGTAGTAAGGATGATTGTTTGAACAGTAGTTGAGATGGTTCTTGTTATGTTGTGGATGCAGTTGTAACTTTATGAAGGATGATTGTTGGGACTGTGGTGGGGATGGTTGGTGAAAGTGTAGTAGATATCTCTGATGACATTGTAGTAAGGATGATTGCATGGTTCTTGTAATACAGTGGAGTCGGCTGTAACTTTATAATGTATGATTGTTGGAACTGTAATTGAAAAGTTTGTTGAAGCTGTAATAGAAATAGATTGTTGGAACTGTAGTATGAATGGTGTTTAGAACTATCGTGTGGATAGGTGTTTGAAATGTAATAGGTATTCTGTTTGGAACTGGAATGGGAATTGTCGGAATGTAGTAGAAACAGTTGTTGAAACTGTAAAAAAATAGTTGTTTGAACTGTAACAAGGATAGATATTGCAATAGTAGCTTAACCTATTGTGAAAATAATGGTAAGAATTGTTTTCCAAACAGTAATATAAATGAAATGAATCATAGCAAGAACTGTAGCTACAATAATACCTATTATTCATATATATTTATTTATCTTTCAAAACTAAATTTTTGATAACACAAAGTTTTCCAATAGCTGGATAGTGTAGGACTAGAGCTGTAATAAAAATAAAAATAGACAGTAATGTTTGTTTACGGATAGTTGATTGGATACGTAAGAGTGTACTATTAAACAACATAATTTGAACTTTGGATAAGAAGTATGAAATAACGACTCAAAAAGGATAGATTAAAACCTAAAAGAGGAAAAAGAAAGGCGAAAACCAACACTTTAACGTTTAGTCAATACATTTATCTTATATTTGTCTGTAGTTAAAGGAAAAATTATGCTGGACGGTTGAGGCACATGGTACGGAGATGCTACGATTTGTGAGTACTGGTGCAAATAACCCCATTGAAGAAAAAAAAAATGGATACTTTAAGGACTAATATATAATGAAACAAAATACAAAATGAATGTGGAATGACACACAGTTTTTCACCACGAAAAATAAATGCCTTATACGTTTTGAACATTACATATATCTAGGTGGTAGGCAGAAACAATTGTATGCAAATAAAAAACTGATTTTTTGGCAAATTTGTGAGAATTTGTTCCCTGCATTTGATGTGATTTCTATAATATTAAAATATTTATATAATATAGATGTTAGGTAAACTTAATAATAACAAGATCCAGAATTCAACATACTTGTATCTCTGAGTCAGTGTTTGTGTGCATTGTCAGTCTTTTAAACGTAATAATGCAATTTTCTACAGGAAATTTAAAATGATTTCATTTAATAAAACTTATATGGAAGGTCTATAATATATACAATACTTTACATCATACAACAATATTCAAAATACGAAGCATATTTGACTGACAAAAAAAGTCAAAAAATCTTTTCAAAGGTATATGATGCCATACATCATTTCTTATGTAAAATTAAGTTGGGAATCTATTTCTTGCTATTTCAATGCAAAATTCCTTATCTTAAGGGTAATTTTTAAGGTTTTTCTACATCTGACCCAAAATTTAATTGAAAGAATTGGTCAATTTTTTTTATTTTCCAATCCATATGATACCATACGTTATTTCTTATGTAGAATTTAGTGGATAATCCATTTTTGGACTTAAAAATGCCTCATTTCCACTTCTAAGGGTAATATTGGGTTAGGGTTTCTGACACCTGACGTAAAATCATATCTCGTTACAGACTGAGTGTGACCAGCTTTAATACAACTGTGAAGTAAAGATATTACGAATGTGCAAGGTTATAGAATTATTCATTATCATCTTAGACTGAAATGATGAAAATACTCAACATAAACTGATTCAACACAACAAAATTAAATAACTGATGACAACACTTATTCACACTTAATGGCAAAGAACTATTCATTTTTGATAGAATAAAATATTAAAACACTGCACGAACAAGGAATTGATAAACTTCAAATTCAAATCACTTATAGAAATAAATCATCCACATTAAAATACATAAATAAAAATGTTAAAGTCTGTAAGAATTCAAAAATATTGTTTAAATTTTGATTTTCCTTCAAATTAAACCAAATAGAATAATAAAGAAATTTTTTTATTCACACATTATTTTTAAAAGTTGAAACAAAATATTAAAATTTTTCAACATCATATTTGCAAAAGTTGATATGTCGAAATATACTTACTTAACTTGCTGCAAAGCTCTAAACTGATTTCTATTCCTACTGGTTTGTTTGGAAATCTCTTCGTAATTGTAATATCAATCTTAAGCAATTCACTTGTTCGATCTAATATAAATATTGTAGTTGGATCGACATTCTGAAACTAAATCAAAGAAAAACAAAATTCATTCATACATGACTCAAAATTGGATTATTGGAATCAAATTAAAATACATTTGTGCACAATTTTAAAAAAATGCCTCATGCCATAACAAGAAAACTTTCATCTTTACCAAAAACTACACATCTACTCAAAATTGCAAAAATAAAATTAAACAATTACATATATCTGGCAACAGATAGAACAACGCACCAGCTAGAGTGTCATATTACCATGGACCAATCGTTACAAAGCATGCTACATGCTAGGACGTTCCTCACAGGCAACACGCGGTGGCCCCTCCCAGCCACCGTGACAAATGTGCAACGTTAATTCTATTTTGAAAAATAACGTTTAATGTATTTTCATTAATAAGAAAATATGTAATAGTTTAGTTTGAATGGAAAGGATTATGTTTATTTTCAAGATAGAATTATTGGTGAGCATCTGCTTTCTTCGAGCTCTCAGTAATGATTCGCTTGTGATGTTTTAAATCAGTTTCTTTTGTTATTCAATGTACTTTTATGGTTTTAAAATATAGGGAGGTTTCTCCTAAGTATTATCTTTTGTTATTCGTGTTTTTGTGAGCAAAAATTGTGGCCAATGATGTGTTTGGTTAAGCAGTTATTTTGAAGTGAACACTGAAGAAGTTCTACACTTACAGCTTTTCATTTTCATTTCTTATCTTTATTTGCTATTAGAGTTTGAGGTATTACTATTCCTAGTGGTTATATCACTGTTTTTCTTAATGCTATTGTTATCTCTTTTTTTACGCATTTTATTTTTATTTTTCCCTTACTACTCTCGTTTAGTATTTTGCTATTGTGTGCTTTGATTATCATTTCTTATTTTTTTATAACTGTAGGACAGTTTTAAATTATTTTCATTGAATATTTTGTGCCAGTAGTTAGTTACAGTCTTTTCAATGACATTTAGGAATTTCTTGCCAAGTTTAGTTTTCAGCAGAGTTTTTTGTGTGGCATAAACCAAATGATGTTTCTCTTTCTTCTATTTTTATTATTTTTTATTTTCATTATAATCAACGGCCTGTTAAAATAAATCAGATGATGATATATATATATATATATATATATATATATATATATATATATATATATATATTATTCGTCTGTGAGTATGTGTGGACATGTCCTTGTGTGTAGGTACGCCTGCGAATCTATGGATGTACCTGGGACCTGATACTTCACCCGCTTTAACTTTAAAAATCTCTCGCCGTA
Source organism: Sepiola atlantica (assembly GCA_963556195.1). NCBI lineage: Eukaryota > Metazoa > Mollusca > Cephalopoda > Sepiida > Sepiolidae > Sepiola > Sepiola atlantica. The sequence continues at coordinate 127,212,616 of OY744528.1, read as the reverse complement.
GTTGTTTCATTTTTCTGTCTAGCTGATGCCACATACCCAGACACTCTGCTTCTATATCCTTCTGGCCCGTTTCCCTCAATGTATTCTTGTCGCTTGCTTTTTTCTTCTCTCTCAATTTATTTAACATTAACTTTCCATCTTTCTTTAATATGCCCACCTTACAACCCTACACCACTGTCTTATATTTTATATCCTCACCTCCTTTCTCTTCGTATTTTGCCATTTCCCCAAACCTTCCCTACCTAAAATACATTTAAGATTTTGTTTAAGTTTGCTCCTGCTGATTTTAAATTTAAGCTGAATATTGAATATTATATTTTTCATTTTCCAATCCCTATTTTATTAACTATTGTTTTTTGACCGGATCTTACTGCATATTTCTACTCCATCACATTTTCTTTTTATATATACATCAGATCAGGAAGTTATGGTTTGCAACACTCCTACTATCAGCTCCTAAAAACCCTTAATTGGACATTATAATATTCAACACCGAGTGAGATTTTTTTGTGTATGATTTTGCTTTTTCTATGGTTTTATTATCAACTTGAATACACACTTCACTGTCATGTACTGCATCGATAGCAAGCAAATTTCCCGCCTGGATAGCTTTTTCATTTTTTGGACTAACATTCACCACCTGGATTGTTTTTTAATCGACTTCTTTGACATTTTCCTTGAAATTGTTTTAAACTTTGTGACTTGGATGAACTGTATAAGTTTAACAAAAAAGTGTGTTTTTGGCCAATATATTTGACGTTTTATATATTTTTATATATTTTTTCCAAAAACTCCTACAACTTCCTATTCATAGAATAAGCCACCCACACCATTTAGACTTAATTCCCATATATTGTACTTACACTTAATTAGTTTTGTTCACTATACAATAATTCGTTAACTATGCAATAATAAAGGTTAATTTTAATTATATATAAACCCTTTTCCCTTCCTTTCTCTTCTAACAACCTCCTATTCCCACACTCTAGGTTGAGTAAGATGAAGGCTTAAGATAGTATAATTCTATCTGACCATGCATTATTTTACTTTACATAATTATCCCCCTTTGACCATTTTATGCTGATCCCTAATTATCTCCCTGAATCTTTACCTGACTATTCGAACTTATATTTACAATTACAACACTTAACATAAATATTAAATATTAAAAAAAATATAATAATAATAAAGAAAAAGTAAATAATAAATTAAAAAAAAAAAGAACAAAATAAATTAACTCCAAATATTATTATTTAAGATTAACTAAATTTATCGGTCTTAGTAATCTATTACATATCTTAACTATTATATTTTCTGCAGGACTTGTCTTTTTTCTGCGAATCTCATGTTTCTAGTTTTTGAATAGCAGCGTCCACTTAGCTCTCCTCAACTAACACAGCCAGTCCAACTTTTGTTTTCTTTTTGAAAAAGAGAGGTTGTTACTCTCGAAATGATTAAAGTCTCTACCCTCCCAGACCATTAAATATTTAACAGTAAGACAACCAATGTTACAATTTACTGTCTTTATATTTAAATTGTTAAATATAAATGAATTGATCTGAGATTTACCGTCTCTTGTCATTTATTCTTGTTCATTCTTATTCTACCCTCCGGTTCTTAACATTGCATTGCTGCTGCTTCGGAATTCTCACCTTCATATTTACTTGTTTACTAGCAATGCTTCAAGCAAACTACCATTTCCTTTTATTTTTTATATATTTTCAAAGTTTAATTTTTATTACCTGCAATAATGTCATTGCGGTAATGGTCCTCTGAGGAGAAGATTTTCTTTGTAAACTCATGAGTTAAGGATGCAGTATCACTCCTTGTTTTTGAACTTTAATAAAATCAATAATTTCTCATTTTATTATGTCATTCAATTAATATTATTGCTCCATACACTATATTGAGCTTTGTTTTTATCCTGGTTAAAGACATTATTTACATCTTTAAAGTATCATCTTACTCTATGTACATATATATATATATATATATATATATATATATATATATATATATATATGTATATATATGCAAACATTGTTAAAAATAACAGAATTCGTCTGTTTAATTATACCTTTTTTATTTTTTCAATTTTTCTGATGGTCTAAAAATTAATAAATGTTCCATAGGTTCTAGGAACGTTTTCAATTCTTCATCAAATCATCCTCAGGTGTCAAAAGCAAATGAACAAAAAAACTGGAGGAAGAAGAGAATTTTTTAAAAGACGGCTGAAAAACGCGCAGAGAACGCTTTTTGCATTGTTCCAGGAAGTTGAACGCTGGATGGCATCACAGAACCAAATCGATTTACGTTAAGCATTTCAAAATGTTACCACTGGTTTCATATGCAATGTTACTAATTTTAGGTTGTTGTGTTTTTATGTAGATAGCTTCCAGTATTTTTAATTTTTAAATTCTTAAAAGTTTTTTGGATTGGTTTTGGAATGTAAAATGTTTTTGATTTTAATACAAAACAGACCATCAGAAAAATTGAAAAAAAAAAAAAAGGTTTGATTATACCGTTTTTATTTTTTCAATTTTTCTGTTATTTTTAACAATGTTTGCATAAATGAGAAAATGTATATATTAAGTTATCAAGTTCAAATGTGTTAATAAAGTGAACATAAAACCTAGTCTTTCAAGAGTGCTCAATACAAAGTAGAACATTTATAAAATTACATAAACAATATTATAGCCTTACGTGAATCAACCAATGTTTTAATGCATATTCATGCATCTTATCAAAGGCAGAGCTCTGATGTAACGCTATAATATTGTTTATGTAATTTATAGATTTTGTACATGTCTGTGTAAATAAAAATAATCATATATATATATATATATATATATATATATATATATATATATATATTCTAGCGATATTTACCTAGTGTTGCCCGTGTGGAGGTTTACTATTAGTTGGAAGGTCTTTTAGGAAAAGATAATTTCAAATATAGTCATATTTACAATTTTTGTCTTGAAAGAAAAGTAAAAAAAATAAAATTTCTTATATGAGGTCAAATAATAATAAAAAAGCTATTATCTTGGTGTTGTTACTAAAAACAATATATGTTACAGAGAATGATGTTTTCTTAAAAAAACATTTAATTTCTATACAGTTTTAAAATAACAAAAAAGATTTGTCTTGTGTGATAAAATATATTCATAAAGATTTAATTTAATATCGATTTTTTTACCAAGTTTTATATTTGAATCTTTCCTGTATTTTTTTCCTAATATTAAAGTTAGCAAAACGAAAAAAAGAATCGATGTTAAATCTTTTTACATTGTTCCTGCAACTTAAATTGCAATGTAATGTTAAAACTCGTGTAGCATGATCGTCTTTTGAAAATAGAATTTTGATTAATGAAAACATAAAAAAACACTACTTGTTGACACTGAGTTCCTGTAAAATAGCAAATGGATTAACCACTCAAACAACTAATTATTTTAAATTATAAAAATACCAATGTAATGAATAATTACGAGTAACTTTCCATACTCTGACTTATCTCCCCTTTGGAGAACTCTCCTGCTTCTACTACCCACTATAAATAGTAGCACTAATACTGTACCGACATTGTGTGCTGAATAAAGCTTTCCCAAGTTACGTCCGTTCTCGTTAGTCATTACAACCAATAAACACAATTATTTAAATGTTTAAATTTTCTTTTAAATACATTTTATACTGCCATATTCATTGTTTAGTTTTATTTTTGTTTTATGAATATCTATTTCAAAAGAAAATAATTTTGTTTCTTCATGTTTTAATATATTTTAGTTATTCATGGTCTTAACCGATAATTCCCCCTAGTGATCTCAGATGGAATATGTTATGGTGTAATCTGATCTACCTATTTCAAAAATAAATAGACTTACTCGTGCACAATAAATACAGTTATGTCTAAACGTTATGGCAGCAATTAGTGGCAGTTATGGCCCCAGAATCATGACACATACTTCTGTAACATACTTTTTTTAATATACTTTTATTAATTATACCACTGTATTTTTCTTAATTATCACCAGCCTGCAAGGCCACAAGACTAGCCACACGATGGATTCGAGACTTACATTGCCATAACACTGGTGGCCAGGATTCGAGATATATATCCCACAACACTGACGCTGAGAATTTATTCAAACATTACCCAAACATGTGTCCCACGGCACTGGAAGAAAGGATTTGAAATCTACATCACACAAACTAAGAGACAAGGTACTCAAATTTATTCAGTCGAACATTTTTTTTTCGCACGTATGTAGCATGACTTTCACGACAAGAAATTCGAATTGATTCAAAACACGAAAATAAACCGGGCTTAAGTTGCACACAAACACTAGCAACAAAAAATTGTCTACAATTGAATTTTTGGATAAAAAGAAGACTTTAGTGGTATGCTCTAGTTATTTGTTTAATTAGTAAGACGTTGAAATCATATTGAATTTTAACAAACAAAGTGTTAATTCTGAAAAAAAACAAACCCTCCAACATCATGAAAAGAATTAAAGAAAATGACAACGTTTCCTAAATAGTTTGAAAAACAAAGTTTTGAAAAGTTGATTCGTCATCAGTGACGGAAAAAGAAAGATTAACTAACTACAAAAGATGTCTGTTGATTTTCTTCCGTTAAGTTTTGTACAAACTTATTTTTTTCTTTACACTAGGGACGCATTGGCGATAATTTTTGCAACAAAAAAATTTCACCAGATGTTATATAGACATCATTTTACCTAGATCACAGATCATAAACCTCTTGTTAGCATTTTGTGATCCAAGAAAGGTATCCCAGTCTATACAGCTAACCGTCTGCAAAGACGGGCCACTATGCTGTTGGATTATGATTTCTCCATCAGATATTGTTTAATTGATGCAATCAGATATGCAGATGTTTTGTCTAGACTCATGGATAAGCGAAGCAAAGTGAAAGAGGATTCTGTCATTTCAGCATTATCTGTGGAACCAGAACTTATTTCAGTGCTCACATCAATTGTCAGAGCACTGCCAATTACTTCACAGACGATCTGCGAGGCTACAGCTTCCGACCCCTTACTCCAGGCAATGTTGAACTTTCACCATACAAAATAACCTAAGGAATGTAAAGATAAAAACCTTCAACCCTTCTTTCAGCATCAATCATCACTGTCTGAGGTTGATCGGTGTATTTTTTTTGTAGAACACATGATTATTCCATTAAAATTATAAAATTGTGTATTCAAACAATTTTATTTGGGACATCAAAGTATTAGCCAGATAAAAGCTTTATCTATTGGGCAAACATAGACAAACAATTAGAAGACCTGAGCCATAACTATTTAAAATGTCAGTTAGCTGCAAAAGCTCCGAGAAAAGCAAAACTTTTTTCTTGGCCTATTCCGGATTCACCCTGGTCACGTCTTCACATTGACTTTGCAGGATCCATTGATGGAAAATGCTTTCTACTACTCGTAGATGCCTACAGTAAATAGCCTGAAATTTTTACAATGACTCGCATTACCTCGGAAGAAACTGTTTCAAAATTACAACACATTTTCAGCCTATTTGGAGTACCACAATGGTACTGCTTTCACTTCAGTGAAATTTTCAGATTTCTGCAAGCAAAATAGTATCAACGTTATATGCACACAACTATTTCCTCCTCAATCCAATGGACAGGTCAAGCATTTTGTGGATACATTTTAAAGCTACACTAACTCCAAATGACCCAAACCGCAGTTGACTGGCTGAAGCTTTATTGAACTAGAAAGTACATTTACAAATTGACAATACAATCATGCCGTATCATGCTAGAAACAAAAGTCTACGGAGCAGTTTGTTAATACTTTTAAAAGAGTGTTAACAAAAAGCAAAGAGGTAATCCCATGGAAAAACCTACACAGGATTTTCTAATGATAACGTTTCATCTTGCATTTCACCAGCGAAAGCTATGTTCGCAAGAAAGATCAAGACAATGTTCGACAGACTGTTACCGACTAATAAGAAACTGGAACAAAAAATAAATGTAAGAGAAGGACGTTTTAAAATCGGAGAAAATGTTTTTTACCGAATGTTTAGGAATAACAAGTCATTAAGGGAAATCGAGATTGTATATAAAAGAATTGGGAATATGCTCTATGTGGTGAAAGGGACAACATTTACCGATAAGAGACATTTAAACCAAATCAAGAAAAGATATTCCGATACTGTATAGGACAACACTGCATAAGAATTGATGGATGTTGTGTTTGACGCGTTCGAGTTACCAGTCCCAGAAGTTGTTTCTCAACGGCAAACATCTAAAAGAAAAAATACTTACTTCAAGGAAATCAACCCCAAGAGAAAAAGATATTGACTCCTTACGGAGCATATGGTTTAAATGGGAGTGTTATTGCGGAAGCTGCTCTACCTATTTCAGGAATAAATGGACTCACCCAGACACAATAAATACTGTTACAACTAAACATTGTAGCAGCAATTAGTGGTAGTTATGGCCCCAGAATCATGACGCATACTTCTGTAACATACGTTGCGTTTCTCCAAAGTAGAATTTATTACAGTCTTGACAAGGGATGGAATATATGCCAGCTTTGATATTGGGCATAATGCTGGATTTAGGTGTTGGATTAAATTATTAATAGTAGCTGAAGGTATTTGAGCTATGTTTATTCCTAGTTTGTTAAGTTTAGTATAAATGATGTTGTTATTATAGTTAGTAGGTAAAGCAACATGTCTGAATATTATTTTGTTTTTTTCTTTCTTCTTTTTTTCTTTCAGTTACATAAAATATTGTAATTTTTTTACACGTCCGAATCTAACTTTTCCAGATTTATTAAAGGGGGTTCTTTAATATCTGTTAGCATGTGTGTGTGTATGTATGTGTTTATGTAAAATAGGTGGTTATGGGTAAATATAGTTATTATAACAGATTTTAAAAGGGGATATATCATTTCGTTTCAATACCAAATGAATGTTTTGATTTATTTAAAATTCAATTAGGTCCATTAACAGTTTAGTTTTGTGTTTTTAGGCGTGTCATTTTATTTTATTTTTTTATAGCTGCTCTTAGGTTTTAGGTCTAAAAAAGTACTTGTCATAACAATATGGGAAAACACACGGATGCCTGTTTATGCATACTGCCCATATAAACTAAATCCCAAAGGGTAGCCATACCCAAATTTTAATCATACCCTCAAAAATTGTTTCCTTATCCAGCTGAATATTACACAAAAAATAATGAGTTAGATTCTCACAAAATCTACTGAAGAATGGGTACATTTGGCACCCTTTAGCCCTACAGGCTGAGTTACTAGTGTTTCCGTGAAACTTAATGAATGATTAAACTAATGTATAGTGTTCTTTGAAATAATATATATCTATTAATAATGGAGATTATGTATCTGTTTGTCTGTCTGTCTGAAGCCAAAAGAGACAGATAGAGATTTTCCCCTGTACAATTGACTGACATAGCTTTCTAACTCAAAACTACAATTACAACTCTGCTTTCTATGCCCTTTTGGTATGGGTTTTCAGAAACAAAAAATTCAGTTTTGTTTGAATTCATCGATTTTTATCTCTCATGCAATCAGCACTTTTCTCTTAATTTTCTTACAGACCACATGGTTGCCTTCAAGTCCAATGTCAACAAATACTTGTGAAGTCGTCCTCATAAGTAATCAAATTTTGTTCTTTCCTTCCATTGTTTCCAACCATCTCACACTATAGGTCAGTAGCCTACTGAAGATCTTATCTTTGAATGGCTTTTGGTTTTGATAAGTGGTGATCCATTAATATAAATTATTACCTTCCTTCCAGTGTTTCTGCATAGACACTATTTACCCACTCCTAATTAAAAACACTAATATATATATATATATATATATATATATATATATATATATATATATATATATATATTTATTTCTTCCACAATTAAAAAAAACTATAAAAACAACAAATAAATAAAACCAATAAATACACAAATAAATAATAGATTCAATTACACCTGATTTTTCTCTTTCCACAAAAGTACAGAGCAAAATAATAAAATACCTTAAATAACAAAAACAATGTAGCAAAAAATTATTCACTTTTTTAAACAATAAAACATATGTATTTAATCCTAAGATATTGAAAGAACATTTTATTTAAAAAAGTATTTTACTCACATCATAACCAAAAGATGAACCACCTGCATGAGTAGCAGTCATATTATAATTAAGCACATTTGTTGCATTCAGAATGGTCATCCTAACTGGAATTTTTGGCTGAATCAAAACCAGACTGATCGTTGGAGTCTTATCTCGTGCATCAAATTTGAAGACATCATCACCAACGACAATCTTTCGGACATTATCAAGATTGGTTGAGGTACGTACATCAACAACACCCTCATCAACATTCTTATATGTTATTTCCTCATCATGAAGACATATTGCTGAAAAAAAAAAATAAAGTAATTAGTTATTAACCTCTTTTATATGCATACAACAATTGATGAAACATATTACAATGATTTGTTTTCATTAATCACCAATTATGCACAAGTTCAAAAACAATGAAAAGTTATTTTCAATCAAAAATTATCACATCATCAGTGATAATTACAATTTTCTTATAAATGTTGTAACCATCGAGCACAGTAAATCTATAAAGAATTTTTTAAATAGTAAGAATTTGGGTTTTATCAAATAACATTTCCTTTCAAAGCAACACATATAATGTTGACGAATGTTTTTAATTTATTAAATTTCAAACTTCTTCAATGTGTGTACAATGTTTGCTTTTGTTAATCCTAAACCCAAACATATTTGAATACACATGCTTATTATCAGGAATTTAAGTTAATTTTACAAAATAATTCAACAAAAAAAAAGCCAGTAAAAACACATGCTCTGCAGAAGAGGCCATATCAATTATAATCGAATGTTTTCGTTTAATTTTTAAAGTTTGATTGAATTATTTAATAATCAAAATAAATGTTTAATAAATTTAGTTTCAAATAAATGTAAAAGACGTACTTGTTGTAGGTATAGTTGTCGGCACGGTGGTTGGTATTTTCGTTGGTACAGTCGTTGGAATAGTTGTCGGCACAGTGAATTCTATTGTAGTCGGTAAATATTTTATCACAAAAGTTGTAACATTTTGTCACACAAAATGGTTGGAATTGTTGTTTGCATGATGTATAGGCAGGTTTGTGTGCAGTTTTTTTAATTGTTGTTGGGAAAAATTATAGACAATTGTTATTAAGGAATATGCCAGACATTTTTATATTTATTTATGAAAAAGCAAAAGAGAAGCAGAAATCTTTATTGACAAATTGTGTTTATACAAATTTTCATCGTGATAATAATTCATTTACAACAGAACAGATAATACATTACTCTCTCTCCAGAGGAGAGTGTAATACCTGGGAGGATTCCTTCCACACCCTTAAAAAAGGAGAAAGTAATTTTGAGGAGGATGGTATTATGACAACAGAACCAATACTACCCCCCCATTAAAAAATATTCCAATTGAATTATGTTTTTTTTTTCATTAATTTAAAAATGTCAGATCACAAATTCATTATTTTTTATGGTTTCTTGGCCAGTTCCTTTTTGCAAAGATCAAAGTGTAGTATCTATTTTTTATCTTAAACAGAAGTTTCATGCCTATGTTTCTGGTTCCTCGTGCTTCTCTCATGGGTTGGGGAATACAGTAACACCTTTCACTTTTGTGTCAGCAGCCAACCTAGGCTGACTGACCCACTTTCTCTATCTTCCTTCTCCTGTAACCTTCACTCTCTCTCTTTCTTTCAACTTTTCTCCCCATCTTGCCTCTTTTGGCACGAAAACCGGCTTCTCCACGTCAAAGAACATGGAAGAGAGTATAAAAAAGCTCACCACCACCAAGTATGCTGATGAGTGCAGTACATCTCCCAGCCTGGGGGCAGCTCTTACAAAGAATGAAACCCCCCCCCCCTCCAGGATGACTCCCCCAAAGATGGAGTTAAAATCCAGAACAAAGAAGACTGGGCATACCATCCGGATCCCAATTTAACAGAGGTGACTTACTCTAACAATAGCTACCCTTGCAAAGTGTCCAAACCAAAAGAGGCTGCTGTCTTAGACAGTAACTCCCCCAGCAGGGGAGCTACAACCACTAATGACATAGTCGGGGCATACCACCTGGAAAAAGACAAGACTTTCTCAGAGGATGCTTCCCTGGAAAGCCACACATCTGTCCAGAGCTCTTCAAATGGGAAGGCAAACCAAAAAGAAGGGACATACCGCCTGGAGAAAAACTAAACAGGGTCGCCTCCCCCCTAAATTGTACCTTACAAAATATTAGCAGTACATAGAAGGCAATGTACTACACCCTTTGCCCGGCTCATGAGAAGTGATTGAGGACATGGTTCTGTCTCTGGTCAATTCGAACCTTTCTTCCAATGTAACAAACTCTGGCAGTTCTGGGAGTATGTCAACGAGGTGACAGCTCGTATCGATCCTGAGCATTATTTGCAACTAAACATATCCTACGTACTTGACAATGTTGGGCCGGCATGGGACAGAGGAAGACGAATGGTGTTTCTCGCACGAAGGCTGGTGTGGATGTTGCCTCTGAGAGATAACCAAGGGGGATTGAATCTTTTGCTGATCAGAATCTGATCGCTTTCTCTAAGCACCAGCTGAAGATAAAGATCAGATGTTATAGAAAAAGATTACATTCCTCGGTTTTCAGAAAATAATGGATACAAGTAGTGAGCGTGTGTGTACGAAAAGAAAAGGAGTCAAGCATATGTACCTGTTCCCTGCCTGAGCATGGCACACGTGGTTCTTGGTCCTGTTGGACCTCAGTCCTCAGGGTAAGTTTAGTCTCTTAGCTAGTTAAGTGAATGAGTTACCCCCCCCCCCCCCCCGGTAATAGAATACCTCCAAGATGCCTACTCTCCACTTTTAATTTTTTGTCCTCAGCCTCTCCCAAATTGCATTTATCTTGGAAAGGCACCATGCACTCTCCAGAATACATCCTCCGTTTTTTCTCCCACAGATCCTACTCCCATTTAGAGATTGACCTGCTTGTTTTCGGTTCTGAACAAACATTCTGCTTGTTAGTAATGACAAAAAGTCCATCCACTCCTAACACTAGAAAATTGAGTTGCATGTGGCTCCCTTTCCACAAACTGAGTAGAAAAACTTTCCTCTTTCTGAGGGCTTTCTAACACTACAACCACTGATCAAATGCATTTCCCTCCAACAATATCCATGTGTCTTTGTCATCTGTTTAGCTATCTTGAATAGTTCATTCTTTTGGTTATTTCTTTGTAGTATATCTGCAAATCTAGCTTTCTCAGCGTCCTTCTTGGCTTTGTGTGTTCTTCTTGCTGTACTCTTTGCCACAAGATACATATCCTTATGCTTGGAAGTCAATTTCTTAAAGCAGTTCAATGCATGCCAGCATGTAAAATGGATATTATTATCATGATGATTCACTAAACCTTTTCTCCACTCACTCCATCGTATCCGCTTTTCTTTGTTACACCATTCGGCTTCCTCATTCCACCAGCATGTTACCCTTGGGGGGGGGGGGGGGGGGGGGGGCTCCTTCTATCCACCCACAAGTCTGTGTATCCTTCAACTTCTTCCACTGTTCTTCCACACTTCCTGAAGTGGATCTGGTAATAGAACGCTCCTTCACTTGGTCTCTAAACTCAGATTTTATGTGTATTTCATTCAACCTCCACACCTTTCTCCTGGAGATAAACTTTGTCTTTACCTCATCAACTTTCTTCAGTGTAAAATTGCAAATAACGGGTTGGCGCTATGTCACAATTTTTTCACCAGGTATTACTTTCACATCACTCAAGAGGCTTCTGTCTTTTTTGCTAGTTAGCAAAAAAAATAACAAATCTATACCAGTCTTTGCTGCACCAGATTATTTTCTAAAAAGAACGCAAGATGAAATTTTTTAATTCTTTCTCCTTGTGTATTCCTATCACCATATCCATTTCTTCTATGCACACCCTCAAAAGCACCAGGCGTCTTTCCAACATGACCATTCAAATCACTTGCCACAGCAAGTAATTCCTTTTTATCAACCTTACTAGTTACTGCAATAAGTCTGTCAATCCAATACAGCTTATATCTTGCATTCTTTCCTACAATCATTTTAGCGAATTTACCTCTCATCGAGTTTCTGGGACACAACACAGACCAATACATCTTCTTTCAAGAAACTCAACAATCTCACTAGACTTCCACACAAGCTTCCAATATTTAATTTACATGCGACTAATTTTTTGGGAAAGTCATTTCCATAGTTGAGGCAATATTTTTATAGGATGGATGCCCCTCCCGACTGCTACCTAGTGCATTGATGGAGACCAGCACTTTTATCGAGATACCATCTTTAGGTGACTGCCTACCAAGGCTAAGGAGCACTTCACCTGCACTTAATTAATGACTAGTACAAAAATATGAAAAAGTGTAAAATAAATGAAAATATTCAAAATCACACAAAAAAAACAAAAACACTTACCACGTGGGCTACACAGCTGAACACTAACTTCAGTTTGAACACGTTTTTGTTGACTTATCTTTTCAAATGTAATGTCAAGCTCAATCAATTCATCAATTTGTGGAAGAATAAGCACATCATTAGGATTAAGATCCTGTAATGAAATCAAACAAACAGGGAATTGAACATTTTATCAAAAATGCTTCAATAGTTAAGAACTATAAGAAACATAAACAATTATGATTAATTAGTGCTGCATTTGCTTAATGTTTTTACTTAAAGACATCAAAACTGCTAACAGAAAATTACAATGTAAATTTAATATGTAGTAAAAAATATTTTAATAAAAGCAATTTAATCAGAACAATTTAATATGGCCACATTGAAAAAATGGATGAAAGTTTGGTACTACTCCAGGGTTTGTGCCTAATTTCTGTGACTGCTCGGCTGCATCGAACCAACAGGTCACGGAAGCGTTCAAGACCTGCCGAGTCAAAACGAGGCTGTAAACAAAACTGGGAAAAAAAAAACTGACCAATCAGGATGCTGCAATAAAAATTGGAAGGAGACGCTAAACCAAACTAAAAAAAAATGAATTTTCAGCAATTGTGTCAGAGCCTAGAATCTCCGGAGCAGGTTATGAATTTCTGCCATCAGAAATCTCTACTACCAGAATGCGGTGTAGGCGATGCGCACGACTTTTCCGGTTGACGGCAAGACAAACAATATCGGACAAATATGCATGGAGATGCTCCACCCAGGAATGCAGGGCTTGGGGTGTCTTTGTGATCGGGGACATTTTTTTCGCGGTCAAATCTGGAGATAGCGACCATACTGAAGATGATCTACCTGTGGTCCCAGGCTCCTCTTCTGCCTGTCTTTCGCTAAGCCCCCCCCCCCAAAAAAAAACAAGTGCTACCTCTCTGGGAAAAGATACAGAATTCCCCCCACCCCCACATAAAAATCTATAAAAAACAAAAAGACTTGCCTAATTTGAAAAAAAAAAGATTTGCTTAATTGAAAAAAAAAGTGAAAAAAAATGGTTCAAAAATTTTAAAAAAAAAAAAGTTTATTTATTTCAGCTATAGGTTTGTTCATTTCTTTCACTTTTTTATAAAAATATATGCATTTCTTTCTTTCCGTATTCATCGTCTTATATTGTCGTCTGCTAACCTTCCTTTTTTTTTTTCACGCATTTTGTGGGTTTTTTTATACAGCCTCGTTTTCGATTCGGCAGGTCTCGGACGCTTCCGTGACCTGTCGGATCGATTCGGCCGAGCAGTCACGGAAATTAGGCGCAAACCCTGGAGTAGTAAATGTTGAACAGTTCAGGTACCGAGTTCGGTTCACAGAGGAAGGCCACTGAAAAATTGGGAGGAAGTGATAAGAATGAACTAGAGAAAGAGAGAGATAAATGAAGACCTGCCAGAGATAGGTTAATTTGGAAGTCAATTTCTAAAAGCCATCCAAATATTATTATTATTATTATGATTATTATTAATACGATGATGATGAAGAAGAAAATTTCTGCCATTAAACTGAATTGTTAAAGAAAAATTTGACTTACCGTATAAGTCTCAACATCGCCAGATGAATATGTTACAATAACACTAAAACTTTTGATATTTTTAGTATTTTTAAGACTCATGTTAACTGGAACTTTTGGTTTATTGAAAGTTATCAGAAGTCTTGGACTATTATCATTTATGTCAAACTTAAAGGGGCCATTACCAGGAACTAATTTTGAAATGGGATCAGCAGTACTTGATGGAATAATGCCGACATCACCATTACTGAGATTTTCCTTTGTAATTGCTTCAGCATGAACACAAATTTCTACAATAAAGCATAAATAACAAAGTCATGTTATAGAAAGTTAAATATAAATTCTATGTTTACTTATTATATTAATATATCGATAATTGTCAATTTAGCCTGATGCTTATTCAATCTGAGTACATACGTCAACATAACATGAAGTTATCAATTAATATAGATATTTGTATGTAACATATTTAAAATATATAACAAAGTGAAAATAAATTGTGTTTTGGTGTGTTTCAATCCATATGTAATATTTTATTAAAGTTCGTATATAACTAAAATGCATCAGAACTGTTCTGATATATCTCTTATTTGGTATTTGTATATTGCAAAATAAAGAATACTTTTTAATGACATACCAAAAACTTAATAATTAAATAGCTAATTCTACCATGTTTTAAACAAAAACAGATCATATACTGACAAAAGACCAAAATTATAAACCAGTTAATAGTGGCTTCTACATCTAAATATTAATTTAAAATTATATACTTTCAGAGTCTGATAAGAAATAGTCTTGTTTTTGAAGTGAAGATAGTAGACAGGTTTAAGTATGTTAATATTAACAAATATATGGCATTAAAAATTATCAGTGAAGAAAACCGGGTAACAAATTAACAACTAAAGTAGAATGAACTAATAAATTCTAACACTTTATGCCTAAAAACGCTACGAAAAAGAAGTAGTACACATTTTGAAAAAAAAAAAATAGAAAGAAGTATAGTATTCATGGTAAAAAAAACATAATGGATGGAAATATAACAGTAAAAAAGTACTGAATATTTTAATAATATATTAATACAGTATATTCATTAATGTGAAAACCAATAGTTTAATAATCACCCATGAAAAATTATAAAAGTAATGTGCATTACCTTATATCATGAAAAAGGTTGATACAAACTTACAAAAGAATACTTTAACATTTCCTTTCTTTTCAAAAACAATTTTAAAAAGACAATGCCTTTATTTTTCATAATAAAACACCTAACAAAATTCTTGACCTTGTCATTTCTTACTAATCTGGGTAAAGTCATAGTAGAATTATGAGGTGTTCAAGGTTTTGTCATGGACGATAGACCGATTTCTTTTTTGACTGCTCATGAGGTATTGAAATAAATTATTGGGGCACTTATTTGCTTTGAAGTTTATATTTGTTTGTTCCTGAAAATGTCTGCCAGTTGATTGGGAACAAATCAATTCATGTCAATTCAATGGGTGTAGAATTCTTAATGAGAAAATAATTGGACAGTAATTGGCAAACTGTTTCAACATTAATTAGGAGAGTAGAAAGTGGAACTTCGGTTGACTTTCAGCAGCCTCGTAACTCTTGCTTTCCTTTATTTTGTCATTTAGTCCTCACATTCCATGAGCTATGTTTCTGACAAAGGGGGAAGAATTGCTGTTTTGGGTGTCAGAATCTATCCATATAACACTTATCATTGGCTAGTTTTTGACCTTGAAGTAGGATTTAAAAAATGTGTTTAGCTCCTTACATCAAGTGACTTCATGCCTTGTCTGGAGCGATTTCCATAAAAAAAGATTCCAGATGTACAAGCTTTTGGGTAGGCATCAAATTGATTGCCACTAGCACGTGGTAAAGTGTTGATCAGGGTTCAGATGTTTCCGTCGTCTTGTACTAGAAAGAAGGAAACAACTGAGGGATAAATCGATGTGATTTTGTTTCCAACTCTTGAAGGAGATTAGAGTCTCCATGTTGATCAAATATTATTGCCTAGATTCTCTGACTGAACTCATCTTTTGGTGAGGAGTGACACACGGTTTAAACATTTAAATAATTCATTTTATTAGAATCTTTTTTTTCTCGATTCGTTAAAGCCATTTTCTGTTTTACAGAAACGTTAAGAAATGCAGCATCAACAAGTATTTTTTTTAGAACACCATCGCACTGACAGTTGTTATATTATTTAACCTCATATGAAAAATGTTATTTTTAACTTTTCTTTCAAGGCAAATAATGTAAACATGATGATATTTGAATTTTTTTCCTAAGAAACCTTCCGACTAGCAATATATATCCACACAAATAACGCTGCTAGTTCATTATAATTTTATGGTAATACAATTTAATACTTAAAAGAAAAAGTGCATAAGTCTTGGCTAAAACCCTTTACTGTTTGAGAATTAGATAACAGTTTACTTAAGTACAAGTTAAAAAAAGATCCGTCCAAGTTTATAAGGGTAAGCTGAAAGTAAAACCTTCATACGAAAGGAGAAAAGATTTGGGTTGATACTGGTTGCTTTCACTCACGGTTACTCGCGCATGCGCATTGAACTTGTAAGCAGACGGATAATATTCAAAACGTTTTTTTCTAATTAAAACTATTCTGCATTGTTTGGTTTTTCATATTTATTTTAAGAAAAGGAGGGGGGGGGGGTATATTAAAAAAAAACATTGAAGAGATTGTGTCCCGATTTACTTGTCTCTCCACTAGAGCAAAGTTCTACGTTGTTTTGTCAATATCTTTCCTGTCCTTGGTCAGTGAATGAGAAATCCTTCTAGACTAAGGCAATTAAAATTTTTGTCCCCATCCAGAGTGCCTCTTTTTGGGGGAGCTACATTAAAAACCAACCTTGTGTCTAACTCTTCCCTCGTGGAGAGACAAGTAAATAGCGACACAATCTCTGAAATCTTTTGTTTTAATATTTGTTTGTTTCGTTTCTTTCTTAAAAGTTTTGTAAATAAAATTGTATTTTGAAGATTTTATTTTATTAGGCTTGTAAATAAATATTTAATATAACCCCCTTTTCTTAAAAGAAATCTTTTCCTACATTAAAAACCGACCTTGTGTCTCACTTTGCCTTCGTGGAGAGGTATGTAAACAGCAAGATTTTTTTTAATGAAAAATAAAAGTTATAAAAAAATTTGTAAATAAAATTACGTATTTGTTAAATGTTATTTTGTTTGCTTACAGAAAAAAATGTGTAAACTTATTTTTTATTGTCTAAAGTTTACAAAATTAAAAGGAATACTTTTGATTAAAAAAGACGCACCTACATTAAAAACCGACCTTGTGGGGAGACGAGTAAATAGGAACATGATCTCTGCACAGAAAATAACTTTTTTTAAACTGTCTTTGACCTTTTGGCTAGGAGCAAAGTGTAGTATCTCCTTGGTCAATGAAGAAGAAATCCTTCTAGACTGAGAGAATTTTAATTTTCATCCCAATCCTGAATGCCATTTTTTGGGGAGCTGAATTTTCCCTATGTTAAAAACCGACCATGTGTCTAATCTGTCCTAGTGAGGAGACAAAAAGCTTATAACTTTTTTTTAATTAAAAATGTATTCTTTTCATAATTTCTAAGGTCGGTTTTTAATGTAGCTCCTCCAAAAAGAGGCACTCTGGATTGGGACAAAAATAAAAATTGCCTCATTTTAGAAGGATTTCTCCTTCACTGACCGAAGGCAGGAAAGATATTGACAAAACAACGCAAAACTCTGCCCTCGTGGGGAGACAAGTAAATAGGGACAAGATTTTTGCAATGTTTTTTTTAATATACCCCTCCTTTTTCTTAAAATAAATATGAAAAGCCAAATAACAAATGTTATCTAAGGGAGCTAGAATAGAGGGACACTTTGAGATTATGCAGGCAAAAACCTTGTATGCTCCAATGAACGAAAGACTGAAACTGTGCGAATGACATAAGAACAGTAATGCGATGAGGGCATGCATGTAGTATGTCCTGTGACCAAATTCAACTGAGGATGTTGGCTGTTTTAGGATAGATAATAGTTTGTGCAGCAGAGAGACATCTATTACATTTGTATAGACTGTCCAAGACATGTTTCCAATTGCATAGCAGTTCATTATACAATCATCTGCAATTTTTGTCATCTTACATTCAACAAAGTGATCTAGGATATGCTACATAAATTCCTTTAGGGCAGTTTCTGATCCAGGCATGTCCATAGCTAATCTCACATACACACATACTTCATGGAAAGGGATAACAACCCTACAGTATTTCATAGACTTATATGCGAGTGGTATTTGGTAAAAAACATTGGTGAGGTGTTCCCATTTTGCAATTTTCTATAAAATTGAATTTATGCCTAACATCAATCTGGTTGAGGCTTGCGTTAATGTCCAACCTCTAAACGATAGCTACCATTAGTTTTCCTGATCAAAAAGGATATATTGAGATATCAACCTGAGCCTCCAATTCATCAAACTTTATTGCAGCTCGTGTAACCTGTCAGTAGAATGCATCCTTTGCATTAATGTGGTTAGACAGGGCCTTAAAACTGGCTCGCATTACCTTTATAGTCCTTCAGGTTACAGTTGAACACCTCTTCAAACTCATAGTGGAAGGTTGTAAATGCAGCTTTAACACTGGTTGGAAGGGATTTTGAAGGATAGCGTTAGATTAGGTCTGTAATTTGATTGGCCCTCACCCTTTCTCTTCACCCTATCTCTCACAGATGTGATGTTGCTAGTCTCAGTCTTTTCTATAAATAATATAATGGCATGTGTTCCTCAGAATTATGTGATCTATTCCCCGCTTCTTTTGTTCCAGCTCGTTTGACTCGATGGTCTAGTGGTCTACAGTAATTCGCCGTTTTCATACCTCATTGCAAAACAGCTTTCTATTCCACTACCTTCTTTCCAAGAACTGCAGGCTTGTGGAACTCTCTTCCTGCTGACTGTTTTCCTCCTACTTATAGTCTTAGTCTTTTCAAAACTCCGGTCAATAGGCATCTCCTGTCTTTACAATGATCATCTTTTATTCTTGTTAACTCCTTACATCAAGTGGCTTCAAGCCTTGTTTGGAGCGATTTCGATAAAAAAAGGAAATAAAAAAAGTCAGTTCGGGACTGAGACACTTTGTGGCTCGTTTGATTGATTATTTGACCCTCACTCTGAACACTTAACAAATTTAACAAATATTTACTTTAGGGTTCGGTGGCCGTGTTGGTTATGCATATTTTCCTGGCAACACTATCAACAAAACTGGGTGAGGACCATATGTCGGTAAACTTGGTGGGAGATTGGAGCAGTCCGTGCAAGGTTTCATCCATGTCATCGATGGTAAAGTCATTAGGGAGGGGTGCTTCAATGTTATCCCAATAAGGCCATATAGTAACAGAATATGCTGAGGAACATAGGATGTGTGGCTGACATGTGAAATTGAAGCTTTATTCCAGATAACCATACAAGAAAATTGTTCCATCCAAAAAGGAAGATCTCTCACTTTGTAGGGTGGAAGGGTTAGTTGTGTGTTACCATGAATAGGAGTACCAACCGATGCATCAATATCTATGTTCTCCATAATTTGAGCCTCAAATATAAAATTTTTCTCGTCACGAGAGAGGGTAAAGTGTTTCTCCTCATGACTGTTTGTAATATCTTGGATTGATGATCCGTGGAGTTTGTTGATAACAGAAGATGTCCAGGTGGGACGTGATTCATCTCCTTTGTCATCCACAGAAATGTCAATGATTTGACGAGCATCACAACATGAAAAGTTTGTCATACTCAGGTAAATACGAACACTTGCTTAACAAATGGTTGGAGTTGTTTGCAAATTTGGCAAAAATGGATAAGTCGATTGTAGCGATGGCAAAATTACATAAATAGCACTTTGAATTGCTTCTGCAACCATCCTATTCTTCAGATTTGGCCTCCACTGACTACTGGCTGTTTGCCGACTTCAAAAGAATGCTCCAGGAAAAGAGATTTCGATCCAATGAAGAAGTGATATTGGAAATTGAGGCATTTTTTTTAAGTGAAAGACAAATCATTCTACAAAAAAAGGCATTGAATTGTTAGAGAAAAGTTGGAATCAGTATATCACCATAGAAGGACACTATGTTGATGAACAAAGTTGAATTTTTCCTAAAAGTTGTTGTTTTATTAGTTGGGCCAGAGACTTATTGAGTGATGTGTTACAAATAAAAGTTGGATTTTCAAGAAAAAAAAAAATTATATTGCTTTTAATGTTTTTAAAATGAATATTTCAAGGACATTCAATATGACTTAACTCTCATTCAATTTTGAAAAGAAATGTTTTATTTCAAGAAAATTACCTTTTGTAGTGGGTCGAATGGTTACGGCTGAAAAATATTAATTGTATATATGTAAATGCATGTTAAAATTAAATGAACAAAAAAAGAAAGCAACAAATTTTAAAGCAAAGCAAATCATTTGAAAATTACTTATGAAGCAAAAAAATATGAAGCAAAAAAATTACACATTTGAATGAAAGAATATTAATCCATCTAAAAGTAAATGTAAAGATTTTAATATTCATTTTTGCTAGTTGTTTTATTTAATTGCTCTCTATCTCTCCCTCTTTCTCACTCTCTCTTTCTTGAAATAGAATTTCTGTGCGTTCGAATAACCAGAGGCCGGGTAATCAAATGTTGGAATGGCCGCCGGCTGTTCCATCATATTCCATTACAATCTAATTTAATTATGTAACTCAATTATATAGATTTAAAAAAATGTCTTTAAATAATTCTATTTATAATTTTTATTAAGATTATTATTATCGAGGAAAATATTTTAAATACATCTGGAAATCTGAAAAATGCAATCATGAGTGTATATTTGCGAAAATTAATTTATTAGAAGCTTTAAAACAAATTAATTATGTAAATTTGAAAGACGCGTGATGTTTGGGAAAGTTTTGGAATGGGTATATAGGAGCTGATAAGTAGATATAAAAAGAGAGAGCGATCAAAACTAATAATATAGTTTCAGCTTCAAGTAGATATAAAAAGAGAGCGATCAAAACTAATAATATAGTTTTGGCTTCAGACAGACAGACAGATACATAATCTCCATTATAATTAGATATGAGGTGATGTAAAAAAAACGTCATGCTTTAAAAATGTACAGGGTGTTTGAGAAAAATTTTACACTTTTTGGAAAGAAACGAATAAACATCATATTTTAGCCAATAATTTATGCATTTTCAAAATTCAAAGTGCATCTCTTAATGCAAATATGTTTATGTTTCATTGTTATATACTTAAATCCCCTTTTGTATCAGTAAATTTTTCAGCAGTAAGTTGGCTTATGTGAGTGCTAAATCTGCGATATGTTGGATTTAGTTAGTATCACTAGTAATTTAAGGTGAATTTTCTTTCTTTGTTCAAAAATACTCAAAGCTTCTTTAGACTATATATATATATATATATATAATTCACACGGTTCATAGTTTTTTCTTACTGTGAGATAAGTTTGTAACCTCTCAGTGGAAAGAAAAAAAATTCCATGGAATGTGCTCCAATGAACTTACTGCACTTGTTCCCTCTCAACGAAAATACTTTCAGCTCACCCAACTAGCAGCAAAATCCAACCTCTTCACAGTAACAGTCCCACACATGCTAGCATGTAAAACAGACATTAAACCGAATATGATAATTACTTGTCTTTATTTTTACTCAATTGAAAATATACATTTTTCATTCATAAAGTCTACAAGCTCATATTCAAGCGATAAAACAATTGAATCTCAATGAAACAGAATGTACGTTTTAATGAAAACGTTAGCAAAAATTCCACTTTTAAGTCCATCTTTATAATACTTGATATTAGATAAATGTCATATAAACATAATTCCAATAAAAAAGTAATTCATAAAATGACGTACCTGTTGTTCGGGTCAAATTACCAACTGTTGGGATTCCTACAGTAATAAATAGAATAAATGAGGATATTAATTGAAAATATACATTGAATAAAACCTACAAATTAATATTCAAGCAGTAAAACAAGGTAATTTCAATGAACCACAATTATGTTTTAATGAAGAAGTTATATTATTTGATACCCTCAGTTCGAGTATTATTGTGAAAGATTGGAGTATGCAACATTCTCTAATCTAATCCAGCAGAGTATTGATCTGTACTATTAATTTAACATCGCTTTACTCTTGTTCACTGGTCAGGCATTTTTTGAGATTATGTAAGCTCATTCTCTAATTTCCACTCTATATGGTCTTGTCTAATCACTTGCTTCCAAATTTTTCTATGGCCAGTCAAACTTCCTGCGATTCAAGAAATCCATACTTTTGCAACGATTTATCCAAGAGGATGAAACACTCCACATGACAATACGAGTGTAACTGATTCTCTCTTACCATAACATTTCTATGCTGGACAAATGTAGTGCTTTCAAAAAATCCTCGAACCTAATGTGTTCGGTTTGGTCCCTCGACAGAACAAATGGTGCTCAGCAACTTCTTTAACCCTTCTGTGTACAATCTTGTCCCCGACTTTCCTGAACACAAACGACTATCAGTAAACACCAAAGATTATACAGCAAAGCTAAAAATGAAGATCATGCCAGGAATCTTCTAGCTCCGTGAAGAGACACTGGATTAAGTGCTGTGAAACATCAGGTTATTGCAAGAGACACTGGATAAATATCTACAGACATTGAGGTGTCTAAGTATAAAGTTTAATTACAAGGAAGTCAGTGATGTGAAACATCAGGTTATTGCAAGAGACACTGGATAAATATCTACAGACATTGAGGTGTCTAAGTATAAAGTTTAATTACAAGGAAGTCAGTGATGTGAAACATCAGGTTATTGCAAGAGACACTGGATAAATATCTACAGACATTGAGGTGTCTAAGTATAAAGTTTAATTACAAGGAAGTCAGTGATGTGAAACATCAGGTTATTGTCGGATAAATGTGGAGAAAGAGAGCAAGAATACTCTAATACCAAAGTATCTGTGATGTCTGATTTGTGTGTCAATGTTTTTATGGATAGGGCTACATTAAAGTTTCTGCATAAAATTTGGTGGAAAGAAGGCTACATTAAGTCTGTGTGAATTGTCTAGCCTTTTGGCTAAGATCAAAGTGTAGTATCTGTTCTGATGGATACTGCACCCCATACTGGTATTGTCTTGGCCTTCGGGCCTTGATTTACGCCAGTCTATGGGTCTGTCCTGTGCAGTTCTAGGAGGTCCACCCTCCCAGGCTTCGCCTCCCCTCTTTGGGGAGGAGTAAGTTTATTGCTTACTGCCTGAGGCGCCCCTACCGGGGAATGCCGACGGGGCTGCCCAAGCAATTTTTAAACCCCACTTTCCTGACCCGACCTTGGGTCACATCTTACTTGTGGGAGTAAGATAAAACTGGCCTTGTGCCTAACTCATGGAGAGGAGTAAATCAATACTCAACTTTTTGCTAATCTTGCTAAAAATAGCTGTCAAATCTATGAAATATAGTAAGCCGGACAAAGTATTGCAGCTGAAGTAAAGAGACTGCTTATTGATTTCAAAACTACTTTTTGGCGAAACCAAGTTGTAGTGAGTGCCAACGAGCTACATAAAAAGAGAATGGTTGTTGACTATTCTCATAAAAATCTAAAGGTACAACTTACTTTTTATTAGGTTTCAATTTCCACACTGAGATGCAGAAAATGGATAGAAAGAGGGAAAAAGAGGATAACGGGAAAATAGAGACAATGATGACAAACTAACACCAGGGAGATTTCTTTCATGCCAAATCATAAATGTCGCCCCTTCTTCATTTCCTACCGTCTTCTTCATAGTGACTGCATTAATGGATTTTTACTAAATACTCATGTGAAATTACAAATATATGATGGTTGTGTCTCCAACTCATCTTCTCTCTAAACCACACTAAGATTGAGAAATTAGTAAATCCAGTGATACAGTAAAAAAGATATAGTACCATAGACTTACCATCAGGAACCAACAGCTGACAAAGACAGACTATATACTGCCTCTATAAAGTTATACAAGTTCTGCAAATTTCAAAGAATAATTGATACATTTATCACTGACAATCTACTCTACCACACGTTTGCTTAATTAAACAATATAACTGTTTGTAGTAGGAGTCAAGAAGAGCCCGATGAGAACCGTAATAAATTTACAGAAGGAGTCAAGAAGTTAAAAAAGGAACCAGCCAATCTCTGTAGGAAATGGAGTATCCTGTTTTATTATTCTGGCACTTTTCACATAATTGAAAGACTCAGCATTGATCTCAAAAGAAAACCGGCCATATTCTTTTCATCATAATTTTGTTCATTTATTTATAGTAATTGATAAAATTCTCTCACTTCCCATTCGCCTGTTCAGATATATCATGGCAAATGGTGATAAAATGCCTCATCCAACTCCAATTTGTAATGTGTGGTATGTCCCTATTTACTTTACATTAGGCCAGAGTTAGACACAAGATCGGTTTTAATGTTGGTTTTTACATATGTATGAAATGTCAACTACTGCTTATAACCCCGAAGATAAAGGACAGTGTAATAGGTATAATATGGAAAGCAGTAACCTTAGCACTCAAATACAATGTCTACCTATGAGTTAATGAGAGTATGTTTGGCTAGATGCTTTACACTCAATATGTATTCTACTTTCAACGGCTCCAAATGTAACTGCTCAAATGGTTTATACATATCAATCTACTAGTGGTTGTTCTGTTTCAACATGGCTGTTCACATGAGGAAGTGTTCTTTTGAAATGTAACCAGATTGTAGGAGACAGAACTTATTGAAACTCATTAAGTGCATAAGGAAACAACAGTCTCTCTTAAAGTTTTTCCCCTCTGGGCTATGTACAAATCAACTTTTCTGAAATACAAGACTGAGTAACCGACTTATCTCTTTAAAACTATGAGACATTAGAAGATCTAGTATACAACACTTCACACAATAGAATCAATTACGATTGCATGAAACCTCAATTCCTCAGGCTCCTTTATGTTGATTTGAGCATTTGTACAAACCTCCTCACTTCATGGACCTCAGAGTTATATACGATCACGCTTTTCCTTAAAGGTGTTTAAAGTTTACTTTAAAAAAATGACACTAATGTAATATTTGAACACTTATGACTTCCCTTGACATATATAGGGTTTATTTCTCATTATATAGGGTTTATTTCTCATTATATAGGGTTTATTTCTCATTATATAGGGTTTATTTCTCATCTCATCTGTTATCATTTAGGTTAGTCTCATTGGTTAGCGCGCTTGGAATTGGAGTTAAATATGACTCTTGTTCCAGGGTTCAAATCGTGTGACTGGCACGAATGGTTATTTCTATGCTGATTATTCTGCAAGGATGAAACGTATACATATGTAGATAATGTTTGAATATTTATTATTAAAATAATTATATATATATATATATAATTTTTAAATGTTCTACTCTTAAAACAGAAAAATAATTTTTGTAATAAATTACCTTAATTTTGTTAACAAATTCCAGTTAGCAGAGCCTTTCATTTATAAAATTGAGTACACCTGTATTCTGACTACCAAGTTTATCTTTCTTTTTGTTCCCGTTTTCCAACTCTTCGTGTAGGATCTTCAAAATTTTACCACTGTACTTCCAAATTGTTCTCACCTGATTATTTACATGTGATAAAATTACTGCTTTCTTGTATGTAGGAAAGTACTTGAGTTTTTCCCCAACTGAACGAAACTTTAAATCATACAACGTAGAAATTATTTACCTGAGAGATATTATTTTCACAAAAACATTCTCCTTTTCTTTCAGCCAACATGAACTCTTGCTATTTTTCTTTCCCTTATTATTGTATTTTTCTAAATTTACAAATAATTTTATATTTTTTAAATTGTTTGATCTTTCTTTATACTTTCTTTTTGTTTATCTTTATCATCCAATGACAACATTTCCGTTAAAGGAAATGTTGCACTTCTCAACATGTCATTTTGGGTTTTTCTAATACATAACAGTAAAATATTTGCATTTGCATGTTCTATTATCATTATAAAAAGTTTAGTTAACTTTACAAAGTGATTTAATCGAAACAGTGCTAACAAAAAAAACAGATCTGATGATAGGGAATGTATAAATTATATTGAAGTGTTTATTTGATTTTTAATATTTTATTTAATAATTTAATAATCAAGAAAAAGTTCAAGAATTTAATGAATTTTGTTCAAAGCAATGGTAAAATACCTACTTGTGGGAATAGTTGTAGGCACTGTGGTTGGTATAGTTGTAGGCACTGTGGTTGGTATAGTTGTTGGAACAGTCGTTGGAATAGTTGTTGGTATCGTTGTTGGAATAGTTGTTGGTACTGTGGTTGGTATTGTTGTAGGAATAGTTGTAGGGATTGTGGTTGGTATAGTTGTTGGGACAGTTGTTGGAACAGTTGTAGGAATTGTTGTAGGGATTGTGGTTGGTATAGTTGTTGGAATAGTTGTAGGTATTGTTGTGGGAATAGTTGTAGGTATTGTGGTTGGTATTGTTGTAGGGATTGTGGTTGGAATAGTTGTAGGTATTGTTGTGGGAATAGTTGTAGGTACTGTGGTTGGTACGGTTGTTGGAATAGTTGTTGGTACGGTTGTTGGAACAGTCGTTGGAATAGTTGTAGGTACTGTGGTTGGTATTGTTGTAGGTACAGTGGTTGGCACAGTTGTTGGAATAGTTGTTGGTATTGTTGTTGGTATTGTTGTAGGAATAGTTGTTGGTATTGTTGTAGGAATAGTTGTTGGTATTGTTGTAGGAATAGTTGTTGGTATTGTTGTGGGAATAGTTGTTGGTATTGTTGTGGGAATAGTTGTAGGAACAGTCGTTGGTATTGTTGTAGGTACTGTGGTTGGTATCATAATTTGAAAATATTTTATCACAAATGTTGTAATTATTGTTTTAATGATGTATAAACAGGTTTATTGATGTAAAAGCAAAGAATAAGGCAGAAATTATGGTCATACAAAATTATCTTCATACAAAATTATGGTCATACAAATTTACATAGAAAATAACTAATTCATTTCCAAATAATTACAACAAAAAGAATGAGAAATGATGGCAACAAACAAACGTGAGGGAAAACAAATTGTATTCATTTATGTCTAATTACAGAAGCCAAACAAATCAAAATTCAATTTGTTCCATTCAGTTTTTCATGTTTTGTGAGATAATAATAAACAACAATAATTTTAAGTATTACATTTGATTGAGAGAGCAACTAGTCAGAAGACATGTGATACTCATGGCATCGGGCTATGTTAAGTGCTGAGTCATCTCAAATTCGACTCTGACATATATCCATGTTATAACCGGGTTACACACGTACAGGAACTCAACAAAAGAGACGATGACAATCACAGAAAATTGTGTTTGCAAATTTTATAACATGTCCCCCATGCTGCTATGCTTTTCAGTGATGAGGTGCATTTCCACCTGTGTAGTAGCATGAATAAGCAAAATTTATTAGCCCCAAAGCAATCCTCGTGCGTTGTATGAACTCCTTTTGCATAATCCTCATGAACTACTAGTAGCAGAATATGGATTTTGGAGTCCATACTTTTATGAAGAAGACAACGTGAAGACTGATCGCTATTGTGCATTACTAGAGACTTTTCTGAGATCTAAATTGAAAGAACTAGATGATAGGGACAATGTTTGGCTTCAACAAGATGGCCAACAAACTACACTTTTAGGAATTCAATGGTGATTTTAAGGGAGATGTTCCCAGATATTTAATGTTAGCCCACCCAATCATCCGATTACTTTTTACTGTAGAAAAATCAACAGTATACACTTGCCGCCCTCGATTTACTGAACAATTAAAAGACGCAATTTGTCAAGAAATTACTACCCTTAGATTTATGGGTAACTTTCACAAATGCCTTGGACAGTGTGTGGACAATAATTGCAGCCACTGATTGCAGCTTCATGTAATATTAAAAACAAAATGATATTATGGTTATATTTAGACAAAAAACAACTTTTTTCATTCATTATTTTACATTTATTAAATATAATGTGTTAGATCATTTTGCCACACCTTGTTACTATTGACATCGGTCATGGAATTAGCACACTTTAGTAGATGTTTACATATATTGTTTCATGTTTCATCATGTCAACTCTCCGAAACCATCCTGTGAGAGTCAAACTCCCTACGGAAAAAGTCATGACTAAGAACTGTGTGTACGCGATTCCATGTAAGTGTGGAAAAGTATACAAAGGTGAGACATGTTGTCCACTAAAGGTAAGCCTAGAAGAACACCAGAGTAATACGTGGAGAAATCGAAAAGTCGGGTATGGCTGACCACATATGGAAGGAAAAAGGGAAATCATCTACCCTTATGGGATGAAGTAAAAATTATAGATAGAGAAGAACGGTGGAGAGTAAGACGACTCAAAGAAGCAGCCCATATGTTAGACGACAATGACTTACTAAGCAAACCTAGTATAGAATGGGAACCTATAATTATAAATAATAGATAAAGTGATAAGTAGCTAGAATACGTCTAAGGCTCTAAGTGACAGTCATCTGAGGGTTGAAGGTTCAATCCTCAGTGCAGGCGATACGAAGAATTGCGAATTACTAAAGACTTCTTCCCAGTCATGGCACGATGGAACGAGAACATGCTACCCCGTGGATTTAATAAAGGGTTCTGTTCGAAATTCCGTCCAGATTCCCGAGTTCGACAAAGTACACCTGAAGAAGGTTGGCGGTACATCGATGAGAACAGTAGCCTGAATATACCAAATTCTACATATATTGTTTTGTTTAGTAGTATATAAACTAATAACAGATAAGACACAAAACATTTTTATTTAATAGCAATAAATTCTACGAGCTTCATAAAATATAACTTTAAAAAATTAGAATAAATTATGGTATAATTTATTTCAAGCTATGTGGAAAAAATATTAAGGTATAACAAAAAAATAGAATACCTAGTTGCCATCTGTGGCACTTTTATAACTGAATCACTTCAGACTTTAAATTGAACTATATTATTTATGACAAAAATTAAATAATTATATTTAATTAGCTTCAGTCACAAGATTTTCATTAAATAATGATATCAGCAAACACACAGTTTCATCATATTGTGTCATCGTTTTATTTTATATATGTATAAACAGGGTTTTCTACAAAATGTAAGTACTTTAATTTTAAGTATGTTATATTCATTCTTCTATATATTAAGTTTAAAATCTAATGGTATCTACGCATCTGCTTAGGTTTGCTCTCTCTCTCACATACTGTCACAGAATTCTGTTTCTTTTTCTTTGTCGTCGTCATTAGCTGCACTAAAAAATGCAAAAAGGCGAAATGCAGTAAATTTGATTTTTTCTTTTCACTTTACAATTGTACATACATTGCAATGGTTAGTATAAAATAAATCTGGGCCATTTGTCTAAAAATTTTAGAGCGAATTTTAATCAAAGAGAATGTATGTTTTGCTTAAAAACTGAGCAAAAATTAAACTTTTAGCTATGATGAACATTTCATATGGAAATCCATTTGGCAACCTTCTATAACAGTATTTTTTCTTGATTTTTTTTTTTGGGGGGGGAGGGGGCTGGACTCCTCAAATTATTAATCACATTTGTTAAAAATTATAATGTTTCTTACTATACTCAAGATATCATAACCACTTGAAATTGAAAAAAACAATTCACCCTTCAGTCTTTTTAAAGAGGCATTTCTAATTCTACTGAAATTAATTTTAATGCATTGTTTGAACTGAGAGGGGGTGATACACAACATTTTGAATGAGAACAATCATGAAGGATTATTATCAATTAATCTTTATGTAAAGTAATACTTAATATAAGAAAGAATTAATAAAAGGTAATTCATAAAATGACATACCTGTTGGTAAAGAAGCTGTTATGAATAGAATAAATGAAGATATAGTGTTATATTTATCAAAAATATACATTCTTTATCAATAGGACATACAAGTTTGTCATTCTAAATGATAAAATACATTAAAGCAAAAATTTATTTCCTTTCATCACTTAATAGTCATTTTGTTTGTACATAAAACACAACATATAACTTATTTTAATTCATATAAAAATGAGCAAATATCTCCAAACAAAAATTCCTTTTAAAAATAGTGTTATTTTTTATTGGGTAAACTTTAAAATTTAACAATGTTAAAAAATAAATAGTATCTCAATTATGAAATGTAATAAATGAAATCAGTTTATTAAACATGTAGTGCTGATGGTTGTTGAAATTATGGTGGTGATTGTTGGAGGTGGACTAGGTATTGATGAGGGTATCGTGGTGGGAATTGTTGTTGAAGCAGTACTTAGGATGGTTTCGGTCATGTAGTGAAAACAGCATTAAGGATGGTTCTTCTAAGATAATGTGAACATGTAGGAGGACGTCGACACCTCCCTGCAAGAACCTAACGTTGACATCTCTCCTAATCAGGATATACATGTGACTGGGGGCCGCTAGTGAATTTGATATTCCCTAGAAACTTCCTCCTTCAGAGGAAGCCGGTTCAACCTGCCTAGTGTGAATGCTGTTCCGTTTGTTTTCTTTTTTCATTGTTGGAACAGTAGTTGGGATGATTTTTAAAAGCTTGGAACAGTTGTAATTTCATGAGGTATGGTTGTTGGAATTGTAGTCGACATGAAAAAGTAATTGATGTGGGTTTTGTTATTTAAATGAGAGAGTTGTATTGTATTGTACTTTGAGCTATTGTTGGGATTGTTGTAGAACAGTAGATAGGATGGTTTTTGTTATGTAGTGGCGACAATTGTAACTTTATCGGTATGGTTGCTGGAACTGTAGTTTGGATAGATGTTGAAATTATAGCAGAGATGCATTGTCTTAACTGATCGGGGATGGTTAATTGGAATTGCAGTGTTGATGGTTTTTGGAATGTAGTAGTGAGTATGTGTGGAATCGTACTAGACATGCTTATTATAATAGTAGTTAGAATTATTGCAGGAATAGTTGCGGGAATAGTTGCAGGAATAGTTGCAGGAATAGTAGATGAAACTATTGTGAGAATGCATCACCAGTCTTTTGGATCTTCTATACATATAAAGGCATGTTTGTGTGTTATAGAAATCTATATGTTAACAGTGAAAAGAGTCTAATAAGTTTCAATAAGGATAAAAATTTTCAAGGAACCTAAAAAACACCATTGAAATTTTCCTTTGATTACATTTGGGGTCACTAGGGACAATTATTGGTTAGGCCCATAAAATAACTAAAATATATTAAAACGTAAAGAAACAAAATTAATTTTTTAAAAGTAGATTTTCTTTGTTTCATAAAACAAAAATAAAATTAAACAAAAATATCTCAGTTAAGAATGTATTTTAAAAATATTTTTATTGGTATTTTTAAGAATTTAAATAAGTAAAAAAAAATTATTTTGATTTATTGAAGCCATTTGCTGTTTTACAGAAGCATATTTTTTTAAAGACACCACTGTACTGACAGTTTTTTATTACTTTGAAATGTTGTTTTTAACTTTTCTTTCAAGGCAAAAATTGTAAACATGACGATATTTGAAAAAATAATTAAAATAAACAAAGGAAATTCATATTTTTAAAATAGATTTTCCTTGTTTCATAAAACAAAAATAAAATTGAATATATCAGTGAAGAATGTATTTAAAAAAGGTTTAAACATTTAAATAATTATTTTTATTAGTAGTTTTAAAATTCAAAATCAGTAGGACTTTCTTTTAAAAACATTACAGTGCTGACAGCTGTTTTATTACTTGACCTTATATTGAAATATTATTTTTAAAATTATTTTTCCTAAGAAATCTTCTGAACAGCAATATATCTCCACACGGACAACGCCGGGTGAATACCACTAGTATAACATAAAACAATTAACATTCATGAGAAAAAGAAAGAAAAATATTCAAATATATTACATTTCATGATAAATGAGAAATACAATATTTACTTTTTTTTTTAAGTAAATTATAAAAGAGAAACCAATTTTAAAGAATGCAATCATTGAAACTTTATTTAAAAAATGTCAAAGTTTTACGAATTGAAAAATACTGTTTCAATTTTAACAAATGACTTGATGTAATTTTCTTGAAGATTTAACCAAATAGAATATACTGAAGAAGATATTTTTTTTATTATATTTTTTTTCAAGTGAAAACAAAAAATGAAAAAATACAATCAATAAAAATAAGTGATGAAATAATAAAATATCAAATCTTTTAAAATCATATTTACAAAGATTAATATAAACAATACAAGTTTTACAAAAAAATATACTTACTTAACTTAGTACAAAGTTCTAAACTGAGTTCTGTTTCTACTGGTTTGTTTGGAAATTGCTTCTTAATTGTAATATCAACCTTGGTCAATTCACTTGTTTGTGATAATCTAAGTATAGTGTTTGGGCTGACATTCTGAAATTGAATCAATGTAAGACACAGATTTATTCATACAGAACTCAAAATTGATATATTGCAATAAAGTTAAAATACATTTAGCTCAATTAAAACATTATCTCATAACATGACAACTTCACCAAAAATTTAATACTCTGATTTTAGTGGCCATTGCAAAAAGAAAAGAAAAGATATATATATATATTTTTTTTTAACATGGTTCACCCCAAACAAGGCAGGCCACCACTGTAGACGTAAGGGGCTACTGAGAAAAAAGAAAAGGGGAGAAGGTTGGAGGGGGGGGGATGTCAGCCTAAGTTGGGATCTGCGCAACGAGATGTCGGTTTAAATTAGTTTTAAATTTCTGCATGTCAGTACTGTCGGGAAACAGGGGGCAGGGAGGGAGTTCCAGAAGCCAGCAGCACGAGGAAAGAGGCTATTTGAGTAGAAGGCTCTCCGGCATCTGGGGACCTCCACAGTGAATGAATGAGATTTAGTTGATTATCGAGTTAGTCTAGTGAATTTACGTCGAGGGGGCACCAGAGTAGCCAATTCATCAGAGCATAGTCCATTGAAGTATTTGTAAAACAAACATAAGGATGCTACATTGCAGCGATGGGACATATATATTTCTTTTCTATATATACATTTCAAGAATTCAAAACCAACGCATTCTATGGCATACAATCGATAATATATACGTCAAATAACATTATACATTAGTGTAATCATCCATCAATACCAGCAGTTTCATGAAAACACTAGAAACTCAGTCCGAATGGGCTAAAAGTACAAAGTGTGACTCTTCCTCAGTCAATGCTATGGTGAACTGCCCCTCTAATAACTTTTTTGTATAACTCTCTGCTGAGCATTGGACAAAAACCTGTCAATGATAAGTATTAAGAATGAGAATAGTTACCATATTTTTTTTATTAAATAACTTTAATTAATCAGTGTTAATATCAACAAAATTATTGCATATATATGAGAAGATAGGACAATACAATTACAAATAAATAACACCAAATATTAAAAAAAAGTTATGCAAATTAAGCATTCAAATAGTTGTCATTGTGTCTTTCATCTGTACTATATATACAGTATTTCAAAATGTTATGTTGCATTATTAATTTAAATAACAGTAACCCGTTTTGACGGTAATATAGGAGTGATAAATTGAAAACAAAACAGAACTGCCCACCCTCTGTTGGTCTAATCGTCGAGGATGTGTCTTCAATTGGTATGGAGTATCAAAGAATTCTATGATAAACCATTCTGATAAAACATTAGATTTTTAAATACTATATATATAGTAATAATCTACAAACACCCACAAACAGCTTTAGGCACTCCTAATTTGCACATTTATTTTTTAAACGGTTTCTAATAAATTTATATTCTGTAATATACATTTGTAATTTGCATTGTAATATTTTTTATATATATGCAATAGTTTCGTCGATAGTAAAACGTCTGATGTCACTGGGATGCTGAGAACAGATACTACACTTTGATTTATTTATTTGCAGAAAATATAAAAACTGTGCATTTAAAGCAAATTAGGCACAAAGCCATGAAAAGTGTGAGGAAAATGGGTGCCATTGGTCATCCTGGGTCTAAAATTATAAAAATGTCCATTTTAATCTTAACTAGAATCATCTAGGTCACCACAAAACCACATTTACACTAGGGGCCGAATAAAATGGGGGAAAAAAAGATCTAATATGATCTAATGTTAAGATCAGATTCTAACTCTGCCTGATGAGATCTCAGTTCATAATAACTGTTGATCGATAACATTGACCTGCAAGTGTCGCAGATTTTGTACATGTCTGTGTAAATAAAAATAATCATATATAAAAGCTCTATTTGATATTGAGCACTTTTTATAAAACTGGTTTAAATTCTTTGGATAACTACCCTGTGGATGTTTTACCTGGATTATTATTATTATATTTATATATATATATATATATATATATATATATATATATAGTCTAAAGAAGCTTTGAGTCATTAAAAAAAAAAAATGTAAAATGCAGTTTAAATCCCAAGACAAACTAACTAAATCCAAGATATTGCAGACTTAGCATTCGTTGGAAAATTAATAAATGAAAAAAAAAAAAAAAAAAAAAAAAAAAAAATGGAGGGCGTTAATCATCTAAGAGTAAAACAAAAACAGGAGACCTTAAGCGTCTAATATTAACACGGGGATCATCAGCTGTTTACCATGTAACTGTTTCGGAGATTTAAAAACAGATATATATATCTAGGCAGCATCTTCTCTTGCCGGCAAGTATTGTTGAATATAAGAGACAACTTATGTCTGGATATTCTTTGGTAGATCCTTTCAATAGTCCGAACCAGGATCTTAGTTTCGGAGGGGAATTGACTGATGAATTTGCCATAGTTTTGATTTGTGTCCCAAGTACTTTCAGACCCATCCGGATCCATCTTCAGGGGAATAATTCCCACGATAATAATAATAAATCCAATTCTCCACTTAACACAACTATTAAACTATTTTATCGCAACCAGTTCCATCCCAATTATAAAATAGATGAACAAGTTCTAAGAAATATTATTAATAAGAACGTACTCCCTACTGATCCAAATAAAAAAGTAAAACTGATCATTTTCTACAATAAAGTAAAAACCACTAACCTTATTATCACAAATAATCCTTCCCCCTCGATTAGAGTTTGGATAAGATAAACCTTGTTTATGAGTTTAAATGTCCTTTAGGAGACTGTCTGACAACCAAGAAAAAAACATATACATAGGTTTGACTACCACGACTTTGTCGAGAAGATTGGCGATGCATTTGTCTCATACTAGCGCCATAGCAGAACACTTTACTAACGATCATTCTTGCCCCGGATCGGAATTCAGAAAACTCCTAATAGAAAATACCAAAATCTTAGAATATAGTACTAACAAACAAAACACCATATCTTAGAAGCCCTATATATAAAAACCAAAAAAATCTTAATTAATAGAATTAACTTTAATACCAGTAATAATATACTAAAATGTCTATAATGCTAACTATAGTTTCGTACTTATTACATAATTCCCGCCAAAACCTAACACATGGTCTGTACCTGATTATCCTCATTCCCCTGAAGATGGACCCGGATGGGTCTGTAAGTACTTGGGACACAAATCAAAACTATGGCAAATTCATCAGCAAATTCCCCTCCGAAACTAAGATCCTGATTCAGACTATTGAAAGGATCTACCAATGGATATCCAGACATAAGTTGTCTCTTATATTTAACAATATATATATATATGGAAAATGAAGAAAAAACCAAAAATACTATTTATGTATTCATCAACGTTTTGACTTACTCGGGATGATTGATTTTAATCAATCATCCCGAGGAAGTTTTAAAGTAAAAACAAAATGTTGATGAATACATAAATAATATTTTTGGTTTTCCTTTTTTATTTTCCATTACGTTGGAATATTATTTCCATTTTTTATTATATATTATATATATATATATATAAGTCAGGTTCATATTATATTCCAATAACAATGTTTTTATTTTATTATTTTTATTTTTTCACATTTCCAAAAAACATAACATTTCTGTGAGATATATTTTTTTACGGTCCGTTTAATTTGCCTTGTGCCAAACAACATTTTTATGCCAATATCATCTCTGCAACATTACAAAATCATCAGAAAAATTCACAAAGAGTAAAACGTTCTTGGATTAAAGTGTCTTGAAAAAACCTACACTATACAGTGGTTCATTTTTGGGTGAAACCAAACAAAAAACAAAGAAAAGAGCAAACTCACATGTGGGAGAGCCCACTAATAGGTCATTTTGAATTTAGTATTAATATATATATAGTGTTAATTTTTTTTCAAAGACTGAACGAAGACTTGAAGTTCAGTTTTTTAAAATGACCCCCAAAAAATGGATTTTGAATGAAATTGTAGCTGAAACTTGTATGCACATATGTAGCCAATAATGTTTGTATAAATAAAAACATTTATTCTATAATGCAGCTCTATCTATTATTAAGCACTATCTTATAAGCACTGGAGTTTAATTGGAGTAACAACAATACAAGTACTATCTATATATATATATATATACATATATATACACATACATATATATATACATATATATACACATACATATATATACACATATATACATACATATAAATATATATATATATATAAATACATAAAATAAAATGTAGTAACATGAAATTACATAATCATCGATGCAATAATTTATTTTAACCTTGTGGTATTGTCAAGCATCCAATTCAGATGATTACATTGTTGAAACTGAAAAAAAGGGGAAATTCACACTCGATAATTCAAATATAATTAGAGAGAGAGGGAGTGACAACCTATTTAATACATATTTAGAGAGAGGGGGAAATTTGAAGCATAATCTATAATTATGTAGGGAGGGAGAATTACATAATTTATGACAGAGAGGGAAGAGGAGGCCATATATATGAATAGAAATTGTAAAAGTAGGCAGGGGGAGGGGGGTATTCAATGTCTCTCAAGAAATCAGCTCGTGTCAAAAATCACCAGTTCTCACCCTGCCTCTGCCATTTGAAAAATGACATCTACAGTCTGGCGACTAAAAGTATATTGGGGTTGGGGAGGGACCTAAGAAAAGATTTGAAAATAGACACTAAACATCCAAGGTCAGAGATCATATCACGCACATACACAGGTATGCATATACACGTACACACCATATGTACATACATACACATCATATATATATATATATATATATATATATATATATATACACGCACACACATACATATATACACACATACACATATATATATATATATATATATACATCTACAGACACACACACGTATATATATGCAGTCCACATCCATCCACACGTATATATATGCAGTCCACATCCATCCACACGTATATATATGCAGTCCACATCCATCCACAAATAAAGCAATTTAATTCACGTGTTTTTAACGTGTTATCTGAAGAAAAAACTCGTAAAACCATATTATTTTAAGTAAATTATCTGATTATATGACCATAATAAACTCTAAGAAATTAACTGGTAACATTGTCAACAATATCCCAAATCACCTATTAAAATAAGTCAACAGATTATATGACAATAACAATATTAATACTAATACCAATCTTAATAGTACCATGATATGATAGCCCACTCGATTACCTACAATACTTCACAATAACACAGCAATAATAATAATACCAGCATTAATAATCACAATAATATCCAAGAAAGTATCGGCAATATTAATAGTATCTATAAAAGCTACAATACAATACATATACAATACATATACGCATACATGTACATACATACAAATAACCATATACATATCAGCCACAAAAATATATACACACATATATATATACATACATCAGCCATAAAGCATATATACATAAGAAATATATAGTTATTACATACTTATGCATACAACACCCACATGCACAATATACCCATACATACACATATACCCATACATGCATATATATGCATATATACATACATACAACTACATATACACATGCATACATATGCATATAAACATACATACATACAACTACATACACACATACAATATATACATACATGTGCGCATATATATACAATATACATATAAATACATACATACCATTACAAATATCTGTAAACATATACATACCTACACATACACATGTACACATACATAGACACATATACGCAAACACACCAATATACGCATATATATACAAGTAGATAATCATGTGTCCATAAGGACATACATATATATACATATACATCAGATCTAAGCCTGTCTTTAAGACTAACATTATACATCGATTGTATCATTTTCATATCATTTCTCTCCATGTATGTTCTCAACCCTCACTAGCCACGTTTCACTTCCATACATCATCACACTTCATACACATGCCTGATAGACTCTTCCTTTGGTCGACAGTGATAACACTCTGCTGGTTAGTAATGGCAGAAGTTCCCTGAACTTACTCCATCTACTCCTAACCCTTGCAATTACAGTAGCACCTGCTCCACCCTGTGCTCCAATGGCATCACCAAAGTAACAAAACTTCTTGACAACCTCAATACCTTTGCCATCCAGATATACTTTCTCCACATCTGAGTTCTCATCCGTCTCCATTGTCTTACACTTCTTGCACATAAACTGGTTATCCTCTCTCAACCTACCAGTAATTCTACTGCACTTCTTGTGTACCACAAAAGATTGAATTGCACTTGAA
The DNA here is from genome assembly GCA_963556195.1 of Sepiola atlantica. Classification (NCBI taxonomy): domain Eukaryota; kingdom Metazoa; phylum Mollusca; class Cephalopoda; order Sepiida; family Sepiolidae; genus Sepiola; species Sepiola atlantica. Next base: position 127,173,901 of record OY744528.1, on the reverse strand, counting down.
TCCCTTTTCAAAACTGAGCGAGGGAACTTTCCTCTCTTTCAGAGTTTTCCAACACTTCAACCACTGATCATTACTTTGATCTTGGTAACATTCATTCTCAGACCTTTACTTTCCAAATCTTTAACTTAACAAGTAGGTCTTCCATTGTTTCTAAATCATTAGCATACAGCAGTTCTTCTGGATAACCCGTACGAAATTCCCTGAACAACGCTTCTCAGACACAAATTAAAAGCAATAGACTCAGTACAGTACTCTGATGCACCCCTACACCAAATTATTTCTTGCTTTTTCTAGCAAGGAGTTAATTTAACATCAACGATAACTGTGGAATGGAATACACACAAAGTTCAATAAACCAGATGAGACTTCATTACTATTACTTTCCTACTCATCTTTTGCTTTCTTTCTTTCCAAGCAATTCTTTTACAAGTCTTACATCATTCCAACACAATGCGCTAATGCCTTTGAAATGGGACAAACCGGCATTGTATGCAGATAGATTCCCTACTTAATTCTAATTCAGTGACTTTTCAAATGAATTTTTACTGCAGCATCTTTTGCAAAAATATATTCTAATATTCAAGTTAAAATACATTTTGTTCAATTAACCATTGTCTTGTGCCACGGCACTTTCAACTTCACAAAAACTTTCACGATCAGATTTTTTGTAAACAAAAAAAAAATGATATATATAGATGATCCTACATGAAAACATTTCTTGCTTTTTAAAGCCAGGAGTTGATCTTACATCAAGGACAATCACGCTATACAACAACTTCTTTTCTGATCAGCTTTTGCTTCTTTTCAGGGTATCTTTTTACAAGTGTTGCATCTTTCAAACACCATACACTAATAGTTTCGAGATGTGAGAATATAACCAGCATTCTACATAGATGGCTTTAATACCTCATTCTCACTTTTTACATAAACTCTTTCTCTTGTATTTCTTCGTAAAATATGTTCTAATATTCCACTCATATTATTATACAAATGATTTTGGTTCATTAATTCTCATTTTAACTTTTGTTAAACTACATCATTTTATACAATCGAAATATTTTCATTTACATTTACTAGTATGAACAGAAAGCATTTCCAATTTATTCACTTTGCTAAATAGCAAACACATGTAAATAAACACATGTATTTAATCATAACATATTGATAGAACAATGGCATTTTATTTAAAAAGCATTTTACTCACCGTAAAATAAACAACATCAGTATCGGCATAAGTAAGAGTCACATTATAATAAAGTACATTTGTCGCATTCACAAGACTCATTTTAACTGGAATTTTTGGATCATTCAAAACCACATTGATCGCTGGATTATTATCCCGTACATCAAATTTGAAGATATCATCACCAACGACAATCTTTCGGACATCATCAAGATTGGTTGAGGTAGTTATATCCACAATATCATTATCAAGATTCTTATATGTAATTTCTTCATCATGAAGACATATTGCTGCAAAAGAATAAAATAACTAATTAATTATTAACATCTTTTATATGCATACAACAACTGATAAAGCATTTTACAAGGATTTCTTTTCACCAATTATGCACATATTCAAAAACAATGAAAAGTTATTGTCAAAACAAACATTATTATATCATCAGTGTTGTAATAAAATACCTTTAACTCCTTTTTACTTTGTGGACTTCCATATTCAGTAGCACTGACCCTTGATCTTTGCTTCAGACTTTAGTAATGCCCCACTAAGGTTTGTATCTCCTTTATTATACCCTCTACAACAACAAGCCGCGCATGCGTGGTCCCCCTCTGTATGTGGCGAGTGTAAAATGCAATAAATTTGGGCAATTTTGGGCATTTTTGCCCCCCCTGGGGGCGCGAACCAGAATTTTTCTGAGGTCAAGAATGCTCATTTTATATCCAGAACAATTGCCTCTACATTTTGGCCAAGTTTCAGAAAAATTGAATGGATGGATCAAACGTTATGGGAGAAAAGGGTCATTTTTTGCCATTTTAGGGGGCTTTTAACCGCTTGGGGGCGCGAACCAGATTTTTTCCAAGGTCAGCGATACTTATTTTCTATTAGGAACAATTGCCTCCACATTTTGGCCAAGTTTCAGAGAAATTGAATGGATGGATGAAAAGTTATGGGGCAAAAAATGTCATTTTTTGCCATTTTGGGGCCTTTTGACCCCCTGCGGGGTTAACCAGATTTTTTTTCAAAAATCAGAGAATGTCACTTTCTAACCTGACCAAAGTTACAACTTCATGCAAAATTTCAGAGAAATTCAATGGATGGTTGCGGAGAAAAATCCAGACGGATGGACGGACGGATGGACGGACGGATGGACGGACGGAAATGCCTCAAAACATAGGTCCCCCGATTTTATAAATCGGGGGACCAATAAACTTTTCCTTCTTTTATATATAAAGTAAAATCAGTCACTATTGGACTATAAACAAATGCACTATATAGAATTCCAATATGGTCAGGCTTTATGCCAATAACTAACGTGTGTTTCCGGAAATTATCAGTCAGTTTCATTCGATTTCGTAATTTTCTACATTAATTCCAATCAACCTGATTCTGTCAAAATAGTCATATATAGATGAAGTCGGAGTAACTTTTACTCACACACAAAAATCTACTACCACTACCCCATTTATCACTGGGACTTCTTGTTCATTGGATACCTTTTCCAGCTCTGACCATCATTGTTTCATTTTTAATTCGATGATATTATCTTTTACTCATTATAACTTCACTAAGTAAATACGAATCGCTCCCTTGAGCTAATGTTCTGGTTTTACGGCTCTTTGATTGGCTGACTGCAATTCTATTCAGGAATAATGGAATATAATTGTCGAACGTTAAACAAAATCAATGAAATTAAAACATGGAGTCTTCTATTCCTCCATTAACTAAATTCTATTAAATATTACTAGTTCAAATTTATATGTAAAGAAAACTAATTCCAAGGAATACTCACATATAAGATTGAATGTCCAATACGATGACCGTTACGGATATTATGCACAACAACATTATGTGACTAATCGGATTTCATCATTTAAATTCCAATATTCCAATTTCATTCTCAAAACCTTAGTAGATCTACTCAGTCAAAATGGCGTCACATATCAAGTTATCATAAGTTTTTTTTCACTTTATAATAGATTATGTTCTGAGAGTCTTATTACAATTATTCTCATCAGTAAACTTATGCTTTCGTTTAGTTATTAACAATAAAAAAATTTTAATTAATGTTACAGTTGATTATGTGTTGTGGGTAAATGATGAGTTTACAGTGGTAAAAAATTGTGTATAGATGATACAAATGGTTTCAGGTTATTTTTTACAATAATATTTAATGAGGAACTTTTTCAACTCAAAATCTATTTATTACAACGCATGCAATCTGAAGAAACACGCGTTTGAAATGTGTAACTATACTACAAAAAGCATGATTTGCAGCTAAAAAGAAATTCACAGATGGAACCCACTGTCAGTAATTTATGTGATTCAAATATGATTTACACACCCGGCATAGTTTACCCCCTCAATAACTTCAAATTCTACTTGTTTTGGGTGATTATATGTACACAGTGTTAAAAAATATCTCCAAAACATGAATTTTTAAAAAAATTAAATATTTTAGCGGTAAATTGAGAACTATCACTGAATGGTTTCTCAATTTTGCGATGGGAAAATTGGGGTGGTAGCATTATTTTTTTTTTTCTCATCCAAATTACTTTTTATCTGTTTGAAATGGTGGGTTACAGTATTTCTTTATTACACCCGGCGTAGTTTGGCCGCTAAAAAAGTAAAGATTCTTCCTTTTTTGGACAATTACATGTAAACAGCCTGAAAAAATATCTGCAAAGAAGGAATTAAAATAAAAATTAAATATTTTAAAGCGGGGGATCACTTTCCTATATACATTTAACGTAAAATGACACCCACTTCTGACCAGTTATCAGTCTATCGAAACATGTCGATTTAGTTTTGGGGTGGAAAGGGGGGGGGGCATTTTTTTTTTTACTTATCCATTTTAGTTTTCTTTTGTGTTTAAATATAAATGGGGGGGGTGTATTTTTATGTCCCGATTTAAAGCTAACTAGCCAGGAAGTGGGTGCTCATTTTACATTAAATTTATATAAAAAAATGCTTCTCCGCTATAAAGTCTAAAATATTTATTATTAATTCCTTCTTACAGCGTTAACAGCGTTTTTTAAACTCTGAAATTAGCTACCACTTGACAAAAAAATTATCGACCATAATGGAAAAATACACGCGTTTGGCTAAGTAAAAGTGACGATAATGAATGTTAGCTAACATCACCGAACAATCTACAAAATACAAACAGAACTGTTTTTTGGGGAGGGGGGGGGGGTTACACTGACCTAATACTAAGCCTAAACTAAGTTTAGTTTTAGTTTGCAGATTCAGTTTAGTTCGGGTCAGAACTTGATTCGGCTTTCTCCAGAAAGTTGAAACTGCTTACGTCACGACTGCAAATTTCTGGAGAGCTATTCGTAAACAGCACCCCCCAAAATTACCCCACCCTCATCCACACAGTGATCCCCTGGGCAACACTGGGACACAGAACCTGCTAGTTCATTATAATATCACATTGGTTATTTTGTTTCTACCATAATTACCACCTTGTTAATTGTACCCCTTTGGAAGGATACAACAGTGTTGAGGATTCGAAGAACTAAAATAGATTTATCAAATGCCTATCTCTAGGTAAAAGTGAACGAAAAATGCCCAAAATTGCTAATGATAAATATGCACAAAGGACTCTATAAACTAAATCATTTGGGTTGAAAGTCACTCCTAGTTTATTCCAACAGATAATGGACACCACGTTGCCAGGTTTTGAGTTCGCTATAGCATACCTTGACGACATCCTTTTAAAGAGTGAGAATAACAAGCAGCATAAAAGCATATGAAAGCAGTTTTCCAGAAACTAGACGAGTATGGCTTACAACTTAGTTTGGAGAAATGTGAATTTTTTTATGAATGAAATTAAGTATTTGAGTCAAATAATAGACAAAAAAAAGCTGAAGACATCATTAAGAAGATGCCATCACCCAACAATGTAACTAATCCTCAGGCATACTACAGTATTAACATTCCCAAAATGTATGACTTTAGACAGCCCTTTTGAAAAACATACTAAAAAGGAAGCAAAATGGAATCAGTGAAAGAGTGCAAAGAACCTTTCAGAAGATAAAAAGGTTCTTTGTTGTCATGTCTATCACTAGCTCATTTTGATGCTGAACATGAAATAATCTGATGCTGCTAATTACAGGATTGAACCATAAATTTGAAGATGGGATCACAAAGTCTATAATACCTGCTTCTGGAACTTTAATTCCAGCAGAGAGAAATCATAGTCAGATTGAAAAAGAGAGCCTGGCAATAATCTAAGCAGTAAAGAAATTTCACATGACGGAAATTTACTCTAGAAACGGATCATCTACCGTTACTAACAATTTTTGTATCCAAGGTATCCCTACCCACACAACTAACAGACCTAAGGAATAGTCTTATATAAATAAGGATTTTGTCTGTCTATCCGTCAGTCACAATTCTTTAAACATAATAAATACATTGCGAAATAATGGAGAATACTGCATTTAGCTAATCTCATATTCTAATCAAATCCAATCTAAATATGAATAAATGCGAATCTTTCCTAAACATATTACCATCAAAATCTTTAAGTCTAACTTAAATATAATGATACAGTATATATAGTAATCTCTAAACTCTGTCAAACAAACCCTCTTTTGTATATTTGCATATTTATCTTCTTGTAAAGTTTCTAATAAATTAATATTTTGTAATATACATTTATAATTGCTATTGTCAAATTTTATTATATATTTATAAAATTTTCCATGATAGTAATATTATTATAATTATTAATACAATTAATTAAAGATTTTATAAAAAAACCGATAGTGTTTTAAAACATTTTAAAACTTTCAATTTCAAGGGAGATAATTACATGAAAACTTCCAATGCTAATGTTAAGAAAACAGATACTACACTTTGAATTATTTATTTGCAGAAAATATTAAAAAGTTACATTCAAAATAAATTAGGCATAAGGCAGATACTATACTTTGATTTTAGCCAAAAGGCCAAGGAGCAATAAAAAATTCTTTTGTAACTAGTCATTTTCAAATGAATTAAAATCGGAATTTATAAATGTAGTATTAGTTCTGTTATCATAAAACAGTCCTCCCACGAATTACCTCCTCCGTTTGTAAGGGGGTGTGGGGGAATCCTCCTATGTATTACATCCTCCTTTATGTTTAAAACTTAAAAAAAAAACTTTTCAAATTACTAAATAGTTTAAATAAAAAACTGAAGGGGCAAAACAGACATTTCCGTTCGGCGTTAAATTGTAATATAGGGATTATTTGAATATCTCGCTTATTTCGTTTGATTTTCGCACACATTTTGGATGAAATTTATTAATTAGTCTTAAATTGTATTTTTTATCCCGAAATAAAAATCTAATTTATTTTTAAAGACTTGAAAATCGAACTTTAATGCAATGCCTTAATCGCTGGTGGACATGTTGTAATTTCCTATTATTTTCTTTCGTGCTTGACATCTATAAAAAGGAAATATGTTTGACTTAATTTTATTTCTAAAAAAATCGTGGTTTCTGCGTTTATTTTCACATATATAAAAAGGAAATAGGTTTTTTTTTTATTTATAAAAATATTGTAGTGTCCGCGTCCGTGCTTGACATCCATGAATAGGGTACTTTAATTTTATTTTATTTATAACAATAATATGCTTATTATTTTAATAGTCCGAAACAATTTATTTTGCTTTAACTACGTACGGTATGTAGTTCTGTCACACTTATATAATACTCCCAGCCTAGCAACAATATGCACCCTCTGTTTGCATATTGTTGCTAGTTTTGTTAAATTACAATTTTAAAATGGAATTTTTACCCTCAAAGTAACTTGTACATGGAGACGGTCTATCTAGAATAATCACAAAATTTACAGAGCCTTTAGGGGACACAGTAATAGCTGTCCTAAGAGAAAAATAAAGAACTATCGGTGTTACTATAGAATACTATATGTGAATTGCTAGTAACTTTGAATGATATCAAGAAAGAAGCAGAAAAGGACGAGCTTATGAAGAAAATGAAAAACAAGTATGGCTGAATAAAAGATATGAAAAGGGATCTAAAATAGCAAGCAATAACAAAATCACATTGTATAGAATCTTGTAAATAATAACAATTGGGGTGATATCAATTAACACTTTTCTTTGAAAAACAATGCGTATAATGTTGACAAACGTTTTTAATTTATTGCATTTTGCACTTCTTCAACATATTTTTTAAAAACTTTTTTTAACACTAAATCCAAACATATTTGCATTCACATGCTTTTCATAACTCATGAAAAATAAGTTTAACTTTAAAAAGTTATTCAATCAAAACAACTCTTAACAAATAACAGATCTGCTACATGAACCAGAAGAGGACACATCAATTATATTGAAATATTTATTTTGATTTGATTTGTTCATTGATTATTTAATAATCAAGAAAAACTTTACGATGTTAATAAATTTTGTTTTCAGAAAGGGTAAAAGACGTACTTGTCGTAGGCACAGTAGTTGGTACAGTTGTTGGAATAGTTGTAGGCACAGTAGTTGGTACGGTTGTTGGAATAGTTGTAGGCACAGTAGTTGGTATGGTTGTTGGAATTGTTGTAGGTACTGTGGTTGGAATTGTTGTTGGAATAGTTGTAGGCACAGTAGTTGGTATGGTTGTTGGAATTGTTGTAGGTACTGTGGTTGGAATTGTTGTAGGTATTGTGGTTGGAATTGTTGTAGGTATTGTAGTTGGAATAGTTGTAGGTATTGTGGTTGGAATTGTTGTAGGTATTGTGGTTGGAATAGTTGTAGGTATTGTGGTTGGAATAGTTGTAGGTATTGTGGTTGGAATAGTTGTAGGCACTGTGGTTGGAAGAGTTGTAGGCACTGTGGTTGGAAGAGTTGTAGGCATTGAGGTTTATATTATAGTTGGAAAATATTTTACCACAAAGGTTGTAATATTTTGTAGCACAATATTTGAAATTATTGTTTAAATAATGTATAAACAGGTGTATGCACAGTGATTTCAATTGTTGTTTGTAAATTGGTTGGAAAAGTTACAAAAAATTGTAATTAAAGTCTATTTAAGACATTTTCACATTTATTTATGAAATTGATATATTATGGCCATAGAAATTTCATAGTAAAATAACTAATTTACTTTGAAAACATTTACTATATAAATAATGAGATATGGCTATATCAAATCTATACATATAAAATAGTAACTGTGTGTGTGTGTGTCCGCCTGATCTTTGTGTCTTATGTTCACCCAAATCGCTGGACAGAATTGCTTGAAAATTGGCATATTGACTACTGGTCATAAGCTATATAAGAAATATATCACTTCAACATTGGGGGCCCCGGGGGCACCCCCTCCCCCACTAAAAACTGTTTTCCCTTAGATTCAAATGATGTCTATTCCCAAAATTTCAGCAAATTTTGATAATATTAAGATGGTCCCCAAGGGCACAACCCCTCCACTGAAAAGTGTTTTCCCTTTGATTCAAATGAAATATATATATATATATATATATATATATATATATTTCATTTGAATCAAAGGGAAAATACTTTTCAGTGGAGGGGTTGTGCCCTTGGGGACCATCTTAATATCAAAATTTGCTGAAATTATATATATATATATATATATATATATATATATATATATATATATATATATAAAATCAAGGAGAACACCTCTCTGTCTGTGCATGTCTGCCCCTAAAAACGAAGACATACTAGGACGTGTACTTTCAATATAATTGTGTTCACATGCACAATTTGCATGTGAACATAATGGAAGTATTTTCTCTAGCTGACCCTTAAAGAAGCTAATGACAATTTTCAAACATGTTACACAATGAAATTAATCTCTCTATTAGCGTTCGTTTAAGAGTATTAACATATATCTGAATAGCTCGGTGAGTAAGATATCTAGCTGTTATGGTATTAGAATTAACTGATGTCAAAAAATATTATGGTATAACATTATTAAGAAAATAATTATAGAATTAACTGGTGTAAAATAATGTTAAGATATAACATATTATTAAGAAAATAATTATAGAATTAACTGGTGTAAAAAAATATTACGGTATAACATATTATTAAGAAAATAATTATAGAATTAACTGGTGTAAAAAAATGTTACGGTATAACATTATTAAGAAAATAATTATAGAATTAACTGGTGTAAAAAAATATTACCGTATAACATATTAGTGAGAAAATAATTATAGAATTAACTGGTGTAACAAATATTACGGTATAACAATATTAAGAAAATAATTATAGAATTAACTGGTGTAAAAAAATGTTAAGATATAACATATTATTAAGAAAATAATTATAGAATTAACTGGTGTAAAAAAATATTATGGTATAACATTATTAAGAAAATAATTATAGAATTAACTGGTGTAAAATAATGTTAAGATATAACATATTATTAAGAAAATAATTATAGAATTAACTGGTGTAAAAAAATATTACGGTATAACATATTATTAAGAAAATAATTATAGAATTAACTGGTGTAAAAAAATGTTACGGTATAACATTATTAAGAAAATAATTATAGAATTAACTGGTGTAAAAAAATATTACCGTATAACATATTAGTAAGAAAATAATTATAGAATTAACTGGTGTAACAAATATTACGGTATAACAATATTAAGAAAATAATTATAGAATTAACTGGTGTAAAAAAATGTTAAGATATAACATATTATTAAGAAAATAATTATAGAATTAACTGGTGTAAAAAAATATTATGGTATAACATTATTAAGAAAATAATTATAGAATTAACTGGTGTAAAATAATGTTAAGATATAACATATTATTAAGAAAATAATTATAGAATTAACTGGTGTAAAAAAATATTACGGTATAACATATTATTAAGAAAATAATTATAGAATTAACTGGTGTAAAAAAATGTTACGGTATAACATTATTAAGAAAATAATTATAGAATTAACTGGTGTAAAAAAATATTACGGTATAACATATTATTAAGAAAATAATTATAGAATTAACTGGTGTAAAAAATATTACGGTATAACATATTATTAAGAAAATAATTATAGAATTAACTGGTGTAACAAATATTACGGTATAACATTATTAAGAAAATAATTATAGAATTAACTGGTGTAAAAAAATGTTAAGATATAACATATTATTAAGAAAATAATTATAGAATTAACTGGTGTAAAAAAATATTACGGTATAACATATTATTAAGAAAATAATTATAGAATTAACTGGTGTAACAAATATTACGGTATAACATTATTAAGAAAATAATTATAGAATTAACTGGTGTAAAAAAATGTTAAGATATAACATATTATTAAGAAAATAATTATAGAATTAACTGGTGTAAAAAAATATTACAGTATAACATATTATTAAGAAAATAATTATAGAATTAACTGGTGTAAAAAAATGTTACGGTATAACATATTATTAAGAAAATAATTATAGAATTAACTGGTGTATAAAGATATTACGGTATAACACATTATTAAGAAAATAATTATAGAATTAACTGGTGTAAAATAATATTACGGTATAACATTATTAAGAAAATAATTATAGAATTAACTGGTGTATAAAGATATTACGGTATAACACATTATTAAGAAAATAATTATAGAATTAACTGGTATAAAAAGATATTACGGTATAACACATTATTAAGAAAATAATTATAGAATTAACTGGTGTAAAAAAATATTACGGTATAACATATTATTAAGAAAATAATTATAGAATTAACTGGTGTAAAAAAATGTTAAGATATAACATATTATTAAGAAAATAATTATAGAATTAACTGGTGTAAAAAAATGTTAAGATATAACATATTATTAAGAAAATAATTATAGAATTAACTGGTGTAAAAAAATATTATGGTATAACATTATTAAGAAAATAATTATAGAATTAACTGGTGTAAAATAATGTTAAGATATAACATATTATTAAGAAAATAATTATAGAATTAACTGGTGTAAAAAAATATTACGGTATAACATATTATTAAGAAAATAATTATAGAATTAACTGGTGTAACAAATATTACGGTATAACATTATTAAGAAAATAATTATAGAATTAACTGGTGTAAAAAAATGTTAAGATATAACATATTATTAAGAAAATAATTATAGAATTAACTGGTGTAAAAAAATATTACGGTATAACATTATATTAAGAAAATAATTATAGAATTAACTGGTGTAACAAATATTACGGTATAACATATTATTAAGAAAATAATTATAGAATTAACTGGTGTAAAAAAATATTACGGTATAACATATTATTAAGAAAATAATTATAGAATTAACTGGTGTAACAAATATTACGGTATAACATTATTAAGAAAATAATTATAGAATTAACTGGTGTAAAAAAATGTTAAGATATAACATATTATTAAGAAAATAATTATAGAATTAACTGGTGTAAAAAAATATTACGGTATAACATTATATTAAGAAAATAATTATAGAATTAACTGGTGTAACAAATATTACGGTATAACATATTATTAAGAAAATAATTATAGAATTAACTGGTGTAAAATAATGTAAAGATATAACATATTATTAAGAAAATAATTATAGAATTAACTGGTGTAAAAAAATATTACGGTATAACATATTAGTAAGAAAATAATTATAGAATTAACTGGTGTAACAAATATTACGGTATAACAATATTAAGAAAATAATTATAGAATTAACTGGTGTAAAAAAATATTATGGTATAACATTATTAAGAAAATAATTATAGAATTAACTGGTGTAAAATAATGTTAAGATATAACATATTATTAAGAAAATAATTATAGAATTAACTGGTGTAAAAAAATATTACGGTATAACATTATATTAAGAAAATAATTATAGAATTAACTGGTGTAACAAATATTACGGTATAACATATTATTAAGAAAATAATTATAGAATTAACTGGTGTAAAAAAATATTACGGTATAACATATTATTAAGAAAATAATTATAGAATTAACTGGTGTAAAAAAATGTTAAGATATAACATATTATTAAGAAAATAATTATAGAATTAACTGGTGTAAAAAGATATTACGGTATAACACATTATTAAGAAAATAATTATAGAATTAACTGGTGTAAAAAGATATTACGGTATAACACATTATTAAGAAAATAATTATAGAATTAACTGGTATAAAAAGATATTACGGTATAACACATTATTAAGAAAATAATTATAGAATTAACTGGTGTAAAAAAAATTACGGTATAACATATTATTAAGAAAATAATTATAGAATTAACTGGTGTAAAAAAATGTTAAGATATAACATATTATTAAGAAAATAATTATAGAATTAACTGGTGTAAAAAAATGTTAAGATATAACATATTATAAAGAAAATAATTATAGAATTAACTGGTGTAAAAAAATGTTAAGATATAACATATTATTAAGAAAATAATTATAGAATTAACTGGTGTAAAAAAATGTTAAGATATAACATATTATTAAGAAAATAATTATAGAATTAACTGGTGTAAAAAAATTTTACGTTATAACATATTATTAAGAAAATAATTATAGAATTAACTGGTGTAAAAAAATGTTAAGATATAACATATTATTAAGAAAATAATTATAGAATTAACTGGTGTAAAAAGATATTACGGTATAACACATTATTAAGAAAATAATTATAGAATTAACTGGTGTAAAATGATATTACGGTATAACACATTATTAAGAAAATAATTATAGAATTAACTGGTGTAAAAAAATATTACGGTATAACATATTATTAAGAAAATAATTATAGAATTAACTGGTGTAAAAAAATGTTAAGATATAACATATTATTAAGAAAATAATTATAGAAAAATACAATTAATATCAAGTTATTTTTAAATTGACTTAATTATTTCAAACATTAAGTTGAATTCAATTATTTATGACATAAAATTGGACAAGTATATTTAATTTTCTTAAGTTACAGGGGTTTTATTGAACAATGAAATAAGTAAATAAATAGTTACATCATATTTTGGTTAGTTTTTAAGTCACATAAAATCTTTTTCAGGAAAAATGTTATTATTAAATATTATGTTTCTTTTTAATTTATTATCAAATTTGAACTTTGACACTAGCTTTTAATAACCTTTAGTCTTGATTACATGTAAAAAGGTTCAATTGAAAAATGTTATAATTAAAATGTATTACAAATTTGCTGGAATAATTTTTTGAAATGAAAATTAAATATGGAATTTTATTTTTATTTGATTACTGAAAACCATCAAATAATTCGAATAAACCGTCAAAAGTTTCTGACGGTTGGCCACAAATTTGGAATAGGGGCGGGCGGACGTGTGAGCGAGACCAGAAATCCTGGTCTACACAAGTTGACAAGCACCCATATTTTGTCATACAGTTTTATATATATATATATATATATATATATATATATATATATATATATATATATATATATATAGAGAGAGAGAGAGAGAGAGAGAGAGAGAGAGATAGATAGATAGATAGATAGATAGATAGATAGATAGATATGTAACACCAAAAACACCACATTTATGTTCAGTTTTACATAGATGATAAATTTAATACGGAAATTCTCTTGGCAACCTTCTATAATAGTGTTTCCTAATCATTTTTAGGGATCATGGACTCCCAAAACTATTGATCATGTCTGTTGGAAATTATTCATAATTACATTCAAAACTGTGTTGTCAATGTACAAGTTGAAATGATTTCAGGTCAGGGGTTGAGATGATTTTTTGGATAAGAACTGGCAATGATCCTCTCACTTGACTTTATTTTTATTCAGTTGAAATTCCAACAATAATTTACTAGTCACTAGTTTAAACTACACAAGCAGAGACCTTTGTTTTTGGGGCTGTAAATAATACAATTTTCTTAATTCTGCTTCTATTAAATCTTAAACTAAAGCTACAAAAGAATTCTACTGAGAACAATGATGAAAAATTATTAATTAATCTGTATGAAAAGGCATAATTTATATTAAATCAAAATCATAAAAGCAATTTTAATAAAAGATAATTTATAAAATCACATACCTGTAGGAGCTGTGATAAATAGAGTAAATGAAGATATATTGTTATATTAATTGAAAATATATATTTTCAATAATAAAACCTACAAAAACAAAATATCAAGCTAATAATTAATACAATTACATACCTGGTGTTATATTCAAATTACTAAGTGTTGGGATGCGAGATATAATAGATAAATAGAATATTTGAGTGAATGTTACCAAGACCAAAGTGATGATTAGTGGTTGTAGTGAAAGAAGAAAGTTCTCCTGATCAGTTTGTGGAAAGAGAGTGAGGCGCAACATAAGAAGTACAGTGGAATTACTAGTAGGTTGAGAGCTGATAACAAGTTTGTGTACAAGAAATGGAGACGGATGAAAACTCAGATGTGGAGAAAGTATATTTGGATGGTGAAGCTATTGAGGTTGTTCAGAAATTTTATTATCTTGGTGATACCATTGGAACACAGGGTGGTGCAGGTGCTTGTATGATTGCAAGAGTTTGGAGTGGATGGAGTAAGTTCAGGGAACTTCTGCTATTACTAATCAGCAGAACTTTACCATTGTCAATCAAGGGAAGAGTCCATCAGACATCTGTAGGTAGTGTGATGTTCGGAAGTGACACCTGGCCAGAGGGTTGACAACATGTGTTACATGCAGAGAAATGATATGAGAATGATATGTAATGTGAGTTAAAAACAGATTTAGATGTAATTACCTCAGAGGAAGATTAAATATGGACAATATATGGAGACGTGTGCAGAACAGAAAAGAAGCTATCAGAGTAGAAAATCTTTTGGCATATAGGAACTTCTACAGCGAAGGGGTGGGATTTTGCTGCTAGTCGGGTGGATCAGTGGTATTTATGTTGAGGGTGTACAAGTGCAGTAAGTTCATCGGAACACATTCCATGAAAGTACTTGTAAAACACACACACGTATACAACACTGCAGCGATATGCAGACAGTGTGGGACCTACGAGATTAAAAATTCTTTTTTGCACCCTATCCAAGTGAGAGAGAGTAGTAGTTGGTGCACCAACTCAGATATGGCAACAATACTCGATGCACGGGCGAATGGTGGCTTTAGAGTGATATAGGATACTGGCAGGTGTGGGAGATTTTCTAGCACGGTAGGGGGAGCCTACTTTTTTTTGCAGCAGCAGACTTGGTATCATCTTCTATGTACTAATTCCACTTCGTATTCTCTGAGAATGCCAGGCTGTTTAAATGTTGTGCTCTCAGGAAGCGCTATTAGCTATAACAATCAGTGGTTGGAAAGGTTTCTTAGTTGTTAATGGAAACGAGCTGTCTTGGTAACATAAAATGTGACCATCAATTTTGGGCCACATTCTACTATGGACTGGAAGTCACTCTCCAAGGATTTAGCCATTACTTTGCTTTTCCTAAAAAAAAGAGCATGATGTGTTGGATAATGGCCCTATGGGAATGGACGTATCTGTTGGGAATCGTTGATTTGACTTGCGCGAATTAACGCGGGGTAGTCGAGTGTAGAACAGGGCTTGTTCTCACAGTCAGAGCTGGCAGGCGTGACAAGGTTACCGGTGACGAGACCCCAGATCAAGGGTCAGTCTACACCTGCAAGAGGCTCTGTGAATTCGCGGGCCTGGTATGGGAAACAAAGGGATCTGTGACGTCACTCGTTCTTGTGAGAAGCGAGTTTTTAATCAGTCTGTTTCGAAAAGCGAACCGAGAGGACGTGCGATTCACAATGTAAAGATACGGAATATTTCTCTTCAGGGAAGACAAGCGCGAGAATCCTTTCCCACCCCTCTCTATGAATAGTTAAGAAAACATTAATAACTAACTACAATAAAGTAGGATTTGCTCTCTTCCTTTCTCTCGGCGTGGTGAATTTCCCCCAGATGAAATAACAACGCTTGAATAAATGAATTAAATTCAACAGAAGAGTTTGTCTTCGGAGTGTAGAACATGGCTTTTATTGCAGACAACAGACGACAGCAGAGAAGAAAGAATTCATCCACTAGACGACCACTCACTGGACGACACGACCAACCCTCTACCCGACGAGTATACGAAACGCATACTGCCGCGGTCCAAGCAGGAGTAGCTATGTAACAGATGTACTTAGCAAATACACCCATCTCAGACGCAATTGTATCAGGGAGGTAGTTTATGAAGATCAGGAATAATATAGGTCCAAGTATCGACCCTTGGAGCACCCCCACCCATCAAGAACGACCTGAATCTTTCCTTTAGCTAAGAAAGATCTGATTAAATATTGATTCAGAAATACTGTACGGGTCGATTTTCCTAAGAAGACCTTCATGCCAGACCTTGTAGATATCTAGCGCTGCTGCCCCGATTCACCTACCTTATCCAGTGTGTGATATATGTTTAGGGATGATCATAAAGATATCCATAGTAGAACAGAATTGCCTACATCTATACTGTTGGTCAGAGAAAAGTTTAGCCTTTTCAAGGAAGTAGACTATCGCTAGATTGATTAATGATTCAAAGATTTTAGTAAAGAGCGAGAATAGATTTATGGGCGAATAATTTTGTGGGTCAGTTCTTTTGCCAGAGTTCTTGAAAACTGGTACCTCAGACACAATTTTCCAGATATCAGGGAAGTAAGATTCGGTAAGGCATTTGGAGAGCATTTCTTTATAAGTATAGAAGGTATAAGATCTGGTCCACATGCTTTGGAGGTGCCAAGGTTTTCTATGATAGCCAGGACATGAGAACGAGTGAATCAAATCATCTCGTGTGGTTTCTGTTCGTAGTGGAAAATTAGGGGGGAATGGTTTGTGGAGTTCAAGGTGGAATTTAGGATAAAGAACTGGGCAAACAATTCAGCCTTATCTGTTGCCATGGAAGCAACTACATGGCGGTTGGAGAGTGGAGGAATTGTTGATTGCCAATTGTTCACTACACTATTATAGATTTTCCATAAATTACGAGTTCTTAATTTCTGTGATGTCATGCGATTTTTATCTCAGTACCTACTCTAAGCTGAGGCTATTATACTCTTTAAAGTTGTTTCTTGAGGCTAGAAATGTTTGTCTATCTTTAGCTGACTTATATCAGTTGAAATGGCAAAATGCTTGGTGCCTATGCGCCATCGTAGCTGCACAGATCAAAGTGAACCTCAAATACATCTATTTCTGTGCTCGGATCGGAGTAAAATTCTGTGTCGATACTATCGTCGACATAATTAATTAGGGTATAGTCCTGAGTCGAGGGAGAACAGTAAAGGAAATATAGGTAATTAACACTGCATTGTAAGGTTAGTCAAAAGCACATGTAGGTCTGATATTTGGATTCTATACCAAGTTGTCTCGTTAAGGGGACGGCGTTACCGATAATAGAATTATGCAATGTTAAAAAATTAATAGTATTCCAATTAAAAAATATAATAAATAAAAGAAGTATAAAAAGAAATGTGCTTGGTGAAATTATCTAGATAGAATTGTACTAGGTATTATTTTTACTTAAATTGATAGTTATTAAACATGTAGGGACAAAGGTTGTTAAAATGATGGTGGTGATTGTTAGAAGTAGACTAGGTATTGATGATAGCATTGTAGTGGGAATAGTTGTTAGGGCAGTAGTAAGGATGTTTCTTGTCATGGAGTGGGTACAGTTCTTCTAAGGTAATGTGAACATTTGTAAATTCATGAGGTATGATTGCTGGAACTGTAGTTTGAATGGTTGTTCGAACAATAGTTGGTATGGTTTTAGTTATTTAGTAGGGACAGCTGAACTTTTATAAGGTACCTTGTTTGAACAGTAGTTACGATGGGTTTTGTTATAAAATCAGGAGAGTTGTAATTTTATGAGGTATGGTTGCTAGAACAGTAGCTGGAATGGTTTTTGTTATGTATTAGGGGCAGTTGTAACTTTATAAAGTATAGTTGTTCCAACTTTAGATTGGATAGTAGTGTAAACAGTTGTAATTTTAGAGGTATGGTTGTTGGAACCAAACTTGGGAGAGTTGTTGAAACTGTAGTAGGGATGCATTGTATTAACTATAATAGAGATTATTGTTGATGATGTTTAGATTGTAGTAGGGATTGTGTTTTGAACTATAGTGCATATGTAGTAGACATGCCTTTTTAATTATAGTAGGAATGGTTCTTCGAAATGTAACAGGAATAGTTCTTGCAACTATTGTATGGATTTTGTTGCTATAGTAGATGACACAATTCTGAGAATGCATAGACAGATTTTTCAAGGTAATACTGCCATTTTATACAGTATTTTACTTTTACATCATGATCGAAATTTAGTTAATATTATTATTACATTTGACATTATTTTCTATTCTTGTTGATTTATATACATGCCTTGTCTGAAGCGATTTCCATAAAAAAAGCTACACTACAACAATATTTATTTTACATTATCTGATACAAGAACATTTGTCATTATTTTCTATTCTTGTCGATTTATATACATGCCTTGTCTGAAGCGATTTCCATAATAAAAGCTACACTACAACAATATTTATTTTACATTATCTGATACAAGAACATTTGTCATTATTTTCTATTCTTGTCGATTTATATACATGCCTTGTCTGAAGCGATTTCCATAATAAAAGCTACACTACAACAATATTTATTTTACATTATCTGATACAAGAACATTTGTCATTATTTTCTATTCTTGTTGATTTATATACATGCCTTGTCTGAAGCGATTTCCATAATAAAAGCTACACTACAACAATATTTATTTTACATTATCTGATACAAGAACATTTGTCATTATTTTCTATTCTTGTCGATTTATATACATGCCTTGTCTGAAGCGATTTCCATAATAAAAGCTACACTACAACAATATTTATTTTACATTATCTGATACAAGAACATTTGTCATTATTTTCTATTCTTGTCGATTTATATACATGCCTTGTCTGAAGCGATTTCCATAATAAAAGCTACACTACAATAATATTTATTTTACATTATCTGATACAAGAACATTTGTCATTATTTTCTATTCTTGTCGATTTATATACATGCCTTGTCTGAAGCGATTTCCATAAAAAAAGCTACACTACAACAATATTTATTTTACATTATCTGATACAGGAACATTTGTCATTATTTTCTATTCTTGTCGATTTATATACATGCCTTGTCTGAAGCGATTTCCATAAAAAAAGCTACACTACAACAATATTTATTTTACATTATTTGATACAAGAACATTTGTCATTATTTTCTATTCTTGTCGATTTATATACATGCCTTGTCTGAAGCGATTTCCATAAAAAAAGCTACACTACAACAATATTTATTTTACATTATCTGATACAAGAACATTTGTCATTATTTTCTATTCTTGTCGATTTATATACATGCCTTGTCTGAAGCGATTTCCATAAAAAAAGCTACACTACAACAATATTTATTTTACATTTCACAAGCAATATTAAACTCTTAAGTTTAAAATAAAAATAAACTATTCAAATATATTACAATTCATAATAAATAAACAATACAATATTTACTTTCTTTGAAAATATAATAACAAAGAAAGAAAATCTAATCTTTGAAACCTTATTTCAAAAATGTAAAAATCTTTAAGAATTCAAAAGTAACTTCTAAAATTCTAACAAATGACTTCACGTGATTTTCTTGAAGATTCAACCACATAGACTATACTGAATGATATTTTAATTTTATTTTAAATAATAATTTTTAAAAATGAACACAAAAACGAGAGAAAATAACATCAATACAAAAACAAAGTGATGAAATAATACAATCAGTTACATTTTACATATATATTCAATCTTAAGATATTTACAAAGATTAATATAAACAATGCAAGTTTTACAAAAAATATACTTACTTAACTTACTACAAAGTTCTAAACTGAGTTCTGTTTCTACTGGTTTGTTTGGAAATTGCTTCTTAATTGTGATATCAACCTTGGTCAATTCACTTGTTTGTGGTAATGTAATTATGGCAGTTGGACTGACATTCTGAAATTGAATCAATATAAGAAACAAATTCATTCATACACAACTCAAAATTGCAATCAAATTAAAATACATTTTGATCAATTTACCCTGTCTCGTCATGACAACATTTTCATCTTCACAAAAACATTCACTATCTGATTTTTGTGCTCATTTCAAAATACAAAAAAAGTGATATATATAGATGATAAATACATTAATAGTTCCGACATGTGAGAATATAACCAGCATTCAAAATAGACGGTTTCACTACCTCATTCTCATAATTAAGGGACTCTTACTCCAGTATCTTTGCGCAATATATATTCTAATATTTAAATTAGCTTTTCTGACATATGTTGTGTCAGAGAAACACAATCAGAGGGAAATCAATTAGAATGGAAGATACAAGTTGTTTGGGATGGGAAATGAAGAAGGACCAGGTGGTGTTTGTATTTTTATTGCAGAGAAATGGGTAGATGGAGTGATAGATGTTAATCATGTAAGTGATCGAATCATAGTGTTGAAGTCGATGAGAAAGATTTTACAGCAATATCTCTTTATGCAATACAATGTGGTTTGAGTAAAGATGCAAAAAAAAATAAAAGCCATCTCGTTACATATGAATCTGGAATGACTTAGCTGCCGATCTTTACTAAAATCTTTGAATCCTTAACCAATCTAGTGATAGTACGACACTTAGTTAATGCTGAACTTCTTTCTGACCGCCAGTATGGATTTAGACAAGCACAATCTACTGCAGACATCCTAACGGTCATCTCTGAACGTATGTATCATACACTCGACAAGGCAGGTGAAGCTAGAGCAGTAGCGCTTGATATATCCAAGGCCTTTGACAAAGTATGGCATAAAGGGTTTCTCCTGAAAATACGCTCATACAGTATTACTGGGCAATTACTTAATATAATCAGATCCTTCCTAGACAAAAGAAATATCCAGGTTGTCCTCGATGGCCGTTCATCTAAACAACATGACATAAATGCTGGTGTACATCAGGGATCTATCCTTAGACCTTTGTTGTTCCTGATCTATATAAACGATCTTCCTGACGACATAGAGTCTGAGACTGGTTTATTTGCTGTTGGCAAAACCGACGCGATCATATCCGAGGCCATGGCTGAATCTTTAGAAAATGACCTCCAGTCTGTAGTGGATTGGGGGCATAAATGGTTGGTAACTTTTAATGCCGCTAAGACAAAGCTCCTTTCCTTCAATAACTACAAGGAACCTTTTCAACGACCGATTGTCATGGTAAATAACACCCTACCTGAGAGTTCATCATTCAAACTCCTTCACAGGTAACATGAATTGGAACAAATACATTGAAGACATTGCCAAGGCTGCCGCAAAGAAGGTTGGCTCCCTCTACCATGCTAGTAAACTCCTCACACATGACATTATTCTGTATCTCTACAAAGCCACCATTCACCCATGCATGGAGTATTGTTGTTACATCTGGGCTGGTGCATCATCTACTAGTCTCTCCCTCCTTGACAAGGTCCAAAAAAGAATCGCCAACCTAATAGGTCCCTCACTGTCAACCAAGCTTCAGTCCCTGTCCCATCGCCGCAATGTAGCATCCTTGTGCTTGTTTTACAAATACTTCAATGGATTATGCTCCGATGAATTGGCTACTCTGGTGCCCCCTCGACGTAAATTCAATAGACTAACTCGACAATCAACTAAATCTCATTCATTCACTGTGGAGGTCCCCAGATGTCGGAGAGCCTTCTACTCAAATAGCTTCTTTCCTTGTGCTGCTGGCCTCTGGAACCCTTCCCCCTGTTTCCCCAACAGTACAGACATGCAGAAATTTAAAACTAATGTAAACAGACATCTCGCTGCGCAGATCCCAATTTAGGTTGACCCCCCCCCCTACCTTCTCCCCTTTTCTTTTTTCTCAGTAGCCCCTTACGTCTAAAGTGGTGGCCTGCTTTGTTTGGGGTAGCCTATGTTAAAAAAAAAAAAAAATTTTTTAACTTTTGAGAAAGTCTATTGCATGCGTAAACAGATGATATAAATATGGATATTGTTAGAGAGAAGTACATCCGAAATGAAATCTGTCAAACTCCAAACTGTGCAGTTTGAATGTTGGAAGCTTACGAGGAAAGTCAGGAGTGATTGTGGTGTTTCGTCAGAAAAGACATATTGCGTCCAAGAAAAATGATGTTAGAGAAATCTGTTAGAATGCTTGTTGGAAAGAATATAAGATTTAAGTGATTTTGTATTAGAAATGAAAAGGTACATAAAGTGGGTACATAAAGTGATTGATGTTAATTTCTGAAGTGATCAAATTATACAGTTGAATTTGATGATTGGTGAGCAAGATTTTGCAGCAATATCTGTTTGTGCACTACAATTTGGTTGGAGTAAAAATGTGAAAGATAAGTTGATGACAGGCTTATTACAGTAATTAGTAAGGTTGGTGAAGTGGAAGTACTTGCTGTGGCAGGAGATGTGAATGGTCATGTTGGTAAGAGACCTCAGGGGGTGTTCATGGTGAATACAGGGGAAGAAAGAATCTTGCCATTGATATGCAGGTTGCAAATACTGTTTTAGGAAAAGGGAAAGCCATCTTGTTACATATGAATCTGGAACAGCAATGACTAAACTAAATTATTAATTGGAAAGGAAAGCTCTTCAGGGATGTGAAAGTAATAGTAGGTGAAGAAATTGTGACGCAGCATAAATCAGTTTTGACTTTAAGTTGAAGAAAGCATAAATCAGTTATGACTTTAAGTTGAAGAAAGCTCATGAGGTAAAGAGAAAGTCTAGGAGAAGGGCGTGGAGGTTGAATGAATAAAGCATAAAGCACCAGTTTGAAGACCAAGTGAATGATGGGCTTTGCATAAATTAGGGGCAAACAAGTGGTTGGAGAAGATTATTCAAGTAATATACAGAAATGCTCAAAATCAAGTTAGAATTAACAGCACATTTAGTGACAGCATTAATGTCAAAGCAGGAATAAAACGGGGTTCTGTACGGAACGTGTTGCTTTTCATATCTTAAAAGCATTGTTCAACGACGAGATAATTTATCATGCTAGATCTATATGAGAAAGAGTAAGTGATGATTGGTGGTAGCAGTGTTGCAAAGACCCCAGAAAGAGTAAGTGATGAAGATGGATTTGAGAGAAAGATGGATAAATAAAGATCTGGGAAGAGATAGGTATGTTTGGAATTCAATTTCTAAAGACCATCCAACATATGTGATCATGTAAAACAGACATTAAAATGAATATGATGATTATTATACTAATGATTTTGCTTCATTAATTCTCATATCTTAACTTTTAAAAAACTGCATCATTGATGTGTAATGATGCGATATACAAATATTTCCTTCTATAAACTAAATATTTTTATTTACAAACATTAGTATAATAGAAAACCTTTCCAAATTATTCACTTTACTAAACAACACACAAATGATTTAAACATAACATATAAAAAGAAAATGGCATTTTATTTAAAAAGCATTTTACTCACCGTAAAATAAACAACATCAGTATCGGCATAAGTAAGAGTCACATTATAATAAAGTACATTTGTCGCATTCACAAGACTCATTTTAACTGGAATTTTTGGATCATTCAAAACCACATTGATCGCTGGATTATTATCCCGTACATCAAATTTGAAGATATCATCACCAACGACAATCTTTCGGACATCATCAAGATTGGTTGAGGTAGTTATATCCACAATATCATTATCAAGATTCTTATATGTAATTTCTTCATCATGAAGACATATTGCTGCAAAAGAATAAAATAACTAATTAATTATTAACATCTTTTATATGCATACAACAACTGATAAAGCATTTTACAAGTATTTCTTTTCACAAATTATGCACATATTCCAAAACAATGAAAAGTTATTGTCAAAACAAACATTATTATATCATCAGTGTTACGGCATAATCACATTGGCATATCGGTTCTCATTAGATCACCGAAGTTAAGCAACGTTGAGCCTGGTCAGTACTAGATGGGTGACTATTTGAGGAATACCAGGCACTGTATGTGCACACCTAGCTATGGGCAAATAACTAGGTGTGCACACATGGGCAAATAGCGTCGCCAACCCGCAATACCTAGTGTGGTGAATGACTGTCACCAATAATAAGGTGGACAGAAATCAGAGAGGGGTTCCTCCTCCAGGAGTGATCAAAACCCTGATGGTAATTATCATAAAGTTATCTCCCTTGTCACAAGACATTTTGAATCATGATTGATTGCTTAGAGTTATTGACCAGATAAACAGAAAAACAGGGAAAATCAAAGGGGATGGGGGGGGGGGGGATTACCAAAATCGCATCAGAAACAGACAATTAAGTCGCCATCATTACATAGTAATTCTTTCAGTTGTGAAATTGTTAATAAATTATTTTCTATTGTTGATCTCCATGGAATCGTTTTCATCCATTTATTTCTTCATATTATTGTCTTACCACTCACAAACCACTTCACAACACCAACAAAGTAACATTGTATAGAATCTTATAAATAATAACAATTAGGGTTATATCAATTAACAACATTTCTTTGAAAAGCAACATGTATAATGTTGACAAACGTTTTTAAAATAGTGCATTTTACACTTCTTCAACATAATTTTTTTAAGATACTAAAACCAAACATATTTGCATTCACATGCTTTTCATAACTAGATAAGTTAACTTTAAAAAGTTAGTCAATCAAAAACAATCCCAACAAACAACAGATTTTCTACATGAACTTGAAGAGAACACCTCAATTATATTAGAATATTTATTTAATTTTTTATTGTTCATTGAATTATTTGATACTAAAAAAAGTAAAGGTAAAAGACCTACTTGTTGTAGGTATTGCTGTGGTTGGAATAGTTGTAGGCACCGTAGTTGGAACAGTTGTAGGTACTGTGGTTGGAATTGTTGTAGGTACTGTGGTTGGAATTGTTGTAGGTATTGTGGTTGGAATTGTTGTAGGTATTGTGGTTGGAATTGTTGTAGGTATTGTGGTTGGAATAGTTGTAGGTACCGTAGTTGGAATAGTTGTAGGTATTGTAGTTGGAATAGTTGTAGGCACCGTAGTTGGAATAGTTGTAGGCACCGTAGTTGGAATAGTTGTAGGCACTGTTGGCACTGTGATTGATATTAAAGCTTGTAAATATTTTATCACAAATGTTGTAATATTTTGTAGCACAATATTTGAAATTGTTGTTTAAATAATGTATAAACAGGTGTATGCACAGTGATTTCAATTGTTGTTACATTGGTTGGAAAAGTTTTTAAAAATTGTAATTAAGGTCTATTTAAGACATTTTCACATTTATTTATAAAATAGCAAAGGACAAGGCAGAGATTCATAATGACATCTTATGTCAATGCATATTTCATGGTAAAATAATTAAATAATTTTTTAAATATTTAGTATACAAACAATGAGATCTGGCTATACTAGACATATAAAGTAATAAGCTTTAAAGATTTAAATTTTATCACAAAAGACAAACAAATCAAAATTAAATATCTTTTATTCAGTTTGCTTTTCATTTTTTAATACTTCAAATTATTTTTTTTATTGTTTTATCCCTCATTATAAAAAAACACTTTTCATCATATAAAATGTTACACTCAAGAACCTGAGTACGGGCAACATATGAGCATTGATGTTTTATTAAATGTTATCATAATATTCTAGGGAAAACCTGGTTAGTGTGTTTGACAATGATCGGCATCTAAATTGATTTACACTTTTCACTTTTTTTAATTTTTCTCACCTATTTTATTCACATATATTAAAATAAACCAATTTAAAAATGAGCAACATATAGTATATATATATTCAAATTAATAAATGCAAAATGTTTTATTCCACTCATCTTAACTATATTGACATCAAAAAAGCTTATGCTTATTTCATTCTATGATACAACATTTTATTTACCTCCCCAGGAGGTTAGGCACAAGGCCAGTGTTATCTTACTCCCACAAGGTAAGATGTGACCCAAGGTCGGGTCGGGAAAGTGGGGTTTGAAAAGCCAGCGCACGAGAAGGTGAGCACTCTGGCCATCGAAAATTGCCTGGGAAGCCCCGTCGGCATTCCCCGGCAGGGGCGCCTCAGGCAGCAAGCAATAAACTTACTCCTCTTTAAAGAGGGGAGGCAAAGCCTGGGAGGGTGGACCTCCTAGAACTGCACAGGACCGTCCCATAGACCGGCGTTAGTCA
The DNA here is from genome assembly GCA_963556195.1 of Sepiola atlantica. Taxonomy (NCBI): domain Eukaryota; kingdom Metazoa; phylum Mollusca; class Cephalopoda; order Sepiida; family Sepiolidae; genus Sepiola; species Sepiola atlantica. The sequence continues at coordinate 127,147,478 of OY744528.1, read as the reverse complement.
AGCCCCGAAGGCCAAGACGATACCAGTTTATGGTGTGTATCAATCAATGATATTATTTACCTCCCCAGGAGGTTAGGCACAAGGCCAGTTTTATCTTACTCCCACAAGTAAGATGTGACCCAAGCTTGGGTCGGGAAAGTGGGGTTTGAAAAGCCAGCGCCCGAGAAGGTGAGCACTCTGGCCATTAAAAATTGCCTGGGAAGCCCCGTCGGCATTCCCCGGTAGGGGCGCCTCAGGCAGTAAGCAACAAACTTACTCCTCCCCAAAGAGGGAAGGCAAAGCCTGGGAGGGTGGACCTCCTAGAACTGCACAGGACAAATTCATAGACCGGCGTAAGTCAAGCCAAGACGATACCAGTTTATGGCGCGTATCAATGATACGACATGACATTTTGTAATGCCGTATATATAGTAATCTGCAAACACTCACAAACACCTTTAGGTATTCCTAATTTGCATATTTATTTTATGAACAATTTCTAATAAATTAATATTTTGGAAGATACGTTCGTAATTTGAATTGTAATATTTTCTTATATATACACAATAGTTTTGTCTGATGTTGCTGGGATGTGGAGAACCGATACTGCACTTTGATTTTAGACAAAAGGCCAACAAACTATAAAAACGATGTCCTGATGACTGTGAATTTTTAAATGAATGAAAAAATACATGATTCAATAGATTATTTTATTATTTTTTAATGGACGTGAATAAACTAGTATCGGTTCTATTGTCATAAGCAACTGCCACCTCCATTTTTAAGGGCATAGAGGTAATCCTCCTAGGTATTACATCCTCCTTTGATGGAGGAGGTAATATAGTATCTGTTCTATTGTCATGAGACCATCTTCCCTTTTCTGGGGGAGGATCCTCCCAGTCATTCCATCCTCTATTTAAAAGGTGGTATTGTAGTATCTGTTCTGTTTTAATTTTACCATCCTACTAGGTATTACCTGCTCCTGGGGGTTATAGTGTAGTATATGTTCGTTCATCATGATACAATACTACCAGGTATTACCACCTTCTCTTTGGGGGAAAGAGAAGAATCCTCAAAGGCTTTATTTCCTCCTTTGGGTGAGTAGTGCACTATATTTTCATTCATCATGATACATTTCTCACAGGCATGACCCCCCCTCTTGGGGGAGGGCAGTATAGTATATGTTTGTTCCTCACAATATCATTCTCCCAGGATTATCTTCTCTTTTGGGACGGGGGTGAACTATCTGTGCTAAAGTTTATTTATTCAGTGTTTATCAAGAATGATTATCCTTTGGACATACTTCTTCTTCTGTAGTATTGTTTTCTACATCATCAGGATATCTTTTCTGATTCAACTCAAATGTTTCTTGTGGGTAAATTTGGCCCCCTTTCCCCATGTAGAGCATATTCCCAATTTTTTTTATCCACAATCCAGATTTCCTCAAAATGATTTGTAGTTCTTAAACATTCGGTAAAAAAAACTATTCTCAGATTTCAAAACGTCCATTTTCGACATCTACCTTTTTGTTTCGGTTTCTTATGAGTCGGTAACAGTCTGTCGGAAATCATCTTGATCTTTCTTGTGAACAAAGTGTCCGCTTGTGACATGCAAGATTCAAAGTCATTCTATACACTTGTAGAAAATCCTGTATGACTTTTTCCATGGGAATACCCCTCACTTTTTTAGCGCTCTTATAAAAGTATCATCAAACTGCTCCGCTTGGCCATTGCTTCTCGAATAATACGACACAACTGTGACGTGTTCCACTAAAAACAACTGACAAAACATTTTCAATACTACACAATCCATGACTAAGAAATGTGCGAACAATCCAATTGTTGTTTCTATCATTGGTTTTTTACACTGAAGTATCTCTGGCCATTTAGTGAAGCTATCCACTACAACCAGATAATAGAATCCGTCTAACGACCCAGCAAACTCAATAGGGATTCTTGATAATGGTCAATCCGTTTTAGGCCAGGGTTTAAATTTTATGGGAAACCTTTTTTCTGCTAACGAACATTCTTCACATGATTCAATTGTATTCTCAATATTTCAACTCATGTTCGTCCAGTAGATGCAACTTTGCATAAGACTCTTCATACGTCATATGCCTGGATACCCAGCATGAAACTCTCTTAGAATACATTTTTTCAATGTCGCCGGAATGACCGCTCAATAACTGTACATTACTACATCGTCGCAGATGGAATATACTTCCAGCATTTTTTGGTTCTTTTCTATTATGCTCTTTTTATATTTTGTATAAAATCATCGTTCATCCCTTTTGTTTTTATTTCTCCGAGTATCACGAGAAGTTCTCTTATGATAGTGCACAATGTGTTTATTTACCTCAACTTCCGCTCGTTGAACAGCAATTACTGTTGTGTTCTCAAGAGATTCAACAGATCACAGTATTAATCTAGACAGTCTGTCAGCCTGACTGATGTTTGAAGATGGGAGATACTTCATCTTGTGGGTATAATTTAGGAAGAGGATTTTCCATCTCTGTAATCAGTTCGCGGTATGTGTAAGTAAACCCTTCTTCAATCCATCAATTGTTAATAAAGGTTTAGGGTCGGTTTGTAATAAATTTCTCCAGTGCACAAAATGGTGAAATTTGTTACTGAAAAATGATGCCCAGCGTTTTTTTTTTCTATTTGCGAGTAATTCTTTACTGCTGGTAAAAGTGTAAGAGATGAATGCGCTATCGGCTTCAGCGAACCGTCGTCCATTCTGTGTAAAATACAAGCTCCTATGGCGTATAAACTCACATCAGAAGCTACAACGATTTTGCATTCTGGATCATAATGAGTTAAAAATAAATCAGATGTGAGAATGTTCTTTATTTTCTCAAATGTCTCCTGCCATTTTGCCATCCAAATTCTATCTTTCAATAGTTCGTTTAAAAACGTTCGTAAATTGTGCATACGTGGGATAAATACGTTATAGTAATTCGCTAACCCAAGGAAACTCTGCAAAGATAATATATTTTATGGCACTGGCCTATTCTTTACTGTGTCTACTCTCTCTGGATCGAGTTTTCTCCCATTCTTGTCTATTATCTGTCCCAGATCTTTGATTTGTTCCCTAAAGAACTCACATTTCTATTCTTTTAGTTTGAAACCATAATCTTGAATTCTTTGCAAAACTTTATGCATGTGCACTTTATGTTGCTTCGTAGTTTTATTAATTATTAGAATATCATCTAGATAGCGGTCTAGAGTTTGTGACGGCCTAAGTAATGCATCTATTACCTGCTGAAGTATAGGCGGCAACACCTTTACTCCAAATTTGTACAACCCTTTTTTTGTCCACTAGTAACTGCAAATAAGCATCGCTAAAATAGACTTTAAAAAAAACTGTGCATACACAAATTTCTTTTACGTAAATTGCCTATTCGCTATATCAAACTACTCCCACTTTCTCAAATCTATCCAGTTCCATGTTTATTTTTACTTCTGACACTAACGTAACAGTTTGCTTCTTTTGATCGGTTGTATATTCGGTTTCAACTAAAATTTTGCAATTACTTTGTTGCAGCTACCAACCCCATCAGAAAAAAAACTTGTGAAAAATACTTTTAAATCTTTCTTTAACTTTTCTGCTGCAGCATCCTTACTTTATATATTCTGGTAGAATTTATCGGTAAATCACACAGTGTGAACTTCCCTATCCTAGCAGGTTACTTGAATTATTCATCACAAATACTTTTAGTTTTAGCATTTTCCTTGTAGTATGACTGTCATTATCGGTTAACCTTTGAATTTGATTTACTCTCCGGGGACGCTTTTGGCTATTTTATTACTCTTCAATAAATTTGGCTTGACAATTTTATTCCATGTCTTCAGATTTATTTTTTATTCTGCAATTTTATGCCCTGCATGCCCACATTTTACTTCATTTTATAAGGGCAATCTCTGTACCAATGCATCTGCCCACAACTGAAACATGGTTCAGGGGTGCAGACTACTTCTCTTTTGACTATCAAATTTTACTGGCAAAGTCATTTTTTTCAATCGAAGAATGCAACAGTCAGCTAAGATCCTTCTTTTAAATTCAACTTTTGGATAAATGGTAAATTTAATATGGAAATTCTATTGGCAACCTTCTATAACTGATCATTTTTAGGGATCATGAACTCCCAAAACTATTGATCATGTCTGTTGGTATTTATTCATAATTACATTCAAAACTAGCTAAATTACTAAAATCTGTGAGATAATGTGTTGTCAATGTACAAGTTGAAATAATTTCAGGTCGGGGGTTGAGATGATTTTTTGGATAAGAACTGGCAATGATCCTGTCACTTGACTTTATTTTTATTCAGTTGAAATTCCAACAATAATTTACTAGTCACTAGTTTAAACTACACAAGCAGAGACCTTTGTTTTTTGGGCTGTAAATAATACAATTTTCTTAATTCTGCTTCTATTAAATCTTAAACTAAAGCTACAAAAGAATTCTACTGAGAACAATGATGAAAAATTATTAATTAATCTGTATGAAAAGACATAATTTATATTAAATCAAAATCATAAAAGCAATTTTAATAAAAGATAATTTATAAAATCACATACCTGTTGTGGTAGAAGCTGTGATAAATAGAGTAAATGAAGATATATTGTTATACTAATTGAAAATATATATTTTCAATAATAAAACCTACAAGTTAATATTTAACCAGTATAATACAATTACTTAGCTGTTGTTATATTCAATTACTAAATGTTGGGATGCGTGATATAATTAAGATAAATAGAAATGAGGATGTTAATTGGAAACTTTTCCATGCAGAATGATTAAATACATCAAAGTAAGCATTTATTTCCTATCATCATTTAATAGTCATTTTGTTAGTACAGTATTATTTTTTAGAGATACTACACTTTGCTCCTTGGCAAAAGGCCAAAAACATGTGTTTGATATAGTCATCATAAAATACAAAACTTATTCCAATTTCTATCAAAACTAGCATTCATCCTAAATAAAACATCTTCATTAACAAATAGTGCTTTGGGGCAGGGGATTCACTTTCAGCCGTCTTCGTTGTAATTGGGATGTTTGTTTTGAATGTAGTAGTGGCAGCTGTACTTTTATGAGGTATTTTTGTTGGAATAAAAAAATCTACCATCAACACAAACACAACGCAAAGAAATAATGAAATCAATTCATTGGTAATGTATTTTATATTCATTCTTTTGAAATCATACAAAGATTGATATAAACAATGTAAGTGAGAGAAAAAATATACTTACTTAACTTGCTGCAAAGCTCTAAACTGAGTTCTGTTTCTACTGGTTTGTTTGGAAATTGCTTCTTAATTGTGATATCAACCTTAAGCAATTCACTTGTTTGTGGTAATGTAATTATGGCAGTTGGACTGACATTCTGAAATTGAAGACACAAATTCATTCATACACAACTCAAAACAACAATTTTAACATGTTGGGAATGTAACCAGCATTCTTCATAATTATAGGACTTTTCACATTAACTCTTATCTCTTCCTAACATTTATTCGAATATTTCACTTATACGTATGCAACATCTGTTTCAATTAATGTTCTTTCTTATAATGGATGGTATCTCGATAAAAATACTGGTTCTGATCACCCTACTGGCTTGGCTTACGGAAAGGCATCTGGCCCATAGAAATTTTGCCTCAATTTATGAAATGTTTTCAAAAGTAAATTTGTCGAACTTCCAGCTGTGCAGTTTGAATGTTGGAAGCTTATGAGAAAGGTCAGGAGTGATTGTGGTGTTTGTTGAGAAAAGACGTTTGACATATGTTGCGTCCAAGAAATATGATGTGAAAGAAATCTGTAAGAATTTTGCATTAGAAATGAAAAGGGAGCAGGTGATGCTGGTATTTTTATGGCAAGAAATGGGTAATTAATTTCTGAAGTGATCAAATTATACCGTTGAATTTGATGATTGGTGAGCAAGATTTTGCAGCAATATCTGTTTGTGCACTACAATTTGGTTGGAGTAAAATGTGAAAGATAAGTTGATGACAGGCTTATTACAGTAATTAGTAAGGTTGGTGAAGTGGAAGTACTTGCTGTGGCAGGAGATGTGAATGGTCATGTTGGTAAGAAACCTCAGGGGGTTTTCATCGTGAATACAGAGGAAGAAAGAATCTTGCCATTGATATGCAGGTTGCAAATACTGTTTTAGGAAAAGGGAAAGCCATCTTGTTACATATGAATCTGGAACAGCAATGACTCAACTAAATTATCAATTGGAAAGGAAAGCTCTTCAGGGATGTGAAAGTAATAGTAGGTGAAGAAATTGTGACGCAGCATAAATCAGTTTTGACTTTAAGTTGAAGAAAGCATAAATCAGTTATGACTTTAAGTTGAAGAAAGCTCATGAGGTAAAGAGAACGTCTATTGCTAGGAGAAGGGTGTGGAGGTTGAATGAAGAAAGCATAAAGCACCAGTTTGAAGACCAAGTGAATGACAGTACAGTTTCCAGATTCACTCTTGGCCGTGTGGAGGAACAGTGGAATAAGTTGAGAGATGAACTGTTAAAGTTAACAGACTGGAGTTGTGGGTGGGAAATGTGACCTCCAAGACAGAGGGTCACATGGTGGTGGAATGATGAGGTTGAGAAGTGTATTAAAGAAAAGCGGAAACGATGAAGTAAGTGGAGAAAAAGGTTTAGTGGATAAAGATATATGTGATGACATAAAGGGCAGCAAGAAGAGCAATCTACAAAACCAAGATGAAAGGTGAGCAAGCTACGTTTCCGGATATATTACAAATGGATGATCAGAAAAATGAAGTATTCAGGATGTCTAAACTCAAAGATTTGACAAATCAGGTTATAAAAGAAGTGGTTGTGATCTTAGTACAATTATGAACTGTTACAAGCAGAAACAGAAAGCTTTAGAAAGAAGTAATGACAGAAGCTTAAAGTTGACGGATCAGGTCCTGAAAGTCGTTGACATAATTATTTAGGGGCAGATAAGAAGTCAGATAAACATAGATTATATGCAGTTTGGTTTTATGCTTGAGCGAGATACCATTGGTGCAATATTTATGCTGAGAGAAATGCAATATCTTAGTAACAACAAGAATATGTATATTGCTTTTATGGATTTGATGAGTGCCAAGAGATATTGCCTGATGAGCTTTGAATAAATTAGAGCCAAACAAGTCATATGTTCTCATATCTTAAATTTTATAAAACTGCATCATTGATGTGTCATGATGCGGTAAACAAATATTTTCTTCTATAAACTAAATATTTTTATTTACATACATTAGTAATAACAGAAAACCTTTCCAAATTATTCACTTTACTAAACAGATTGATTTAAACATAACATATCAAAAGAAAATGGCATTTTATTTAAATATTATTTTACTCACCGTAAAATAAACAATATTAGCATTGGCATAAGTAAGAGTCACATTATAATTAAGCACATTTGTGGCATTCACAAGACTCATTCTAACTGGAATTTTTGGATCATTCAAAACCACATTGATTGTTGGAGTATCATCTTGTACATCAAATTTGAAGACATCATCACCAACGACAATCTTTCGGACATCATCAAGATTGGTTGAGGTAGTTATATCAACAACACCCTCATCAATATTCTTATATGTTATTTCCTCATCATGAAGACATATTGCTGAAAAAAAATAAAATAACTAATTAATTATTAACATCTTTTATATGCATACAACAATTGATGAAGCATTTTATAATGATTTGTTTTCATTAATCACAAATTATGCACAAGTTCAAAAACAATAAAAAGTTATTGTCAAAACAAAAATTATCACATCAACAGTGATGATTATAATTTTCTACTAAATTTTGAATCAACAAAGTTACATTGTAAGGAATCTCATAAATAATAACAACTAGGGTGTTATCAATGAACAACATTTTTTTAAAACAACATATATAATGTTGACGAACGTTTTTGAATTTATTGCATTTTACACTTCTTAAACATGTTCTTTTTTTGCTATTGTAAACATTAAACTGAATAGCCAATTCCATCTAGAAAATAATGCTTAAAGGGAAATAACTCATTACACAAGACATTTTGAAGTATGATGGATCGCCAAGTGTTATGTAATCTGATAATGAAATTAAATTATCTTTCCTTCGGTGTCAACGCCACAAAAAAATCTTAATCTCCACTGTTCACAGTCAACTGCTTACTGTTCACACTCTGCTGCTTAGAAATCAACTCCGTTGCCAATAGACTCCAAACAGCCAATCTGCAAAGGGGAGATAACTCAATTCACAGATATTGTCACCAAGACAAATTATCACAGTATCTTAAACCTCAGGTTATCTGCACTTTCATTGACCAGTTAAACAGAAACACAAGGGAAAAACAAAGTGTGTGTGTGGGGAGGGGGGTACACAATATCACATCAGCAACAGACAATTAAGTCGCCATCAATAATGTGTAATTCTTTCAGTTGGTAAATTGTCAATAAATTATTTTATATTGTTGAACTCTATGGAATTTTTTCATATTTGTATCTTACTAATCACAAACCACTTTACAATACCAACAAAGTCACATTGTATAGAATCTTATAGGTAATAAAAATTCGGGTTATATCAATTAACAGTATTTCTTTGAAAAGCAACATGTATTATGTTGACAAACGTTTTTAAAATAGTGCATTTTACACTTCTTCAACATAATTTTTTGGTGCTTAAGCATATCCGCCCCGACATTAAAAAATTTAAAGAATGTATAAACGTTATTATGTACTTACGTGTTAGCTGAAAATAAGATTGTACAGAAAAAATTACGCAAATTCATCCAGTAGTTATTTAATTATAAGAAAAAGAAAAAAAAATGATTTAAATTATTTTACGTAGATTTTGACATTTTTGTAAACAAGGGAGATAACAATTTTTTTTTTTTTACCAAGTTAAATTTTTTTTTTTTACCAATTGCGGAAAAAGTACGATATAAGAGAAAAAAAATTAACAAAAGACATAACCAATTTTGGAAAAACAACTTATAAGTACGATATAAGAGAGAAAAAAACGTAGCATTTTATTGACCCACAGGATAAATTTCGGCAATCTGTTTAAAAAGGTTTTCTAATGTTTTTCCCTGAAATTTTTGTCGCCACATGAACTTGGCCAAATTTGAGTTTATCATATGCGTATGGGTACCACATTCAGCCTTATTTCGTCTTTTGGCCTCTTGCCATATTCTTTCCACATGATTTGTGGTTGCGCCTGTTGTTGGGTCAACAAAATTATATCGATGGTTGACGCGCAAATGATGGTACCCTTCGGCACCCAGTCTATCATAAGCACGCCAACAATCAGATATAATTGTTGTGCCGGGAAGAATGTATTTTTTATGATTGGAATTAGTGTTGCAGCATCCCTTGACTGTTCATTGCCGCGTCACTCGACCTACGTGACTTTTCCTGCGTGAAAAAAGACTCTCGTCGATTTCCACGCAGTGTAAGGTGTGGACGCTGGGAACGGGTTTAAAATAAAAAGTTTTCGAAGAAATGGCGATTCCAAAGAAATGTCGATTATGAGTCATTTCCGGAAAACCCTAATTTTTTAATTTTGAGTTATGTCATTTTCCGGACAATCAGAAAACCCCAAACCAAGAAATCGTGAAAATATGAGTTATCGTTCTTGACCACTGGAAAATCTAAGATACAAAATGGTGGAAATATCTACCGAGTGAAAAAATCGTTAAAATCGTTTTTTTTTAATAATTAAATAACTACTGAATGAATTTGCGTAATTTTTTCTGCACAATCTTATTTTCAGCTAACACGTAAGTACATAATAACGTTTATACATTCTTTATATTTTTTAAAAACACGTAAGTACATAATAACGTTTATACATTCTTTATATTTTTTAATGTCGGGGCGGATATGCTTAAGCACCGTTTTTTTCTCTCTTATATCGTACTTATAAGTTGTTTTTCCAAAATTGGTTATGTCTTTTGTTAATTTTTTTTCTCTTATATCGTACTTTTTCCGCAATTGGTAAAAAAAAAAAATTTAACTTGGTAAAAAAAAAAAAATTGTTATCTCCCTTGTTTACAAAAATGTCAAAATCTACGTAAAATAATTTAAATCATTTTTTTTTCTTTTTCTTATAATTAAATAACTACTGGATGAATTTGCGTAATTTTTTCTGTACAATCTTATTTTCAGCTAACACGTAAGTACATAATAACGTTTATACATTCTTTAAATTTTTTAATGTCGGGGCGGATATGCTTAAGCACCAATTTTTTTTTAAATACTTAATCCAAACATATTTGCATTCACATGCTTTTCATAAGTAGAGAAAGATAAGTTAACTTTAAAAAGTTAGTCAATCAAAACAATCCCAACAAATAACAGATCTTCTACATGAACTTGAAGAGAACACATCAATTATATTAGAATATTTATTTGATTTTTTATTGTTCATTGAATTATTTAATATTAAAAAAAAGTAACGGTAAAAGACCTACTTGTTGTCGGAATAGTTGTAGGCACAGTAGTTGGAACAGTTGTTGGTACCGTGGTTGGAACAGTTGTTGGCACAGTAGTTGGAACAGTTGTTGGTACCGTGGTTGGAACAGTTGTAGGCACTGTTGGTACTGTTATTGATATTATAGTTTGTAAATATTTTATCATAAATGTTGTAATATTTTGTAGCACAATATTTGAAATTCTTGTTTAAATAATGTATAAACAGGTGTATGCACAGTGATTTCAATTGTTGTTACATTGGTTGGAAAAGTTTTTAAAAATTGTAATTAAGGTCTATTTAAGACATTTTCACATTTATTTATGAAATAGCAAAGGACAAGGCGGAGATTCATAATGACATCTTATGTCAATACATATTTCATGGTAAAATAATTAAATAATTTTTAAAATATTTAGTATACAAACAATGAGATCTGGCTATACTAGACATATAAAGTAATAAGCTTTAAAGATTTAAATTTTATCACAAAAGACAAACAAATCAAAATTAAATATCTTTTATTCAGTTTGTTTTTCATTTTTTAATACTTCAAATTATTTTTTTTATTGTTTTATCCCTCATTATAAAAAAACACTTTTCATCATATAAAATGTTACACTCAAGAACCTGAGTAAGGGCAACATATGAGCATTGATGTTTTATTAAATGTTATCATAATATTCTAGGGAAAACCTGGTTAGTGTGTTTGACAATGATTGGCATCTAAATTGATTTTCACTTTTCAATTTTTTTATTTTTCTCACCTATTTTATTCACATATATTAAAATAAACCAATTTAAAAATGAGCAACATATAGTATATATATATTCAAATGTATAAATGCAAAATGTTTTATTCCACTCATCTTAACTATATTAACATCAAAAAGGCTTATGCTTATTTCATTCTATGATACAACATGACATTTTGTAATGCCGTATATATAGTAATCTGCAAACACTCACAAACACCTTTAGGTATTCCTAATTTGCATATTTATTTCTTAAACAGTTTCTAATAAATTAATATTTTGTAGGACACATTTGAAATTTGCATTGTTATGTTCCTTATATATACACAATAGTTTTGTCAGTAGTGAAGTGTCTAATGTTGCTGGGATGCGGGGAACCTATACTACACTTTGATCTTGGTGAAGGAACTATAAAAATAATTTGAAGAATTTAGAATACCTAGCATTTTTATATAATTTTTTTTATTTAAAAAAAAAGGATTATATAAGATTACTTAGTATTATAAATGTTTCAAATAACTTTACAAAAATAATATTTTCTATGATGTGCCAACTCCTATTCAAATATGCGCCAACCACGCAGAGAAAAAACACATCATATTTAATTTTATTAATTTTATAAATAAAAAAAAAATTATGACATTACTTGGTATTCTATATTCTTCAAATAACTTTATGAAAATAGTGTTTTCTATAAAAATAATGTTTTTATGCCTAGGAATTAAAAAAATATATCTTAATTTAATGGGGTGAGTAGTCTTGTATACTGTCCCTTATCATAAAACCGTCCTCCCACAAATTGCCTCCTCCTTTTTTAAAGGGTTTTTTGTAATCGTCCCAGGCATAACATTCTCCTTTGATGGCGAGGATAATATAATATATGTTTTGTTGTTATAAAAGCATCTTTACAGGGACTGACTTCTCCAGGGGCGGGGGGAGGGGGTAGTATTTTTCTACTTCCATGATAGCATACTTGCAGACATTACCTTCTCCTTTTATGGGGGGGGGGGAGGGGGTTCTCACAGGCATTACCTCTTCTATGTTGGAGGGGTTATTGTAGTATCTGTACTGTTCACATTATACCATCCTACTAGGTATTACCTCCCTCTTTAAGGGTAAGTGTAGTATATGTTCAGTCATTGTGGTACCATCCTCCCAGGTATTACCATCTTTTTTTTTTGGGGGGAGGGATTCTTTAAGGCTTTATTTCCTTCTTTTGGTGAGTAGTGGAGTATATTTTCATTCCTCATGATACATTCCACCCTGGATTGCCCTCTTTTGGAGTAAGGGGGTCTGGAGGGGGGGGGGGGCAGTATAGTATATTTTTGTTTCCCACGATACCATTCTCTCAGTATTATCTTCTCCTTTGAGAGAGAAGGGGGCTGGTGAACTAACTGTGTTAAAGTTTATTTCTTTAGTGTTTATCAAGAATGGTTATCCTTTGGACATTATTAAGTCCTAAATTGACCAGTTCCCCAAACTGAAGGAGCTTTACCCATTTAAATTCCTGTATATTTCTGTCTGCCTTGAATAGTTACCACTAGTTTGCTAGGTAAATACATTTTGTGATAACCCCCTGTTTTTATTCTACCAATACATTTATTGTGTTTGGTACTTTGCTGCTGACTAGATCTATTATTAAAGATTGTCTGCCCCCTGTCTCACCATTGTAGTTCTTGTTGTCTTAATCTTGTTGTAAAATGAACATAACATAAAAATGTAGTTACTTTTTGAAGTAATCTATAAATTTTGTTCACCAATATATAAATAGTGAAATCATTATATATACGACAACTGACAAAGTTTATGGAATAAGCATACTTCAATAAATGTTTATATCATTTTCTTTAGGAGTAGATAAACTAATAACACAGTCACAAGGTTTTCATTGAACAATGAAATAAGTAAATAAATAGTTACATCATATTTTGTCATACACTTTTGTTATATATATACATATACATACTTATAATAAAAGTTTTATTTATAAAACATTCATAAAACATAACATTATTTATAAAACATAACATGGTTACACATTTAGAACATGTTTCAGTTGTAGCTTTTATAAGCTAGACATCCTCAGGCTGATAAGTCTTTTCTTTATGATTGAAGCAAAATTACTATCCATAAAGATCATGTGACTAAATTCTAAACATCTTTTAAAGAAACTTACTGTTAAACTTGAAATTTCAAACGTCGTTAAATCAAGGTTAAATGCGTCAACATGATATTTCTACTGACAGATTGAAGTACGTCGGACACTGCACAATTATGTTGGGTGTAAGAAACCTATCATTGTCTAGTAGAGGATCACACATATCATGCACATCTTTTGAATGGCAAATATGCACAACATATAACATGTACAGAGAAACTGTTGTGGCCTTTAAGTGTTGGTAATAATGAAGACAAACACAGTAGTATAATAAACAAAAGTATGTTTCAGAAAGTAGGTGTCCAATTCTGTAGCCATAACTGACATCAAATACTGCCACGATGCTTAGTCGTAACTGTATTTGTTCTGTCTGGGTAAGCCCATTTATTCCCGAAATGGGTAGATCAGCTAACACCATAACAGAAACGCCACTCACTAGTAGGGAAATGTAATGTTATTTGAGTTGAATTAAAAATGAGATAGTTTAGAGTAAAATTTCTCAGTGATGTATATGTATAAAACTTTTATTATAACCTCAATAAAGCACTATTTATTATTAAGCATCATTATATAAACACAGCAAAGATTCTCGGGATTGTTATCCTGTAGATAAAAACATTACCTGGTTTTTAAGTATATACTAGACCACCCGTGACATATAGGTCAGTACTTCTTATATATATGAAAAAATATATTATAATTTTAAGATTGGTGGATGAAGCAGTAGCAGCCAGCAGTTATGGCTGCTGCTTTCAAATAAACAAGCCCCAGCATTTGGCAACTACAATTGTTCCATTTACAAGTAAATTTATTTATTTGCAAAATTTTGGAGTGAATCACAATCGAAGAATGCAACAGTCAGCTAAGATCCTTCTTTTGAATTCAACTTTTGGATAAATGGTAAATTTAATATGGAAATTCTATTGGCAACCTTCTATAACTGATCATTTTTAGGGATCATGAACTCCCAAAACTATTGATCATGTCTGTTGGAAATTATTCATAATTACATTCAAAACTAGCTAAATTACTAAAATCTGTGAGATAATGTGTTGTCAATGTACAAGTTGAAATAATTTCAGGTCGGGGGTTGAGATGATTTTTTGGATAAGAACTGGCAATGATCCTGTCACTTGACTTTATTTTTATTCAGTTAAAATTCCAACAATAATTTACTAGTCACTAGTTTAAACTACACAAGCAGAGACCTTTGTTTTTTGGGCTGTAAATAATACAATTTTCTTAATTCTGCTTCTATTAAATCTTAAACTAAAGCTACAAAAGAATTCTACTGAGAACAATGATGAAAAATTATTAATTAATCTGTATGAAAAGGCATAATTTATATTAAATCAAAATCATAAAAGCAATTTTAATAAAAGATAATTTATAAAATCACATACCTGTTGTGGTAGAAGCTGTGATAAATAGAGTAAATGAAGATATATTGTTATACTAATTGAAAATATATATTTTCAATAATAAAACCTACAAGTTAATATTTAACCAGTATAATACAATTACTTAGCTGTTGTTATATTCAATTACTAAATGTTGGGATGCGAGATATAATTTAGATAAATAGAAATGAGGATGTTAATTGGAAACTTTTCCATGCAGAATGATTAAATACATCAAAGTAAGCATTTATTTCCTATCATCATTTAATAGTCATTTTGTTTGTACAGTATTATTTTTTAGAGATACTACACTTTGCTCCTTGGCAAAAGGCCAAAAACATGTGTTTGATATAGTCATCATAAAATACAAAACTTATTCCAATTTCTATCAAAACTAGCATTCATCCTAAATAAAACATCTTCATTAACAAATAGTGCTTTGGGGCAGGGGATTCACTTTCAGCCGTCTTCGTTGTAATTGGGATGTTTGTTTTGAATGTAGTAGTGGCAGCTGTACTTTTATGAGGTATTTTTGTTGGAATAAAAAAATCTACCATCAACACAAACACAACGCAAAGAAATAATGAAATCAATTCATTGGTAATGTATTTTATATTCATTCTTTTGAAATCATACAAAGATTGATATAAACAATGTAAGTGAGAGAAAAAATATACTTACTTAACTTGCTGCAAAGCTCTAAACTGAGTTCTGTTTCTACTGGTTTGTTTGGAAATTGCTTCTTAATTGTGATATCAACCTTAAGCAATTCACTTGTTTGTGGTAATGTAATTATGGCAGTTGGACTGACATTCTGAAATTGAATCAATGGAAGACACAAATTCATTCATACACAACTCAAAACAACAATTTTGAGATGTTGGGAATGTAACCAGCATTCTACATAATTATAGGACTTTTCACATTAACTCTTATCTCTTCCTAACATTTATTCGAATATTTCACTTATACGTATGCAACATCTGTTTCAATTAATGTTCTTTCTTATAATGGATGGTATCTCGATAAAAATACTGGTTCTGATCACCCTACTGGCTTGGCTTACGGAAAGGCATCTGGCCCATAGAAATTTTGCCTCAATTTATGAAATGTTTTCAAAAGTAAATTTGTCGAACTTCCAGATGGTGCAGTTTGAATGTTGGAAGCTTATGAGAAAGGTCAGGAGTGATTGTGGTGTTTGTTGAGAAAAGACGTTTGACATATGTTGCGTCCAAGAAATATGATGTGAAAGAAATCTGTAAGAATTTTGCATTAGAAATGAAAAGGGAACAGGTGATGCTGGTATTTTTATGGCAAGAAATGGGTAATTAATTTCTGAAGTGATCAAATTATACCGTTGAATTTGATGATTGGTGAGCAAGATTTTGCAGCAATATCTGTTTGTGCACTACAATTTGGTTGGAGTAAAATGTGAAAGATAAGTTGATGACAGGCTTATTACAGTAATTAGTAAGGTTGGTGAAGTGGAAGTACTTGCTGTGGCAGGAGATGTGAATGGTCATGTTGGTAAGAAACCTCAGGGGGTTTTCATCGTGAATACAGAGGAAGAAAGAATCTTGCCATTGATATGCAGGTTGCAAATACTGTTTTAGGAAAAGGGAAAGCCATCTTGTTACATATGAATCTGGAACAGCAATGACTCAACTAAATTATCAATTGGAAAGGAAAGCTCTTCAGGGATGTGAAAGTAATAGTAGGTGAAGAAATTGTGACACAGCATGAATCAGTTATGACTTTAAGTTGAAGAAAGCATAAATCAGTTATGACTTTAAGTTGAAGAAAGCTCATGAGGTAAAGAGAAAGTCTATTGCTAGGAGAAGGGTGTGGAGGTTGAATGAAGAAAGCATAAAGCACCAGTTTGAAGACCAAGTGAATGACAGTACAGTTTCCAGATTCACTCTTGGCCGTGTGGAGGAACAGTGGAATAAGTTGAGAGATGAACTGTTAAAGTTAACAGACTGGAGTTGTGGGTGGGAAATGTGACCTCCAAGACAGAGGGTCACATGGTGGTGGAATGATGAGGTTGAGAAGTGTATTAAAGAAAAGCGGAAACGATGAAGTAAGTGGAGAAAAAGGTTTAGTGGATAAAGATATATGTGATGACATAAAGGGAAGCAAGAAGAGCAATCTACAAAACCAAGATGAAAGGTGAGCAAGCTACGTTTCCGGATATATTACAAATGGATGATCAGAAAAATGAAGTATTCAGGATGTCTAAACTCAAAGACTTGACAAATCAGGTTATAAAAGAAGTGGTTGCGATTTTAGTAAAATTATGAACTGTTACAAGCAGAAACAGAAAGCTTTAGATAGAAGTAATGACAGAAGCTTAAAGTTGACGGATCAGGTCCTGAAAGTCGTTGACATAATTATTTAGGGGCAGATAAGAAGTCAGATAAACATAGATTATATGCAGTTTGGTTTTATGCTTGAGCGAGATACCATTGGTGCAATATTTATGCTGAGAGAAATGCAATATCTTAGTAACAACAAGAATATGTATATTGCTTTTATGGATTTGATGAGTGCCAAGAGATATTGCCTGATGAGCTTTGAATAAATTAGAGCCAAACAAGTCATATGTTCTCATATCTTAAATTTTATAAAACTGCATCATTGATGTGTCATGATGCGGTAAACAAATATTTTCTTCTATAAACTAAATATTTTTATTTACATACATTAGTAATAACAGAAAACCTTTCCAAATTATTCACTTTACTAAACAGATTGATTTAAACATAACATATCAAAAGAAAATGGCATTTTATTTAAATATTATTTTACTCACCGTAAAATAAACAATATTAGCATTGGCATAAGTAAGAGTCACATTATAATTAAGCACATTTGTGGCATTCACAAGACTCATTCTAACTGGAATTTTTGGATCATTCAAAACCACATTGATTGTTGGAGTATCATCTTGTACATCAAATTTGAAGACATCATCACCAACGACAATCTTTCGGACATCATCAAGATTGGTTGAGGTAGTTATATCAACAACACCCTCATCAATATTCTTATATGTTATTTCCTCATCATGAAGACATATTGCTGAAAAAAAATAAAATAACTAATTAATTATTAACATCTTTTATATGCATACAACAATTGATGAAGCATTTTATAATGATTTGTTTTCATTAATCACAAATTATGCACAAGTTCAAAAACAATAAAAAGTTATTGTCAAAACAAAAATTATCACATCAACAGTGATGATTATAATTTTCTACTAAATTTTGAATCAACAAAGTTACATTGTAAGGAATCTCATAAATATAACAACTAGGGTGTTATCAATGAACAACATTTTTTTAAAACAACATATATAATGTTGACGAACGTTTTTGAATTTATTGCACTTATTAAAGTTTTGTTTTGCTATTGTATACATTAAACTGAATAACAAATTTCATCTAGAAAATAATGTAAAAAGGGAAATAACTACTTGTATCCTTAGGTTTTATCCTTTGCCACAAATCATTTTGAAGCATGATTGATCGCAAAGGATTATCTGCACTTTCATCGACCAGATGAACAGAAAAACAGGGAAGCACAAAGTGGCGGAGGGGGTACACAAAATCGAATCAGCAACAGACAAGTAAGTTGCCATCATTACATATTAATTCTTTCAGTTGTGAAATTGTTAATAAATTATTTTATATTGTTGATCTTCATGAAATCGTTTTCATCCATTTATTTCTTCATATTTGTTTCTTACCACTCACCAACCACTTCACAATACTAATAAAGTCACATTTATCAATTAACAATTTTTTTTCTTAAAACAACATGCATAAGTTTTTAATTTATTGCATTTGGCAGTTCTTCAACATACTTAAAACTTATTTTAAACTAAATCTAAACATATTTGCATTAACATGTCTATCATAAATACAAAAAAATAAGTTTAAGTTTAAAAACTTATTCAATCAAAACAACTCTAACGAATAACAGATCTGCTACATAAACCGGAAGAGAACACATCAATTTTGATTTTTTAATATTCATTGAATTATTTAATAATAATAAATAATAACAAAGTTTAAGATATTTTGTTTCCAAAAAAGTAAAAGACCTACTTGTTGTAGGGATAGTTGTTGGCACAGTGGTTGGAATAGTTGTTGGTACAGTAGTTGGTATGGTTGTTGGAATTGTAGGTATTGTGGTTGGAATAGTTGTAGGCACCGTTGTTGGAATAGTTGTAGGCACCGTTGTTGGCACCGTTGTTGGAATAGTTGTTGGCACTGTGATTGATATTAAAGCTTGTAAATATTTTATCACAAAGGTTGTAATATTTTGTAGCACAATATTTGAAATTGTTGTTTAAATAATGTATAAACAGGTGTATGCACAGTGATTTCAATTGTTGTTACATTGGTTGGAAAAGTTACAAAAAATTGTAATTAAAGTCTATTAAGACATTTTCACATTTATTTATGAAATAGAAAAGAAAAAGACAGAAATCTATATTGACATCTTATGTCCATACAAATTTCAATAGTAAAATAACTAATTTACTTTAAAAATAGTTACTATATAAACAATGAAGTATGGATATACAAGACATATTTAAATTTTATTACAAAAGACAAATAAATCCAACGGTCAATATCTTTTATTCAGTTTGTCTTTTAATACTTTAAATTATTTTTGTCTATTGTTAAAAATTCATTGTAAAATTTCATCATATAAAATTTTACACTTCAGAATCTTTCTGGCTATTTCAGGTGGTGGCGATAAATCGTCCAAACTTATGATGAGTACAATAGGGTTGTTAGTATGCATGTTCAGTACACTGTTACTTT